>OZ026816.1:2210397-2324421 GCA_964023185.1 Macaria liturata | reverse complement strand
CTTGTGCATCGACCTGTCTCCACGTGCGACCTTGCCAGAACAATGAACGCTCACACTACACATTAGGTACACACTTTCATGTTGCATCATTACTTTTCCTGAAACTAGTCTGAAAAACAAAGTGGCTCGAGCCGTCCCAGTGTGCTCTGATCTTTATTTTTACACGCAGTGCGGCATAGTTACAGACGTTTAATTCGTTTCGGTGATTTAGATGGGAGCAGAGTACCTAGGTATATGATGAGGGACACAGTGGTTGGAGCATCCCCGAGGTGGCGGAAGTGCCGCGGTGGCCGCGACCCTCCGCCGCTCGACAATGCCTCTAGCCGGCGATGTCGCGACTACTGTTCGTTTCCAAAGCGCTAAATCCAATGGAAAAACGCGGCGTGGCATATTTTCGTCTTGGCTCCCATCCTAGTTTATCTGCTACATTACGATGTTTATTCACAATACGAATGCGAGCATTAATGTGTGCGTTTCGGCCACTCGCGCTAGCTCTTACAGCCGCTTTGGAGAAAACTTGCAGCCATCACATGCCCAATAATGAGTTCAATAAACGGCTGAATTTCATCGCAGCTTGTTCAGAGTTCCATTCGGGAGCATTATAGAGATGTTTACAGCAGTAAAAACTTGCTATTTACTTTTATTGAGTCGGGTGTGGGGAAGCGAGCGCGGCGATCCGACGCGTTTATTTGACGTCGCCGTCCTTGCATGCCCGAGCAGACACAAAATATTTGGACGAATCTTTTTGGCAAATGCCTTTGTTTTTTCCTGAAGAACTATTATGTGAACGCATCAAAGGGACACATTAATGCGTGGAATGAGTGGCTGAAGCAGCTGCAACACTCTGTACAGAGCACGCACTGCTTTTACTCGAGGTTTACGCATTAAAAACTTGATGGCTTCCGCTGAATCGAATTCTTTGTTAATGATCAATATTCTTGCCAATAATTGAAAACATTAAAACGCGCTGAGTCATGGGATAAACGAAACAGTAATTTACCTTTTTATTCTAACGCATTGAAACAACTTGATTTCATGTAGATATTTACTAGATACTCTGTCAAACCCTAATTGACCCCTAACTGCTGTAAGGTTATTAACCCTAATTGCTGTAAGGTTCATCTCTTGGCTTGCCACAGGCTCTGATTGATAGATTTGATAGACGTAGATAAATAGATACATAACTCTTTCTTCCTAACATAATATTTCAGAAAGAAAACCAATAACATAAAAGTCGAGACAAGTATGTAGGTAACTAAAATTAGTTGATATTGTTTACTAACATAGTACTGAAAAATAATTTAATACCACTCAATCATTTATAACATAATAATTAACTTAGTTGATACTTCTGTATGATTTATTTTGCACGTACTATTTACTTTATTTCCTTATTTTTCACAAGTCTAAAAAACATGTTAAACTCTGGCCGATCCGCAAACAGTTTGACAAAATAAACCCGTCCGTATGTCTGCATTCTGTTTAATTAGCGACATGATTAAATCTCCAAGAACTTGTGGGCGGGCGCAGGCGTGTAATTATTGGGTTCTGGAGCTCTACCATCAGTTTTTATTATTATTTTAAAACCGGCTTAGATTTTCTAAGGCTTAAAGAAAGAAAAACGTAGGTATATTGATACTATTATAAAGCTGAAGAGTTTGTTTGTTTGTTTGTTTGAACGCGCTAATCTCAGGAACCTGGTGCGATTTGAAAAAATATTTTTGTGTTGGATAGATCATTTATCGAGGAAGGCTTTAGGCTATATATCATCACGCTGCAACTAATATGAGCGAAGAAACAATGGAAAATGTGAAAAAAACGGGGAAAATTATTCATCTTTGAGGGCTTCCGTTGCGTTTGCTGCGAAAACGGTTCAAGTTATCAAAAATATATGTATGAAAGAATTATTCCTCTTGAAATGATCTAACAAAATGTCTATTATCTCACTAGAACCGTTTTTATGGTAATAACTATTCCATGCGGACGAAGTCGCTGGCACAGCTAGTACATAAATAAAGCGGAACAAGAAACATACCTACACATGAAACTACATAAGAATTAAATATATGCCACAAAACAGCTTTAACTTTGCATAACGCTGAATCTTGCTTGCTGAATCTATTAGGTACTTTAGGACAGCACCGAAAGTTGCTCTTTTGGAAAAATGAAAATTCAGCAACAATATAAAGATAAAAAATCTGTTATAATGATTTACTGATCATATGGGCGCAAATACTTTTATGGGCGCAAAGTCATCTGTTGTATCGGTGTGAAAAAAATAGTCACCGAAGCCAGGGTATCTTTGTTAAAAAATACAAACAATTACATATTCTTAATTTGCACGAAATTAGAAATATCTTACACTAGCAAGTTTTTTCTTTGTGAGATTCAATATTGAAACAGCTTTGGTAAAATAATAAGGAAAAATTTGTAGTAAACCTGCTGCTGGGCGGCGGCAACCATCTCTTTATTAAGATATAGAATCAGGCGTTAATTTATATAAGTTTCGCAGAGTATGGGTACGAGTTGTGACATTTTTCGCTTTACACAGCTTTAAAAACAGCTCTCTTTTTCTGCTATTCCCTATGTTAATAAGGTTTTCTATACCTACTTATTCTCCATTTTCATAACGCTAAGGTTAAACCTAAGTAAATGAAGACAATGACGAGTATGCCAACATAATAATTTGAATGACTAGGTACTTTGGCCTTTACAGCCAGCCCCAACGGAAGACCAGCGCGCGTTGCTTCCACACAACCAGCATTATGCTGAGTTGGTGCTGTGTTGTGGCAGATTTTATGTTTGTTTGTTTATTATGTTCTTAATTGTGTTTGTTTCTCTGATAAATCTGCCATAATAAATGTTTTCTTTCTTCCTTTCTTTCTATTCACTTAATATTATTATTGAATTGGATTCTGTGCCTAATGTGACAGTGCGCCTGTGATAGACTTTAGTCCCTACATTCATTTAGGAATCTGTAATAACCTCAGCATCTATTTTAAAATTAGCGCCATCTCGTAGCCTCTAACCGCTAAGCACTATCTATCATCGATCGTCCTTTTCAATTACAATCGGACAGATGTCGAGTATCTGTATTAATGTTAGCCAGAAATAACACGTGATTCAAAGATGTCTCATTTTGCGATTTGCGAATGCTTTTGTTGATAAATGGCTTTAAAATTGTGAGAACAATGCACTTTACTTGGTCACATCTTTGTGTATAAGTAGTTGGCCAAAGTTTTGTTTTTGTTTTGATTCTGCTGAGCATATTATTTTCGTGTTTATTTGTGTTTCCTTATGAACTTCGATTTACTTCCTTACAATTCATTGTTTTTTTTGTAGTTATGTTTATAGATGTAGATTCATTTTACACAATTGAGTTTAAAATTTTAAGAAGCTAATGAGGCCTGTATAAATGAAAGTAGCGTCAGCTGAGTTTCGTCCGGAGTTCCCGAGTGTTTGGTTCCGCGTGTTATTCTTGGCACTTCCTGAAACTGTTTTTCCCAATGTCGGCAAACACTCGGACGTTTTAACAGCAACAGCCATTAGCTCTGCCACGTATTTTCTTAAAACGCACAGGTTTCGCCAATATAACACTTAAAGAGGGCCTCAATGCGGCATCATTTTAAGAGAACATAAAACACCAAACAAACACGCATTGGCTAGTTTAAAAATTCAGCTTGCAATTGCGTTTTATTTATTTACACTGTCCATTTCTAAACGCAAACGAGGTGCTTGACCTGCATGGACTCTAAAGTAAACATTTTCTCAAAATTAATGAAAATCTTGATGCGTTCTCGATGTGGACACGCCTCGCATACCGGACACCGCGTCCTGCCAATCCTGCCACACGAGTTTACAAACGCAATACCGCCTTATATGGGCATGGCCGGGCGGCACCGGCACCGTTCCGCGAACATTCGCTTCAATCTTTACTGTGAAACAACTGTTCGGGAAGTCTGCCAAATGTGCGATTTTGCCTAATTGACGAGCGTGGAACATCCCGTTTGATCGCGCTCCAGCGTTAACTCCCGCCGATAAAACGCCGGGAACCCGCACGTCACTGCAGCCCTGCACGCTTGTGGCTCCACAAAAACATAGAACAAAGGAACTTCTAGAAGCTATACCTATCTGGTTGGGGTGGCCGATCGCAAATTGGCGTGGCGTCGTGGCCCGTAATTTTAGCTCGGGATTATAATGGGCTAGATGCAGCTGGCGTCCGTCATTCTGCTTCGACAGCCGATGGGTCGCGGAAGCAACACCCCAGAGAAAATGGAACGCAGCGGCTCTAATTAAAACAGCACGCAGAAACGACGAAGACAAGAGAGGCGACTCTCGGCGAATTCAGACATACCTACTGATATTGTACATACCTAGTTCGGAGAAATTGGACAAGAAGTTTTCAACGCTCTTGTTGCCGTTGTTGATGTGCGAAAGTAAATGGCCCGACTAATGTGACGACGGTTTTCGAGCGGTCAAAGTAATTATTTCCGCGGTAGATCTGCTCTCGATACGATTTATTCTGGAGTCTCGTTTATTTTGAAGCTCATAGAGACGAGGAAGCGCTATGTCGGTCGGTGGTCGAATAAAAACACATTAATTACATAGGCAGTGTTGCCAATAAATATGTCGGATCAACAAACTCTCGCCTATGAGCAAATGGGCATACTGTCCGCCCTGATTCATATGGTGCTAATGTCAATGATGCGAGAAACGACGAATTAAGGAGGCGTAGACTTTATATTTTGCTAGATGTTATTTAAACTAAATGTTGGAATACAATGTAGCCTGAATCACCACTATGTTACTACTACATCCACTCAAAGCACTGCGATATGCCGTAGTAAAGAGCCGTTAAAGAGGAATATATCAGACCAACGAATAAAGTTTCGCTTAGGTAGGTATATTACTATGGTATGGCATGTTATATTATTTACCCTCTAGATCACCGCTCATGTTGCTTCTAAGATTATTATTGATTTATTTTTCAACTTGGTAAAAAAAAATCTATGCATTTCTCTTTGTTACTATCAGTGCTGCTAAAATACACTTTTCCTGAGAAAAGTAAAATCTCTGTTACTAAACTTAGAAACTGTTTACCAACGAGAAAACTCAAATTAATTAGATTTATCTGTTAGTAGAAAATTATGACCCAGATAGCGTGAATTGAAAAGATATTTTTTGCTAAAATGTTAATAGGTTCTTTGCCTCCAATAAAGCTAATTCAATGTCACACGATGTCGGTCGACGCAGGACGGTACTATTTCTAAACTCATTTCATGTACATAAGTAGGTACCTACGTTTTGTGCAATGTTTTACAAATAACGAATGTTTGTTGTAAACAATAATAAGTATTATGATGCTCACCTTGGAGGCTTGGATATATGCTTCATCATACTGATCAATGATTTTTTCCTCGTGGTTCAAATAGTTTTGTCCTAGACTGTTCAAATTTATTTGTCTCATGCGTACACATATTGTGTTTTTTGATTGTAAGTATGCACCTACATATTTCTCCTTATTTTTTTTCTTGCTTTTACATTTACTACATTTTTACATTGAAATGCACTGATACCAATACAAATATTTCAGTCTTTCAAAACTTAATAGCGGGTTTCCTAATCTTACTATAATCATAACTCTCGCAAGGTGCTTTACTAGACCCTCCTTACGTCCAAAATACTTTAGTAATTCTAAAGCATTTATTATTTGCACGAACACGCGTCCATTTCCACTGATTTTGCAACGTTCCGAACTACAACAACAGAAAATAGAGCATTCTAAACGGAGTCATTGAAACGAGCTGTGTCGTCAGAACTCAGCCACTATAGGGATAGACATAGCTTAGTTATAGATCGGCTATGAAAATATGTATTTTATAAAAAAAAACAGTAAATCATGTAACGCGTGTAACAGTTTTCAACTAATGCAGTTTAGTGTTAGATAAAGTTATTTATTTTCTATCTATATACAAATGATTATTTATTAATTGATTAGAAATCCCAAAATATTCATAGGATTATTTGATTACTATTTAATAATGCAGAATGAGGCACGAGTGTGAACTCTGTTTGAAACTGAGAGTATTCCGTGCCCGTGCGCACACGACAGCGCGCGTATGCCAGTCCATGACTGTACTATGTCATCAGAGCCCGGTACAGAGGCGCGTCAATCAAAGTAAATGTGTTACGATCGGACGATGTTCAAGGCCCGCCGGATGGTATCCAATATTTTAATGCAAGACTTGTTTTTGTGCTGAAGTACTGGCTGAAGCTGAGTAATGGCGTTAGAAACGAATAATATGCGACGATGATTGTTGTTTTCATTTAATCAAAGATATAGTTAATACGATGAAATTAAACAGAGCAATACCTAATAGTTTTCTAATAAAATTTATGGACGGAGAAAAGAATGAATGAAAAACTGTAACGAATTATATGTTTAGTTCAATAAATAATTATCAAAAGAGTTCGCTACTTACTTAAAAGAAACAATGTTTAAATATTCGTTTCTGCATCCCTACGTGCCTATAATTTTTTTCTATGATAATCTTCTTGAAAAACTTCCAAAATATGTTTTGTTTTTGTATCTATTCCTCTTTATTAAGTACCTCTGGCATATTTATACATTTTATCGAACCATTTATTACAAACACAACGAAAATAAATCCGCGAAGGACAAAACGTGTCTGAATTTAGTTCACAAATTATGTTTACATATAAATAAATACTTTCTTGCCTACTTAGTTTCTGTAAACGCTGCAAAATTCGCATAAAACTAAAAGTATTCGGGTTCACAGTTTGAAAGCCATGGGACGTTGTTCTACATTTTTTATACTATCTGGACAAAGTTATAAATAAATCTAAACATGTAAACAAATTGATGAATCTGTCTGAGCGTTTTGCGTAGGTAGGTATTTTCCGCGGCCAATATTTTAGTAGGTTCTGTTAAAATGGGGGATAAAATATGTTGGACGTGCGAAACAGGCATCTTTGCGGGTAGTAGAGAATGTTGTACAGGAAAATTTTCGTATGTTCCAAAAAAACACAACGGATTAGAAGACTGGCAGCATCGCCTTGCCATAAAGCGACTATTTTTTTTCATCATTGGTTCCATGATTGTTTCCGGACACATCTTTTAGAACATAAAATAAATTATCTTAAAAAAATAACATGTCTCAAATGGAATGTTTCGTACGTTGAGAACGAAACTTTCAATTATATTTTGTGACCTTTTCCGTAATGCACCAAACAGAAAACAAAAAAAATATTAGGTTCTGTTTGCTACTGACTCCCCTATTTTCGTCTGCACCACAAATTGCGTTCAATATAGAGATAGGAAGTCAAGAGGCTCGATGAGTGACTCACTGTGCCAACGACCTTAGCTGGGGTAGGTGTCAGTACAAGTGTGTTGTAGAGCTTTATTTGTACGGGTTCCATTATTGGATTACGGGAAAGGGCTACCACAGCCTGTAGGTACCTACTAAATTTAAGCAACTAAGTAATTTGTAGGCTTTACCTAAGTTAACACTTCACTATTTATTTTATTATTTATGCTAGATAGGCTTCAGTTTTATTACAACTGATGACAAAAACATTATATAAGATCTCAGAGTTCTTAACAAATGACTATTCAAATTTTAAACCACCAAATGTTATCATCAAGTAATTTAATTGCAATCAATATCAATATTGAATTATTGTTCTTTGTATAATTTATAAAATTTAGATCCATTTTGGTATTGTTATAATTGGCAAGTATCTATAAACTCTTAACTATTGGCGTACTTATACACCAAACATTTAGCGTAGGTATTTTTTGACATTCTCAAAGTTCCATTATAAATAAAATGGGTTCATTAATCGACAAGGCCTTTCTACAGCCGCAATAGTGTGCAATCATCATTTTATTAGTTTTAGACAATATTTGCTTTATATAAACTTCAAATATAGACAAGGCCCATTTACAGCCGCTACAATAATATGTCCTAATTCTGAAATAATGTGACTAAGCTACCAATTCTAGTTTTAATTTTTACCATGTGTATGGCAATCTTAATTATGTAACATTATCTGTGAAGCGCGATGGCGCGGTAAATTTAAATTTAAAATTCTCGTTCCGCACTCTGTGACTAACTTTATGCAATTGTAACAAACTCAAACACATTGTAGTTTAATCTTGATAATTACTATCAATAAATCTTCTTCTCTAATATATATACTTAATAATATAGCACAAATAGTATATTTAAAAATGTAAAGTTGATTGTACCTAGAAGTAAGATAAAGACGAGTCTGTTTTGAAATTAAGTATTACTTGGTTATGTATAACTGTGATATATTATGACATTATGGACAATAAAGGAATTCTATTCTATTCTTCTATTCATAATGTTACTTACTTATGGCACCTAAAAGAAGGTCCATACCCAGCAGTGAGTCGACAAGAGCTGAAGATGATGATGATGGTGAAAGCACTATGGTACAGTTGTTTAGTAGAAACAGATTATTCTCGCCTGAATAACTACTAACGATAGCCATATAGAAATTGTAGAGTTTTGACTTTGTAACCTCCATATTTAAATTTTCTTTCTTCAGTCAGGTTACCTAACCCTGTTAAAGTTACAAACAACATGAAACTACCCACTCATATCGTCACTACGACGTTATTCCTCATTACGACAATGGATGGCGCTAATGTCAAAATGACGTAAGGCCGGTTCACACGGGGATAACCACGTGTGGAGTCGCTCATTAACAGAAGAGACGTGGTAAACCACGAGATCATATTTTTTGCCTGTCATTTGTATGGAACTTACACAATGCCTAACGAAAGCCGCGACCATTCTTTAGACAATATTTTATACATAGACAATGCATGTATGTGCGGTTTTACCTCGACATTGGGCGGACTCTATTTATGTACTGGTGACTGAGCTCGGTTCTCATTTTTTAATATATGTGGCGAAGAATACACACCTCTGGTTTGGTAATCCTACAATGGATACTTACTTATACCATAGGAGCCTATTTAAACAAACGCTGATATTTAAAAAAAAATAACAACAAATGTAGTTTTATTCTGGCTATTACACCACATCAAAATCATGTCATAATCCATAGTTAAACATTTATTTTCGTAATATTTTAGCATTATCAAAGTTTTATATAATAATCTTGTTTAATAAAGTTTAACATTGACTGGAAAGATTAGGATTGTATTTGGCCTCAGCTATCAAATAGACAAGCACGCTTTTAAACTACTATAAATTATAAACAGATGCAGACTAAAGCTTTAATCGAAATTAAAACATTGGTAAAAAAGCCCGCCAATAAAAACAAAATGGCGTCCGTTTCAGACGCTATACGTGCGACCTAAATTATATGTACGCGTATGTTCGGTGGTTCAGGATAGATGAGTCAGGGGGTCGACGTACCTAACGGAGGGAAAGATGTCCTAAACTGAATCAGATCAAGACCATGTGGGATGCACATACATACAAACTTTGTATAGGAGCACCTACATATGGCATAAGTAAACGCAGGTGTAATTTATAATCTGATCATTTGAATAAGATTATGACTAAGGGCTGCATTGTCAATTATACCATTACATTAAAAAAGTGTGGTTTGTTATGTTTGCTCCATGTTGACGCTTCCACTGAGCCACGGATTCATCATTGATCACGGATGTAATAAACTTAAAACTACCTACACATACCTACTATGTACTGCAAAAGCGATAAACAATGCAAGCAAAGCCACGGTTACCCAATAGTGATTTTATAATAAATTGCCGTTGCATTTGCTGAGACAATATTCTCGGTTCTCACTGTCCAAATTAACTAACATCGCCCATTTGTTTGAAGAGACAAAATATCATCATCATCATCATCACAAATTTAAGGGCGAGGCCCTTGGCTGTGGAACATGCGCCATCTTTCCCGATCTTCTGAAACAAAATATACACGAATGATACGTCATTAAATCCTGCTTGGGTGCTTTAACATTAATTTAACTGTATGTAGCTTCTGGTTAATCTATTTATGTCTCTCGTCCCGTCAACTCCCATTGCTCACAGCTCGATAGTATTCAATTAAAATACATTAATCATTGAGATGACACCAGCACAGATCTTAATTAAAGCTGTAATATAAATTTAGACACGAATTAGGTTGACTGTGTTATTAAACTTTGAATTGTTTTTTGCATTTATGGCAATATTTGATTTTGTAACCTATTGATTGACTTCGTTGATTATATTTAGCTAAAGCACAGAATACGCTAAAGCTAAGTAATTTTAAGCAAAAGAAGAGCATAGCAATTAGAGTATCTTTAAACTATAATAACTGGGGTAACCTCTTTACCGGCACAAGACTCGACAGATAGATTGAGAGATGCATCAAAAGATTATCTCTCCTCGTGTAAAATGAGCTGCAGCTTATATTGCCGTCAATCAGGCCGGTCCCTTGCGCAATATTATGGCAAGCCACACCAATTAGTGATTAAATATGAGATGGCAACACCCACACACGTCATTCGTCCGTCACACACACACAGAGGGATCACTCGCTTGCGAAACTGGACAAAATAAAAAGGATTAAAAAACCATTATTCTGGGAATAATTTGACATGACTATTTTTAAGAAATAGGTTAGTGGTTATTGCAGAGATTTTGTAAAATAATTTTTATCATAGATTTTTCGCTTGAAATGTTTTTTTTCTTCTTTCTGGTAAGTATCTGAAATCGATTGGTTCGTTATCTGTCAGATTTAGTATCAGAGTTGATTGCATAGAGTAATATGTTGATTGTCTCAGACGGAAAAGTATAACTACCAAGTCTGTGTGCGCTGTAGGTACATCAATGATTTACAAACTTTTCTGTTTTTTAGAAATAGGGATTATCTCATTGGTATTAATTAACAGTTATTTTAAATACACTGATTGTAGGTACTTATTATTTGTGTTCTATGGAACTTGCTCTTCAATACAGTATAGGAAGACACACATCATACATTCATCGTTTTCTAAGTTCAAACCTTTTTTATGGGTTTACTTATCCTGCCATAATAAATAGCTCCAGACGACACCAATGGGCCTAGATCTGATCTATGAGTGTTAATGCTGACCTTTGTCTTTCATCAGACTACATTTGCAAAGGATGAGTCAGGGAGCGAGGAATGACGGGACTAAATTATTATGAAGTCGGAGAGTTCTTTGTCATAGTCACAATATTTATGGGCCTTTCTGTGGATGTGCAAACATGCATCTAGTAAGGAGAACTAATATTATCTACTTGTTTTAATTGAAGGAGAGTAAAACTTTCGTGGTGGCTATTATATTATGCTAGTCAACAAAAATAGTTACCTTTTTAAAGGGCCATCAAAATATCTGAGTATGTTTGTATTATATGCAAAGCAATAACTGAATGGTACACACGGCTTGGTAAGCGAAGTGTAGGAAGACCTGTGCAACGGAGGCTGGATGATATAAGAAAGTTAGAAGGAAACATCTGGGCAAGAACAGCGCAAGACAGGGAGTATTAGCGTAAGAGGGAGGAGGCCTATACCCTGCAGTGGGTCTCATTAAGCTGATGATGATTATGATGATGTTTGTATTAACTTAATTTAATACTAGCTCTGGCACGCAGATTTATTTTACTCGATAAGAGACAAGACAAAAAATAAATGTGTTTAGTAGTTATTCTATCTATATTAACCCTGGCATAGTTTTCTCAATAAGACACCTCTACGCAGCAATTAGAAGGGAAATCAAATTGCTAATTAAAAGTCAATCTACAGCTCTATTGTTCAAGATACTGGCTCAAGTAAAATGAAAATTAAAACGCTCTACTTGGAACGTATCTAAAATTAATCGATCTCGGCGCGAGCGAACAAAAGTGAAACTTTGGAGTGAATCGTGATATACCGTACTAGAGAATAATCAGTTAGAAATAACGTGACGTGACGAAGTACGATTTCCTTTTTTTTACTTAAACTTAGCGTAGAATCTGTAACAAAAAGTAGAAATTGGGATTTTACAGTAGCAGATTTAAAATTGGAAGGAAAGTTCAAAGTTTCACTCTTATAGCAATAAAAGTAAAGTAAAAGTATGTTTATATACTATTTAAAAACTTAACCTTTACATTACATTTTCATATTTTACTTATTATCTAAACTATGTTAGCTTCTTAAATGTATCATGCTTATAAGTGGGTAGGTACGTTAGAAATACTACTATAAACACTAATAGAAAAAATAGTTAAATTGTTTTTTCCAAATTGATGCTTGCTACTTAGCTCTACAGAGCATAATTAGACAGAAGGAGATGCATAAAGTTCCTTGAATTAAACAGACACAATTAATTTAGAAGCTAAATAAATAAATAAATATTTTAGGACATATAACTCAGCGCCATATAGCCCCATACTAAGCAAACGCTTGTATCATGGGTACTAGATAACGGATATAATACATAAGCTAAATGATAACAGTCATTTATTTCGTGTCCATGATATGTTTTGTAGCTAAGATACCTTACTCACAATGTCAAAAGCTAATAATGCTAACCTGAGTAATTAGTATTTCTCGTTTCCTTCTTTTTATCGTGTTTCAATCAATTTCAGTTTTAGCTAGTTCAATGCTCTAGCACGAATATATTAGATATTCTAAAGGGCATCTGTGATATTGTGACATTGTTATTTAGATTTTCATGGCTTATTTTTCAAAGAAACCTTTAGGCCTGTTAACATTTGATTTATAAAGTCTACTGGCATTTTTGGCATGCAGCAAACAAGATTTATTTAGCGGCCGGATGTCGATCAAATTCATTGTCAGATTACTATCATTCTAGATTTATAGCCTAGCATTAAAAAACCCCACTGCGCTTAATAAAAATAAGGTTATTTTAAGACCAGTTGCAATTTAATAGCACTATTTTGGGAAACAAAGGAACGAAAAGAGGACGCGGTGGTATTTTCTTTTAAGGAGTAATAAACCTGGATATTTGAGTCATCTTTTATTTTTCCTAATTCATGAACATGTGGGTTTTATTTATGTGCAGGTAAACTTTTTGTACAAATTGTGAATTCATTATTGCTTTACAAAAAGCGACTCTAGCGGTAGTTTTGCTGAGACTCCACTAAGGACGAATAACAGCTGTAACTTCCATTGAGTAAATCTATCTTGAGTTGAATTTAATCATTTTAAAATAAATTGTACGGAACCTCAACAACGGACCAGTAACAGTTTCCGTTGGCTCACCGCACTGTTTCAGAATTTCAACTACTGTCGATAATTGCTACGACGGAAACGTTAGTTCATAATCCGGCCGATAGATGTCGCTACATGCGTTAACCTACATACAGCACATAAACAAGCGTCTGGCCGGCGCACGCGCAGCTGCCCGAACATAACTCATTGTGATTCGCTCATATGCAACCAAAAACAATGACGTTTAGTACCGAGAGTATGAGAAAAGATGAAATTATTATGTTTAATTAACGGGTTCAACATAAGTATTATGTACCTATTCATAAATGTTACTTTGGTAATAATAATTTTAAGCTCGTGTGTTTGGCCTATTCTTGATAATTTACAAAACCAAGTTGGATGCAAACAATCTCATCGATAGGTAAAATTGACAGTACCTACCCTTGATTAAATTTACATATAGTTACGTAGAATAGTTGAAAGGTTCACTTTTCATTGAGTTTCAGAGTATCGAATGAATATAGTAGCAGTGATTCGGTATGATTTTTATAAAACCAGAGCTTATTCTCGATTTTTAAATACTTATAATTAAACCATCACCAATTTTATTACAGTTGACTCAGCGTAAATTAAACTCCATAAAATTAAAATTAAGTCATACGTCACGCAGGATAAACCACAAAGACATTACAAAGGTGAATGTTTTCAAAACATCTTTATTTTTCGACATTAAATAATTAAACGACCCTTTTGAGAGCAAAGTCGTGTACAGAATTAATTCTACTTTGTGTCTTGAATTTAATTGCTGTTAAAAATAAGTGTTTTGATATAATGTTACTGAAAACGTAAATGTCTCTTTGTAGTCGAACAAAGAATGTTTTGAAAATGAGATCAAAACAATTAGTTTTTGTCCAGTAAACGGCGACGATGTGCGCGTGATTCATTCATAACGAACATTGCCAAATGTGAGAAATCTTCACTGGAATAAGAAATACACTGGAATATGAATTTTATTTTACGCTGACAATAATTAAACTTCCTACGGAATACAGAGTGTATTTTATTCAATAATAAACAATATATACACATATATACACTAATAAAACTAAATAAGAGTATGTACATTAACCTAAATTTAAAACATCTACATGTGGTATGGAGCCAAGAACGCTGGCTGCATTCCCACGCTGGATTGCTATAGAAATCCTTTGCGCAAGGAACCAGCCAGCGTTCTTGTCTCTAGTGATGTCATTCAACCTTTTATTTAATTTTTTTATAAAAGACTTCGTGCTTTTACCCCACGGACCAAAAGTTTCGAAACCAAGCGGTACGAAAATATAATCAGTCGATAATGATGTATATTTTCGCCGCTTGGCTTCTTAGAGTGTATTGAGTTCATAAATTGTCACATGTGGACTTTTTATAATCACACACAAAAACACATACTAAGTAATACCACAGAATAAATAAAGTAATACGTAATACTTGATTATTATAATAATTAGGAACTGATAAAATAAATAGGAAACATTGAGACTTACCCGTGCACAGTTCTGTTAAAATGTCTATAGCTAAAGTTACAGTGTTTGGAAGATTAATCATAATCAATTCTGTAAAGGGATTTTATATGAAAAGAGATGAAAGAAAATTATCAAGTTGTTACAATTTAAAAGTAAACAAGGCAGATGCTGCAGCCAAATCAAATGCATCGTCGATTTAAAATATTGTATCACCAACAAATTGTCATAAACATTCTGCAAACATTGATTCTCATCGTTGTTTACATTGTACAAGACAATAGTTCTATCCATTGTTCTTCTAACAAATGCATTGGAACCGTTTTAGATGCGATTTAGTCTACGTTTGAATCTGAGCCAGATTGCAGTCTAGACGACATCAAAATACAGTTTATGAGACGGAAAACTTGTGATACTGCCATTCGGGGCTGTATTTTAAATTATTGGCTGATTGTTCGAATCATGTGGTTTAATTTTAATCATTAGTGCACAGATGTTTTCACGAATTTTCCTGTCTAACAATGTTTGGTAAACATTATGGTAAACTCTTGTGTGCAGTCTTTAGGATTTAATAAGTTAGATGCTGGAGGTACGGTTCAGATTAACTGCGTGAGGATAATTAGGTACTTTTTGATGCCTTCCTTAGTAATTACTATTCTTAAAAACGTAGGTAAATCGCTGGTATCAAGTAATTTACAGCAGGGAGTTCTGACAGCCTCGAGATCCTTAGAGGGCCAGCTCCATTAGCAAAGGTTTTTTTTTACATGAAATAGGCTCGCGCTTCACTACAACTTGCCTGATGTTAAGCAACGTTATAATCTACGATCTAGCGCGCTTGCCTATAAGAAACCGGCTTACTCGCGAATTGAAGACCGACAAATTATAGTTCAAGGGGAATAGAGATTCGGGCAAGGAGTTCTACAGTTTGGCTGTTCGCACGATGAAAGACGAAGCAAAACGCTTGGTGCGAGTCTTTTGAACCTCAACTGTATAACGGTGCCTCCTTGACCTTGTATTTTCGTTTCAGGGTCTTACATATTTTTATTTTTCTCACTTATTTCAGGACAACCTAGTTGTGAATTGAATGCCGGACTGTGTAGTGTAAAACATACAACAACAATCTAATTTTACTTCTGTTGAACATGTGATCATTGAACGATATGTTTTCCCTCGTAACTCACCGAATTCTATTTAAAGACCGTTATTGTGTAAAAATCTAATTAATTGCGCAACGTTTGGCGCGACATAAAATAGCCGCGAATCTCGCAAATTCTATAAAATAGTCGTAAATCAAGGCTTAATCTAAATGAATGGTCGCTTGGCTTTATATCAGCATTTAGTAGTCCCTTTCTCGTCATAACTTCTCCCCAAGCTAAGCGTTTGTTGATCAGAGACAAAATCCTTTCATCAAAATTTATGAGGACACTGATGGTCGCATTAGTCGGATTTATATATTATTATTATTTATTTTATTAGATTGGATATTTGGAGACATAATGCAGTTTCCACGGACCAATTGCGTGTGAAAGCGGAGAAAATATTTGTTGGTAATTACTTCTAAACTTTCGCAAACTGAAGAGCTTGTCTGTAGCAAATAAATATCTTGTAGATTTTCTTTGACAAGCTATATGTATGTACCTAGGCGCACACGCGTCAACCATACATTACCTATGTAAGTTCGTGAGAGTGGCCAACTCTAGTGTCGGTTTTTAAACCGCCCTAAGGGTTTCTGACATGGCTTAACTACTGGCGCACGCACAAAGAGCCGGAACATTTTGTTTAAGAGGAAGAAATGCATTAAAGCATAGGTACCTACAATTTAATATATGAGATGATGATGAAATGTACATGGGTACCTACCATAATTTCATTTCATCGTGTTATTTTGAGAGTACTGGTACTACTTATTATACTAGACAACTCAGAGAATCCTAACCGTCTTATTACAAAACGTGGTTTAAATGTTAGTCTAGTACTTTGGAAATAAAAAGTCGGTTCTTGTTGTTCAAACATCACATACAAACAATCAAAATGTCAACTACAAATTAGAACACAT
The DNA here is from genome assembly GCA_964023185.1 of Macaria liturata. Taxonomy (NCBI): domain Eukaryota; kingdom Metazoa; phylum Arthropoda; class Insecta; order Lepidoptera; family Geometridae; genus Macaria; species Macaria liturata. Next base: position 2,307,637 of record OZ026816.1, on the reverse strand, counting down.
TGATATATCATTGGTAACATTTTGACAATTTGATTATTATGACAGAGATAAACAAATTTTGAACAACAAAAACGGACTTTGTTTTGTTTTCAAATATTCTTTATTAATAGTATAACAATTTAGTAGTTCGCTGCTAGTGTACATTTAATCCTAGCACTTACTTACATTAAATACAAATTTGATTATTATATAATTTATAAAATTATTATAACTTATCTCATGTATTTCATATAAATTATTAATAAAAACGGACTGCATATTTCATATTTTCAAAGTTCTGGACTAATAGTTAATCCACGTTGTTTAATAAGGCTCTAAGTATTTTGCAATTGCTATTCTCACACCAATTTTTGGCTATAAACCGTCAACTGACCCTGCTAAGGCTAAAGTCGTAAATCCTTCGTCTAGTTTATCGTTACACTTGGCTACAATTTGATCCAATTAACAATTATTTACTAATTTATTGGATCTCCTTAATCTTGTTAACTAACTAGTGTCTTCAATTTGTGTGATGATTGAAATGGTTAGAACAAGAGATATTTTTTCTGCGACTGTTACTTTATAATTAAAAGTGAAGATTAGTATGATTGACCTCGTTGTTTCAATGTAAACATTCACTCAGGTGCCAATTGGTTTTATATCTACACTAGCTGTGCCTGCGACTTCGTCCGCGTGGAATAGTTATTTTGGGCATTAATTCTTTGAATTTTGAACCGTTTTCGCAGCGAACGCAAAGGAAGCCCTCAAGATGAATAATTTTCACCGTTTTTTCCACATTTTCCATTGTTTCTTCGCTCCTATTAGTTGCAGCGTGATGTTATATAGCCTAAAGCCTTCCTCGATAAATGGTCTATTCAACACAAAAAGAATTTTTCAATTCGCATCAGCAGTTCCTGAGATTAGTGCGTTCAAACAAACAAACAAACAAACTCTTCAGCTTTATACGAGTAATATTAGTATAGATATATCTTGCGATTAATTAAATAGTGTATACTTTACTTTTCCGACCACCTACCCGAAACCACCTACACAAATATGGATATGGAGCACTTCCAAACCAAATAGAAGGAGCTGGCCCAGGATAGCAAGAAGTGGAAGAAATTGGGGGAGATTTTTTCCCAGCAGTGGGACAGTAGAATAGAATATAACTTTAATGTACACCATAAAAACACAAAAATTACAAAACAGAAATAAACATACTTAAATTAAAATGTTGCGTATTGGGCGGCCTTATCGCCTTAGGCGATTTCTTCCAGGCAACCTTTTGGATGGACATAACTTACAATTGTAAACAGGCGTTGTTCAATATACATATATCTTATTTATAATATAAATTAATTGAAAGATACAATACACACTCAATCATATAGGTTATTAATAATACACATACTCAATACAACTTATACACATTATACAAACACTACATTACACAATACTTATATATGCTATAATGACGTTAAATAATGTTGATATATCATATTTTGGAAAATGTTCAGTGACTTAGCCGTATAGGTTTATAAAGATAAGACAAAAACAATTTATAAACATAGGAGATACATTACAGCTTATTTACTTACCCTTACGGCATCGCACCATATAAAGCAAGTCAATTTACAAAACCATTAATTCTACTTCTCTATAAATACAATATTATCAACAACTCAAATATGTAATGATAAAAATATTAGTCACGTGTCTTCAAACAGAGTACAGATTTAGAACAAAGGTAAATTTAGAAACTGCAATGCCATCATGATAACATTCTTAAGGTAAAAGGTAAAGGTCAGAGCACGTTCAGCATTGAACTTAGTTACGTTGTTAGGGCGAGCCTAAAACACCTTGATATTATTATCACAATACAAATATATAATACCGGTACTTACCTACGACTAAAATTACTACAAGTTAGTTATTAAAGGTGTAAGTTTAGATTTTCCAAAATCAATCATTAAGATATAGGTACATATAGGTAGGTACACTTTACAACTCAAACACTTCTCAAACACACATACACACACAACACAGAAATAACAAAGGAAAATCTCTATTGTTCTGGAAGAGACAGTTATTTTTTATTAAATTACATTAACTTGAATGATTTTTCAATTAATTTGACACACCAGCAATTCTTTCATTTTACAATGTCGTTTCCAAGGTAAAAGGTATTTTCCACAATTTGTTTGAACTGTAGTGCAAGTCATCTAATCCATATTTACGTGTATCATTGCAGGTAAGTCACCTTGGCATCATGCTGGCTGCTGGCATGTGCTGGCATGTGCTGGGGAGCCAAACGGGAAGCCGGGACGTATCGACATAGCACAGCAAAGGACAGTAGGCTTATGATGCGCAATGTCAAGTTCATCTCGTATCGAAACGACAAAATTACGTCGAGCATAGAAGTGAGTAATTTGCAAATTTTTTTTTTTTACATGAATTGGGTTTGCACTTGACCGTAATTCACCTGATGGTAAGCAATCATTACGGTCTAGGATGGAACGTGCTTACCCAGTAAGAACCGATTCACTCTCGCTTTGAAGATCGCAAGGTTATATTCCGCGGGGAACAGGGAGTCAGGCAGGGAGTTCCACAATTTAGCAGTTCGCACTATAAAAGTGGAAGCAAAACGCTTAGTGCGAGTGTTGGGAACTTCCACCATAAACCGGTGACGACCTGCTGTACCCCTGCTCGTCCGGTGGTAAAACTCCAACCAGAGATATATCGACAAAATATCGGGATGTGTCTATCTATATACATATTTCATAGACAGACTATCCAAATGTATACATTTGGATAGTCTGTCTATGAAAGCCACGAGAAACTTATCTTGTGTTGCGCATCTGAAGTCTAATTGGTTTGCCTAAAGTTTCTTTTAAAAACAGTGAGTCCATACATTTAGATAGCATTATCGGAAGACGGGTACCCAATAAACCAAAGAGTTTCATAGAAACTGAAAGTGATCCGTGTAAACGGTGTGCTTACCTACAGCTTAAGCTAGTCTGTTGCTGTTCTATGTCGATAGGCGGACAGTGACAATGACGCGTGAGTATTTCCTGTAAGCGATTTAAATCTGTGAGAAAAATGGGAAATTTTCCCCACAGGTCCATAGATAGGTATATTTAGGATATATAAGAAAGTCACAAGCGTCCTCAAAAAATGTTTTATAATTTTAATATTTTCTTTATCTGTGCAATACCAGTATATACCTGTGTATGTACATATACCTTATTACTTAGTTTAAGGTCAGTGCCTATCGCTAGTAACATCATCGAAAAATAACACATTTTCTTGAAACAGTTATGAAAATATATAAAGGTGTGTTCGAGCAAAGGTTTGCTTATAATCACTACTTTTCAAGTTTTCACTATCGTGTTCACAAAACTAATGAGTGCTCAACATGAAAGAAATTCGATCGTTTGCAAATTATTATTCGTGCATAAAAACCCTTTGAAAATATGGTGGAAAGATGACCCATAATTTGAGACTGCAATCGAGATTGAGCTTTGTATCAATGTAATCAAGGTGCGAATTTCCCTAGGGTAATTCTTCGGCCGAGAGTTTGTTAACTTTAGTGATGCGCATCGTTCGATAGGCGACTCTATCGATAAGCAGTTAGAAGCGTGAGTCGACCGCGCCGGCCCGAGGTGTGGTACAGATTTATCGCGGGTTGTTTGGAGAACCACGTATTTATATTAAGTGGAGAAGCTGTCAGCGCCTACGCTGACGCCGCGGCTGGATGGCTGCATACAACTATCTCCAGCAACGAAATTATATCGGTTATTTAACATGAATGGTGCCCAAGAAATACTCATTCATATGCAGTTGCAGTGACTGCATTCAACGTGTAGTTAGTTACTCTATTTTTATTTTGATTCAAAACATTTGCTCTGCGTCAAACGCTTAACGTGAAAATAACACACAAGTTAAAAACTTCTGCAAAAATATTTCTCAGACAAACTGATGCTAATTTAAATATCATAAAAAGTCTGATATTGAGCCAAATCTCATAATAGTAGGAGAAAACTGGATAAATTCCTTTGATAAAGTAAATTCAAAAGATGAAGGAGACGTCAAAATGAAAATTCTGTTCGAAGTGCTGATTGGCAAGGAAGATGTGCCGCTGATTGAGTCTAACGAAGCATGCAGAGTTGACAGCTAAGACCCATTTGCGTCAGACTGAATTCCGAAAGTACGCAGGATCAGCTCAAAATAACGGAATATTTCAGCACTGTAAATAATAAACGCGGAAAATAGGAATATCAATGTAGTTTAATTCATGTAAAAGGTCACAGCGACACTTAACTCTTTCGACTAGACCGTCCAACTAATAATAATCTCGCACGTGAAATGTTTTGGCTGGTGCTTTTTGTTCGTCGCGGTTATTTCAGTTTTCCAGTAGGATTTTATACAACACCAGGTCTGGCCGTCTCGCGGGGCACGCGGCCGGGACCAGGAGTGTCGCTCTACTGCACTCTAGTGCTCTCTCGGCAATGGATGCACGCAAACACACTCGAGGATAATTGGAGCAAACATTATTTGAAGTGACAGCTCACCAAGTGATCTCAAGTTCCTACCAGTGCAGTGAATGTGTGTCAAAGGCTGTGTAGAGTTCAGTGCTGTGGGTGATAAGGAACACACCAGGAAATATGACGGAGTTTTTCGGATCATGGAACAATCCAGATGCCGAAGATGGCGTCGAGGAGACGGTGGAAACTATGGAGACTATCACCACTACCACTACAAGGAAGACCGTGCCTTCAGTAAGTTAACAAAAAATCTCCAGCAGCAATAGTTTTAAAAGGACTTGCGTAATAATAAAACTTATATCCGACTCTAAAAGCGCGAGCGGTGAATCACAAAACGCCATAAATAACTCATACAAAATAGGAATGCCATCAAAATAATTCCAGTTTTAATTTGTTTCAATTCCCAAGGTCCGAAAGTGAAAGCGTCCGGAGACAAATATACATTTTTATTGCGGCCGCCTGTATCATTGTTAGAGGTGTTTATTTTGGACAAGTCCAGGCGCGGTGTCACGGGCGTCGCCAATGCTGCCGTGATACAAACCAGCGGTCCAAGGTGAAGGCGCGCGGCCCACTCGCAACCGTCAACTGTCACCTAGTGCCACCATCATTCAGTCAATTCATTCATTTCATTTTTATAACTACCCAACAAGAAAATATCACATTTTCCTTATCCATGACAAAATGTAAAGATTTTAAGAGTAACTACAACGGCCGTTGTTGACGTTTAAGGACGACAATGCAAATTGCTGGGGTTGACATGGTCTAACGCGAACAAAATAATATTATACTGTTTGCCAATCTGTTGCTTCGTCAGGAATATTTTTTTTTTCAAAAATATTTCCACTTGTATACAATTAGAAACCTACTTTCCATTCGAATGATATCTGTCAATCCAGAACCATGTACCGCTTTGATCTTAGAACCTAGATTTGTTACGGTGTATCTGCGTGGAATTAAAATTAGAAATCCGTTTCGAATCTGCGTCTTTCGTGAAAAAATCTTAATTTCTGTAAAGCTTTTAAATTTCTGTAAAAACCAACATGCGACACAAATATTCTGTGATGTATTTTCGCTACAGTTTTGGCTGAGGTTGGGACTAGCACGACGGTTGTCATTGTTAATGTTTTTAGCTTTATGGCTCATATAGCGTACGTGTCTCGTGAATAAAATAATGCGCGAAATAACTTTTGTTACGCTCATTAAAATAAGAGCAAAAACAAACATGACGTCTATAAATCTGATTAAACTTATGAGTTTTACAAAATAAAGTCCTTTAATTTGAAATAAAACTCGCCTAAATTAACCTATTCATCTTTTATTATACATTTAGCAGTAGTGAATACCCGCGGCTTCACTCATGTAAAATGTAATAAAACTAACTACCTATGTCACTTTTGAGACCTATACCAAAAATCATGATCATCTGTTTCTCTGTTTCTATGTAAAACAAGAATAACAGAACAATAAACAAACATATTAGTGGCATTATAATACAACTACTGTTATTCTTTGCATACTTACATACCTAATTAATAGCTAAATCATGCATAGGTTACACTTTAGATAAACGCCCTTAATATATTTTTCAAAACATCATGTTCTAAAGATTTAGTAAAAAAAATGTACTTACACCAGAAAGGTGTAAGTACACATCTATACTATTTTTAATATTATAAAGCTGAAGAGTTTGTTGAACGCGCTAATCTCAGGAACTACTGGTGCGAATTGAAAAAATATTTTTGTATTGAATAGACCATTTATCGAGGAAGGCTTTAAGCTATATAACATCACGCTGCAACTAATAGGAGCGAAGGAACAATGGAAAATCTGAAAAAAATCGGGAAAATGTATTCATCTTTGAGGGCTTCCGTTACGTGTGCTGCGAAAACGGTTCAAGTCGTGGCTATAATTTATAAAGCTGAAGAGTTTGTTTGCAAAAATCAATATGATGCCCAAAATACAATCTTCGGATTAGTTCGGAAGGTGGTGTGACTTTTTGCCTGCACGCATAGCCAATCTTTATATTTTAACCTAACCTTAAAACAAACTTTTGTATTTTTTTAAATTAAATTACAGAAAATTGTAAACGATGTTACTACCGTAAACCTGAATATGTATCGTGACCAAACAGTTAAAGTTGTGTGAATGCGGTTAACTCTGTTGATGTGAACTTCTGTAATAATACCTAAGCATAGTTTTCTGTAAGTAGGCTAAGTTATGACAAATAAACATATTTGATATGATTTGATTTGAAAATAACTATTCCACGCAGACGAAGTAGCAAGCACAGCTAGTGTATAATAAAACGTGAGATTAAAGTCGTGAAACACGATCGAAAGTCGTGCGTAACGATGCAAGTGTCTCGTGGATCCTTTGTACAAAGTGCTGAGAATGGCCCTTTGTTTCCACACAATGAAGATATTGTTATGATGTGATGTGCACTTGCAGTCTTACTTGGTACACAATGTGCTTAGTAATAACAAAGATGGGTCTTATTCCTGATAAGTAGTTGATCCTACCAGATTCGCCAATTTTATAATGTTTTTAGAGATTAATGTCAATAATCTCTGGTTTAAAAGCATAGGTAGTGTATTTTATCTACTTTATTTGTATCTGATTTCTAGAATTTTAGCTGCACTTTTAGCTGTTCCATAGAAAAAGATGTTCCAAAAGATATAATCAGCTGACAGATGGTCACTATTGATCCTGCCTGTAGTACTTGTATAACAGACACAAACAAATGATTAGTATACTATTAGATATTAATCATAGTTTTTCTCTCTCACCATCACACTTCTGCCAAGGTCTAATCTGTAACAATATCTACCGTTCTTTGTGTTTGTTATCATGCTCCTCTAAAACATTTTAATTAGGTTGCTAACTCGACAGTCGACACAATAATTCTTATAATTTCTAATTCTGCAACAGAACTGAAACATTGTTGTACAGTTTACATGAGAATTGTAAACACAATATGATTCATTGAACGCTTGCCCCACATTCGGCAGCTTTAGGAATAGAAACCACAATCTAGGACTTAGACTACGTACATTCAACCGTTATAATACGCTTTTATTTACATTCTAATATTGGCCTATAAGTTTTCCTTTGACCACAACATCGCTTATGAAAATGTCGCTAAAACAGACCTCCTAATGTGGTCAAATATCTGATTGTCATGAGTAAAAAACAGCAACCAGAAATCTGTAGGTATGTGTCTGTTGCTATTATTGTAGTCTATAAAACCACATATTTATGGTGATATCATAGATTCATTACACGAAGCTCAAGTGAAACAATGTAGTTGCTATCTGGTCATAATCATTTCTGTCTTTAAATTTGCCACGTAAAAGTGCTATTTTTCCTACACCATTAAGCTCTGACCAATTAGGTAATGATAAATCGACACATGTTCACATGACTGAATAATCGAATACAGAGCTCTCAGATCCCGAGAACTTGTAACAGTATAAGCTTACATTGCATTACTTTGTCGGATTGTTGCTGATCGAAATGAAATTGGGGCAGCTGTTATTGCACTGTTCCCAGAAAGAAGGCTCGTATTTAGGAGCAAATGTTTGTTTTGCGAATCCGTTCTATTCAGTCAATGAGCGCAGTTACGCGAATAGTTCATACTCATATTACGTGTGAATTATAGATGGAATTAGAAACAGATTAGTAGTGTTACTAATGTGTCCGACAATAAACACGATATTCATATTTTAGGTATACGAGCAGTAGTCTTTTTTACGTAACTGGATTGTCAGTTTAGTGCTAAAATAAAACAAATGACTTAAAAACACCACAACACACATGTCTGTAATGCCTAAGTATTTTAAAAGCTTTTTATTTGAAACTGTGGGTAACCAAACGAAATATAAAAAAAAACTATCTCACAAGAACTTCCGTCAATCAACCATGTCCCGCACGCCCGCACTGTAACTGTAAATTGGAAATTGTATCGTTTCACACAAATGCAAAAACTGATCAAAGCTTTCAAAGTTTTCAAACATTGTAGAAAGTGCAATAAAATCTGGAAAGCGTCTGTCGGGCCGTTGAACTCTTCAGTTCTTAAACGATGTCTATACTGCTACTGCTATATCGGGGAATGAGAACCACGCTCGAAATAATGCAACATTCCGAGGACTGTCATAACTCGCGGTTAGACGCGAGAGCATGGAGACCACAAAACGATTAGTGGACATTATAAGAAAACTGTGGAGACTAAATCAAACTAGATCGAGAGAGCTAGAGAAAATACAATACAAAAATTATGTAGTACTAAAAAAAAAGTTAGAAAATATATCAGACATAAGGAAAGTGTAAAATTATAGGAAACAGCGTAAATAGACGAAATTGCAGAGTTTTAATAAATTGCAGCGGTTGTGGCCAACACAAAGACTAACTATGTGAACCGAACAAATAAAACGAATACGGCAAAGAAATCTCTATTTGTATGTATGTACCTGTATATTATACCTACAGTTGTGTCTGTAAAACTTTCAACAAACCAGACGTACATAGACCAGTGATTAGTAGCTTCATTAGAGAACGATAAGCAGACAAAACAATGATGGCTGGAAAAGTATTATCCAAAGCTGACTAACCTGCAGGAACGAAAATGACGATCATGCGTCATGCAAACAAAAATCAGTGACGCTAGAGCATAACTCATCCAAAGACAGACGAGTGGGTTCCAAAGATCATCTGGGAACAATAGTGAAATATTTGGGCTATGATGATGTATGTTGTATTTATATTCGGAGTTGAATGACATCGGTATACTTTACTACGATAGCATGACCAAGCAAGCAGGTAATGCAGAAATTACTCATATCTTCGTCACGGCTCACGAACTTTCAGTGACTTGTATTTGAAGTCAAAGTCAAGGCATTTCGCAAAATTATCTAGACGTAAAATCCGACAAAGAAATAGACCAAAGGAAGTAAAATTTCCGGAAGGTAAATTTCATTTCATGATATAACCAGGAGGTATAGAAAATATTATCTACCAACCGTGACTTCCAATATTGATCTAATCGTAAGGGGCACATAACATGAAGTGCACGTACTGGGGGCAGGAAGTGAGAAGTGTCATTTGAAAGCTTCGTACATCATGCCAGTTTCATCACAATGGTGCGATGACAGGCCAACGTGCTAATTGCCGAGACAGCCGACAAAACGGCGTGTACTGAGATAGTTATAACACTCTTCTATGTAGCCATCATACTCTGGGAATTCTTTGTACAAGTGCAGATAATCTTACCTCTTCGTAATTAGCAAAATTTATCTAGATTTGGAAATTATGATGTCTCGTTTCGTCTGCGATCTGCGTTGAGAAAGAACTAAACAATGGACAAGTTACATACATGCATTCAGTATGCAACAGATGTAATGTTGTTGTTAAAATGTTTTAAAAGTGTCTTCCTGTATGGCGATTTTTGCACCAACATAATTTTAACAAAATTGGTTCAGTTGAGAGTAGCTATAGCACAATGATATTATATCTATAGCAGATGAAATTATTTTCAATCTTTCTTGTAAACAGCTCATTGAGTGAATCTTTTATGCATTCACGGAATGCTAAATTATCTCGAAGTGCTATCGGCATTCTCTGAAATGTTGTTTTCATGCACTTCGGTGAGTACGGAATGACTCAATAAGATCTCAAAAAGTGCAACAGCTCTTATAAAATTTATTACGAAATGAATCTATAAATCGGTCATCTGTGTCATGTGTGTGTCTCGTAAATAAGCAGAGGGCATTGTAATGCCACATGAAAAGTTCTGATTTTTCTGTTTACATCGGTCTGGCCGCAAATAAATATAAACTCTCGGTGCAGAGCGATAAAGACGAGAGTTACTTAGAAATATACGTGTTCATATACGACGTTGTTGAATCGTGTGAAGCCGAATCTAAAATAGAACGAACTGCTCCGCCTGAGCGAGATACGTACATTTTTGGAAATCAAATAAAAGCAATGCGTTTAAAAATAGATTTCAAACAAGGTTGAGAGTAAATAGACTATTGTGTTCCGGTGATTCAGAGAGGTCATCTTTACTATGAGCACTAAAGTAAACAACTAGGAAGGGAAGGGTCGTGATGAAAATAGAAATGATAGTGTCTGTGGCGTACAATTAATTCCTAATGAAAATTCGCAATGGGCTGTAGCTCTACCACAGTATAGACACGAGAAGTGTAATCATGTAAATGGAGCAGTAAAAGCAAGGAGTGGCTCGAGGCGGGAGTCTAATAGCGGAGTGACGTCACGATGGAAGTAAACTCATCCAAATGGCATGTTTTGCTCCTATTAGCTTTTTATTTGTAGAATGCGAGGAAACGTTGCTTTATTATCTAAAAACTACAAACTACTGTTTTGGTTGGAACTGATAAATATTTTTCAAATAAATGAAAAGGAAAAATCTGCTTTAGGTAATAGGTATACCTCACAGAGCTTTGAAGTCCATGCTTGTCGCGCGCGCGGGGGCGATGTGGCCCGATCGTTGTTCTGTGGTATAGGTACCTACATCGTTACATTTGTTACATATTACGGATTCATTGTTTCATTTTTAATTTTTATTTTATCTGCCTTTTAATGTACTTAATAACCTGCATACCTATATAAAAGACTTAAAATAGGTAATCTTCACACTATAACAAACTAAATAAATTCAAAGAAACATGTAGCGCACTAGCTATTCGTATTATATCAAAAGCAAAACTGCGTTTGATTTATTAAAATTATCTCAAAAATAGGTAAGCTAAAACGAATCGCGAGAATCGATAAATATTCTTTCCAGAATGTACTCTTCGGGAAGGTCAGGATGCGATTGAAGTAAAATACTTACGCTCAGTAAATGATTTTCAATTTCAATTAGGTAAAGACTTAAGACTGAGAGATAGAAGGGCAAAGAAGTCACCAGCTTCATGGAGAGTGGAAGACAGTTCAAGGCCGAACAAAGACCCTTCTGCAGATGTAAATAGAGGCGTGAATCAAATTTGACGTTACGCAGCAAGCTCTGAGCTTCGACACAGTACTGTAAGACAGTTCTTACTTATCTATACATTTCCATACATACACAAACAACATATTGAGTTTAGCACTATATATGAAGACCGGAACCGAATAAAGCATAAGCTGCTTTGACTTAGCATATTTTGTCAGGTTAAAGTAAAACTAATTTATGGATTGACACGATGATTATATTATGTCCTTGTCATTTGTAAGTCTTTCTATCTTACATTATAGCATAACAAAAATGCCAATTGTTTTAGGAATAACGTACTTAGGTAATATGGGATTAAAACAAGGATTCGCTCCGCGGCGTTATACAAATCTCATACGTACTATTTCTATTCTGTAAATGGTACTCGTCTATGAGGAAAGTTACTATGCTCTATTTGCGTAAAGCTGTTCCCTCCATACTTACAAAATAATCAGACCAGTCCACTTGGTGTTCTTTGTCAATGACTTCGAGAAACGGACGTCAGTGCACTAATCCTGGGCTAAATGTGAATTAACAACATTCATATGTATGGAACCGACTCAAGCGTCCGATACTCTGATACTGCTGCTTGCAAATCCTTGGTTTATGATTAGTTTGATTTGTACCACGTCGTTTATGTTTATTGCATAAAGTTTGGTTTTAGCGTAATCTGGGGTTCAGGTTTGTTTGCAATAGACAGAAATTTGTCGTGTTCCTTCGATTTCTATAACTCTCTATGCATATTTTCATTAGCATCTTAATCATTCAATATTCATAATATTCAAAAGCTTTAATTTTTAAAATATTTGCTCTTTCATGTTGATTAAGACACTCAAAATACTACAAAAATATGAATTCAAGTCGTCTGTGCAAGTTTATATTAATTTACAATTCCCTAGTTTAAAAAATATACTAATTTATAACCTTTGTGCATTTGTTATTGTATAATTAATCATTGTTTCAATTAATTTACCGTAATGGACTATAAATATAAAATGTTACCTAAGAATAGAAAGTGAAATTGTATTGTTTATGTCACAAAATATTTTCTAAATTAATTGCATAACACTTTTATTACCTTGCATGAATAATTAGCCTGAGGAATGCGAGAAATTCTTATTGAAAGTAAAAATATTTCTTATGCGTAACTTCCGTAAACTATTCCTTTGTGGAGTGTAAACGAAGGAAATGAAAAATATGCTTCAACAATTGTACTTATATATACTTATTCAAGTTGTAGTCAAGCGCAAGCCTATATCATGTAATAAAAAAAACTTACAGCAACAAAAACAAAACTATAAATAGATCAAATAATTAAACTTGTCTTTAAGTCGAACAAAATGCAGATTCGTAAATACGTAATTAGTAATTACGTATCATTCTATACATATAATAAAGCTGAAGAGGGTCGTAACAATTCCTAGTTTTTATTTCTGTTTATCTGTTTCCCTGTTTATTTAAACGCTCATCACGCAAAAACGGCTGAACGGATCAACGGATCATCTTGATGTTTGGTAATGTTCGAAGTAATGGTAGGTAGCGTGAAGTCTTAGGAGTGTCTTAGGCTACCTTTTATTCTGAAATAATGCTAGTGAAGCCGCGGGCGTCCACTAGTCATTAAATAAGTATCAAATTATGAAGAATAGCATCAAATCAAGAAAATCCAGCAATGGAACTAGAAACTTGTTCAGGATGCAATATAAATCAAACCTAATTTGAAGCCAAATAAAGCTCCCATAGATCTTACAACCATGTCCAACCATAAACAATAACGTGCACGTATTTAATGAGGATAATGCAGATTATTAATCACCAGATATGATTTATTTAGTCGTGAGTGTGAGTGCCAACTACGATAAAGGCGATGGAGCATCGCTTCCTCTTTGCACTAGAGGATATAGAGAGTCACGTGGAGAATTTAGATGATTAAGGTCTTTAATGAGGTGAAATATTGAGTTTTGTGCACGCTTTGATATAACATGTGATTTAGAATTGAATATATTTGTATATTCACATGTACACAGTGAGCTTACCATGTACACATGTAATTGGAACAGGAAACAATTTAAGTGTACGATTAAAAGACACATCGACTCAGCTTGTACTGACAGGAAGCAGTCAGTGCTGGTTTTTTTTAAGAACAGTAGATTTTCATGTACCTATTGTATACATATGTATGAGTACCTACAATTTAAATCATTAATTTATACTTAACTATCATTTAACTAATAAAAGTACTCATCTATATGGAGACCCATGGGATCAATAGCGAAGGCTTCAGATGACTGAACTCATTATCCCATGGGAATCGTGACATTAACAAACAATTTTTTGTTATTAGTTACCATATTAACATATCCATAGCGCAGGTAAATTCCACAACTTTAAATTACACAAATTCATTGCGAAAATTTAACTTTCTCAATAAAATAAATCTAACCTAACTCTAGCGTTAACGACTCAATAAAAATTGTAAACATTTTTATATATAATACTGTGGAATTGATTTATCCCACCTTCGTGGCTACGTCATCTTCCAAGGGCAGGCGGCACGCGTCATGTATCTGGGCCATCATTGGGATTGTACCCTCGTAAAAATACGACGGAAATAGAACGCAATCACAGATGTAGTTAGTTAAATGCAACAGATGAATATCATATTTGCTTTGCCCCAAAGGAGTTTTCCTATCGCGTTTAGGTAGCGAGATCGTTATAACTTAAACAAACCAAACACACATTATTATGACTTTCATAGATAGAATTAGAAAGAGCACAAAAGTAAATTACGCGAAAATTATGTAGGAACAAAACAAGCAGTACATTAAAAAAAAAAAAGATATAAGTACATACTTACCTAAAATACGACACAGCTTTTTTACTAATGTAAGAGGCAGTGCTATTATTTGTAATATGTAACATATTATTTGTTTACAATAAATTTATCTTATCTTATCTTACATACTTACCCCTTTTCTATGCTATACATGAAGAAATTAATTAAAATAAAAAGATAGGAACATATGAACAAATATAAAAACAATCAAAATTATGTTTCTGATGCGTGCTACACGAGAAAGCCTAGGAAAGCATAAGATCAAGGAAGTTCGTTTAATTTATCTGAAAATCTTAAAATATAAAAAATACTTCGTATTGAAATTTGTTTAAACATTGTATGACTCACTCTTACTTGATAATGAGGCCCGATATTATAAAACTAATGAAAACTAGTTTTTACCAAGCACTTTGATAAGGTCTGGAATATAGATCAAATCTATCTCGCCATCGTAAATATAATTACTTTTTCTCATACGACAATATAATGTTAGATTGTTCTACATCTGTCATTATTTGCAAACTATTTAACAAACAAGTGGGTTAAATGATTTTTTTAATAAAATAAGCCTCTGTTATTGGCGTCAATTAGAATTTTCCTGTTTACCATGATACTGCATTCTTTAATAATAATAGGTAAACAAAATAAATAACTTACGAATTTCTTTTTATTTACTTAGCTAGACTAATTAAACCTTTTTAAGGTATTTATTCTCCCCATGTTTTAATAACAGATAAGATAGTAGTGACAACCTCCCTCTTGTTTGACAAGTGGTCAGAATGACTCCCAGTATTACAGTTAGGAAGTTATCTATGAAGTGAGCGTGGGCGTGCCTCGGATGACCTTCGCCACGTCGGAACAGGAATGTTCCCAGTTCATACTATTTATTACGTCGCCAGTGACAAATCATGGCGGGATAAATAAAGAGGATTGCTTTATTACGGGTTTATTTTGATATTTCTTGTTTTATAAAGCGAGCACTGAAAATACTTACTGCGAAATATTGTTGACATAGTTTCGAGGGAAACCATTTAATGTAGTTTATGGTCTCTTTATTATCCGTACTAAAATCAATAAACACCTGTGTCTACTTCCTCTGTTTAGAGCCCATCGCAAAAAGAGAGTCGTTTTATAATATGCCTGTGAATTATTCGTATCTTGTCTCTTATTCATTAGGTTAAACTGAATGATAATACAATTACGATGAATAGGTAATATTGTTATCTTCAACTGTTTAATTCAAGAAGGTACAAGATCTTTTTTACTTGAACTATTTTAATGGTGTTGCATTAGTACCATGCTTTTTATTTAACACTATAATAGTAGGTAGGTATTATATCCAGAGTAAATAGGTTTCTTCTAGGCAAGCGTGCTACATCTTAGACTACAGTGGTGCTTGACATCAGGCAGGCAGTAGTCAAACGTAAGCCTATTTCGCGATAAAAAAAGTATACCTACTAGATATGAATGTCTGTATGTTTACAGAATGTCAATTTAACTATACAAAGATCATGTAGAGTGTTTCAAAACACGCTTTGTGCCGTGAAAGCGATACCATAACTCTTGCTAACCGCCACAAATCGATTCTATTCCGATCGATTGAGCAATTCGATTCGCATTCGATGTGATATCGATTATGTCCATTAGAGTGTGACGGTGCATGATCGATGTAAACTGCATTTGTTAGTTGTTAGCGTGTTTGGGATAATAGCAGATTTGCGACATAAAAATGTAAAGGTATTCTCGCATTATTATGGTTGGCTAGTGGGTGCTCGCGGCTTCGCTCGCATTAAGAAATAAACAATGCATCCCCTATTTCACCCCTTTAAAAGTAGCATTTCCCAAAATCCTTTTCGCAGCGGATACCTACGTCATAACATCTACTTGCACGCCAAATTTCAGCACGGTCCGTCCAGTGGTTTGGGTTGTGCGTTGATAGATCACTATGTCAGTCAGTCAGTCAGTCACCTTTGAGTTTGATATTTAGATTTCTGCTTTTGATGCAAAACTACTAGTTACATGTCTAAGTATATTTTTTTGTAAAGTTGTAATGTCAACGAATAAGTACCTACACAACAAAAATGTAGCTTTGAAAAAAAAAACCGTTATAGCGCCTAACGGGCCCAGATTTTCAGAATCGTACAAAAACCGATAGCATCAATCGAGATAAAAATAATATCTTTTCACCCAATTCTGGTACAACATTAGCGACAAACCGGTACCATAACTGTTTGGACACGCAAAAAGGTGCTCTCTAAAACGGGGTATGGTCCGCCATTTTTTATTTCTCTTGAAATTAAATGTCTTGCTGCCTACGGTGATATTTCTTGCGCCTGTTACCAATGGGAGTGAAGCCTTGGACTAGTAGAATAAATCATTATATATGAGCTAACCGTGCAGAACTAATGATAGGGTTGTATGAACTGTGTTAAGATGAATTCAGTAGATATAGGTACCGTATTCGTAAAATATTTATAAACCGATTTACTCGTTAATCTGAAAAGTTTCGACACTAGAGTTGGCCACTCTTATAAGATACTAAAGCTACATATAATAACTTTTTCAGTGAGTAGACGAAACAAAAATAATGAAAGCTTTCATCATCATCAGCCTGTATCGCTCACTGCTGAGCATAGGCTTCTCTTCTTGTACGCCACTTGTCCCGGTCCTGGATTCAATGAGTTTTCCAGGTGAAAATTATGAAAATTCCAATCGGTATGATCTTTATACAAGCTGTAACTTTATTTTGTGGCTCTAGATATAGTATAGGTCAAGAACATAGAAGTGTCTACCTATTTTTGTTACGATTAGATAATATAATCATAACCTAAAGCACAGCCTAAATGTTACTAAAGCCCTTCAGGTACATGGTAAAGAGTTCTTTGTGATATTTACTAATTCTATAATTCTTCTTCTTATTTAATAATTCTATAATAATGAGTGTGGAAGTAAAGAACCCTGAAAGTAAATGTCAGAATAAAGGCAGGTCTGCAACGCAACAGCAATCACGAGCACGGATCGACGCCTAATGGAGGTTTTGCAATCGTAAACAAAATGGTGCCATTTTATCGGTAAAGAGTACAGACAGCTGTAAAGGCTTTATCGAAAATGATTGGTAGTTTTTTTATGTAAGTATTTTTTTGATAGTGGTCAGCCATTTTCAAAGCTCTAATGAACGGTCACAAAATTAAACCGCATTACTTTTTTCTTAAATAATATAATAAGTACTTTGACTTAGATAATACGTATTATATATTGAGACAGGTGATTGCCTACCTTTACTCATCATTATCATTAATGACAAGTTGAATGTAATTTATTGTTATCTTTTTGTGAACGTAATGATAGGTACCTACTTATTAATTTTAAATGTATCTAATTCATTTGCTACTTAAGTGTGTTGATAATTCATTTCTTAATTAATGTAATTGGTTGTTACCGTTTTAATTACGTAAATAAATATCAGCCTGTATCTCTCGACAGCTGGTTATGGGCCTCCTCTCCTGCTAATTATACTTATGGTTATCAGAATTATAACGACATGGCAAACAGCTACTTATTTACATAAATCAAAGATTTATTAATTGTACGCCAAATTAAATTGCATATTACAGGAGAAAGGGTTCATTACTAATTCTAGTTAAGAAGGTACTCTAATAGATTGGCTGATTTATCCGATTATTAAAATTTTCAAGGCGACCAAGTTTAGATAACTGCGTGGCTGATTGTACACAATACTTAGCCAATTTTCAACTCCATTTCGTAACACACGGCTGGCAGTTTTCAATTCCTTATGCATTTGATAAAAACGCAGTTTCAAAACTTGTTAGGCCGCCCGTAACGGACATACAACTTTGTGCGACTTTTTAGTCTGTTTCAAGCATACCTAGATTAGTAAACTAAACTCAAGTAAAATCGTTTAAAAGCAATAAATAGGTCCATTTAGCGCTTTTTGATAAAATTTTGTATTGTTTGACTCAAAAAATAAGACCCTCGACGCGTTTGTACGTTGCAAATGTCCTGATGTTTTGTCGATTTTTCAAACCAGCCAGTCAAACAGTATTACCTATAATCAAAGCTTACCACAGAATACAGAGTACAAGTATTACCTTATATATACTACTATAAAGATGTAGGTATCTGAACAAAGAGCTCGGCTCTTGATAACTTACCATATATACCCATCTTTTGTATTGTCAAACGGTGGACTGTGTGAAAAAGGAGTTTATTGAAGGCTGCTGATGATGATGACTTGCACATACATGTATTAGACAAACGGACTCCATTTCTCCAGCATCACACATCATGCATCGACTGACCTCGTCTCAGATGCCCACGGGGCGTGCGACACACATGCTTACACCCGTTACTGATTTATCACTCCAACTAGGCTATGGTGCTTGATAAGTCATGGTGCGATATGGTGTAAAGCTTATTGACATCGAGAAACTGGTCTACCTATTAGAAATGACAAAATGAGCATATTGGCCAAGAAATGTGACCCTGGATAATTTCAGCACTCAAACAATAATAAAATCGTTATAATACTTACCTACTTATGTTACAAACTGTGTTTAAAACAGTGGTTTGGATCCAAGAATGCTACTGAACAGATTGACCATGTTTCCGTGGTCTATCTGTGGCATAGTACCTACCATATCGTCGCGTGGTATGTAGAGAAAATCATACCAAAATGTACCTTTAAGCCCCGTTTTGTATCGATGAAAGATTCAATAATAGAAGAATTTAAGGTCCAATCTAAACAAACTCCATTCGAATCTATTACTTACACCATCCTGTCAGGAAGCAAAGATGCAGACGTGCATATGTAATAAGTACATAGAATTAAATTAGTAGAGTATTTCTAATAGAGTATCATGAATATGGAGTAGATGAGCGCGATAGGAACGAACGTTGCATAGTTGTTGTGAATTCTAAGGCAAATGCCACAGTTTCTCAACAATTGTAATTCAGTTCTTATAGGTGATGGACGTGATGGATGATACAGCTTGATTGACAGAGAGACGCCCAGAAATAAAGCTAAGGGCGCATAAGTACCCAATCTTTTAAATAGGCGCAAAAGTTTCAAAAATATAAACCAAAAAATCTAAAATAAATATTTGAAGAAAAGCTAAGTTCTATGTTCTAGATATTTAGCGTCTCTTTGACATATATTTAGTAATTAACTAGCAAACTCGGCGAACTCCGTTTCGCCACCACATGGCTTCGTTTTTTTTTATATAAACTTCACGGAGCCCGAGACCTTTCCAACGAATGTTTAACCATGGAAAACGGTTCGTGCGTTCTGGAGTTATAGCGTCAGGAAGGAAAACCCGACTTATTTTTAAATAGTAGATTAATTAGTATAGAGTAGGTAGCTCCTGTCCATGGAAACGTCAAAAATGAAGTGGTATTCTTTGATTAGATATTCATCCGAGCCTGATCCTGCCGGAGTCATACCTGACGTCATTCTGATAACACGACAGGACAACTAACTACTCTGCCACGGTCGACTGCCTGCAGGTGCGAAGATCCACTATATCTATCTAGCTATAGCCTATACATATGTGGGGCTAGATGGCGCTGTGTGCAATGTCCCGGAATATTTATTTATTTATTATATATGTAATAAAGCTGACGAAGAGCAAAAATCTGTAAATAGAAAATATTTAATAAAAATGTTTGGGTATAATTTAAATCAATAGTTACACGTTTCAGCAAATTATACAATTACAATAATAACACTTTTCCACACTAATTTCTAAACTACTCGGACTAAGCGGCCGATACTCCTTAGTACGAGTGTAGCTTAGCTAATCGACTAATTAAAGTACAATGACCTATGAATGAAGTCCCTTAAAGTTAGTGAACCAGTGGAGGTCGTCTGCATGACGTGCATCGCTGCCTTCCCGGTTACGTATGCCAAAGTTACGGTACTGTTAAATAACCAACGGACCTGTTCCGTTCACTGGACACCACCTGTTGTGGTTACTTTGCCTAAGTTCTGTTGGTACTTCTTTACCCTTAATAGGGCAAAGGACAATTGTTTACCACCTCACCTTTTTGACCATAGTGCAAGATTAGTTCTATGTACATTTTCATAAATACACTATTTTAAATGCGAGAATACCATCAAAACTTTTATTAGTACTGGCAACTAAGCTAACTGTCAAAGTTTGCAAACTGTCATCATTCAAACAAAAATTTTGACAAATTTTGAAAATAGGAGGTGTACGCGCCATTTGATTAGAAATTTTGTCATAC
Source organism: Macaria liturata (assembly GCA_964023185.1). NCBI lineage: Eukaryota > Metazoa > Arthropoda > Insecta > Lepidoptera > Geometridae > Macaria > Macaria liturata. Next base: position 2,287,032 of record OZ026816.1, on the reverse strand, counting down.
CAAGATTCTGGTAAGTGGTTTTGTGATATTTGATACGATAATTGATTATATTATCCTGCATGACTCGTAAAATAATTTTTGAAGTGAAACCTGGGCTATTTAGAAAATTGTCGTAAACTTGGTGGTAAAACTCTTACCATTGCCCGGTTACGAAACCTTAGTAGTTTTTGGTGGTAAAATAGTTACCGTTACCCATTTACGTACTTGTTATTTCAGGAGAATGTCGAAGAAAAAGCAGTTATCTGACAATATTATCGCCAGTATTCTTGAAGATGATCTCTCCGCTATTGAAAGCAATGACGAAAGTGTTTCAGAAGAACCACTTTTGGGCAATTGCGTACTGGATTACGACGATGAAGTATCGCGCGGCCTATCAAGGATAATTGGGGAAGAGCCTATGTTGGAGATCAGAGAATTACAACATTGGGAAGACCCTCCTGGGCCACGTGTTTCTGTAGAATATTTAGAAAGCGTTGAACCAGCACTGGCTAAGGAACCGGTGATGGAAGTAAGTACGCCTTATGAAAATGATCACAAAGTCTCTTCTGGCGCTCTTTCCGAATCAAACCACCTGACTCCGGCTCAGTCTGACTTAGTGCCTAATGAAACGATGAGCACAAATATAGTTAGTAGGCCTATTCGTGTAGCACAAATCTGGTCAGATACGATTCCAAAGCATAGCATACCAAAGTTTGATAAACGGCTGACTGTAAACAGGCACGTCACTCATAAAACATCGCCTATTGAATTTTTCGACAATTACTTCCCTAGTGATCTCGTAGATTTGTTGGTAGAACAAACAAATATTTATGCGGCACAAAGGCAAACGCGTCACTGGAGTCCAACATTTGAAGCTGAAATGCGTGCATATCTTGGTGTCTTGATCATGATGGGTCTTCACCCCTTACCTGATGTCAATCTGTATTGGTCTACTGATACTTTTTATAGAAATCCCGATATTTCCCAAACCTTTACTCAAAAGAGGTTCAAAAAACTGACTGAAAACATTCACTTAAATGATAATACAAAAGAATCTGCAAGAGATTCGCCAGATCATGATAAGCTTTATAAAATACGTCCTATGATAACAAGACTAAACGAAATATTCCAGACTCAATGTTCACAATCAAGCACTCAATCGGTGGACGAAAGCATGGTGAAGTTCAAAGGTAAAAGCACACTCAAACAGTATATGCCGAAAAAGCCAATAAAAAGAGGATATAAGGTATGGGCCCGGTGTGATGCTAAGACTGGGTACATGTATGTCTTTGATATATATATCGGCAAAGCAGATGAAAATGCATCAAGCGAGGAAGGCTTAGGGTATAATGTCATAATGAAACTATGTCAAGGTGTTCCACGCAATACTCTAGTAGCTTTTGACAACTTTTTTACCGGTATTCCTCTAATGATAGATTTGTTGCTAAAGAAAGGAATATATGCCGTCGGTACCGTGCGTTTGAACCGAAAAGGCTTACCAGAAAAGTTGTTGCCCAAAAATAAACTCAAGAAGGAAAAACTTGCAAAGCACGAGTTCATGTATAAAACCAAAGCTCCCGTTTCTGCGATACAGTGGATGGATACTCAACTGGTGAACGTTTTGACAACAGCACACAACCCAAAATCGGTGTCTACGATCAAACGAACACAGAAAGATGGCTCCAAAAAAGATATTACCATCCCAACTGCTATTGCCGAATATACTGTAAACATGGGAGGTGTTGATCATTTTGATCACTTCCGGGCCTCATATCCAATAGGCCGAAAATCGAGGCGGAACTGGTTGCGTCTATTTTATTTCATGTTTGATGCAGCTATCATCAACGCATACATAGCTTACATACAAATTCACAAGCAAACAGTTCACACGCATCGAGATTTTCGACTTCGTTTGGCTCGTAGCCTTATAGATGGATTCACAGGGAAAAAAAGATCCACTAATATTACTTTCAGAAACAAGCAAGGTGGAAATTTCGGGGTACCCGCTGAAATCAGACGCTCTTCTGTGCCACACTACCCACAAGACCAAGGCAAATTTACCAGATGCCGATTTTGCAGCACAAAAAATACTCAAAAACGATCAAGAATCATTTGCGATGTCTGCAAAGTAGCTTTATGTGCCACACCATGCTTCAAAAGCTTTCATATTGCTTCAGAAGAAGGAGAGGCTATGGACTGTAGCAGCTCCACAAGCTCTACCCTAACGGGCTAAGGTCAAATAATTACCACCAACACCTAAACGTAAACGGGCGATGGTAAAATAATAACCACCAAATATTCGCGTACTTGTGATTAAATATTTTTAGATTTTACGAAAAAATGTTAAATATGGTCCTAATAAACGTATAAATAATACCTCAAAACCTTGTTTTATAATTATTCTTTTCTCCGCCCTATTAAGGGTTAACCCATAAACATTTCTGTACGCATATCGTAGGAGATTGAATAACAACCAAAAATTAATTTTTGGTAGCCATGTCTTGTCGTTAGGTATATAGTGAATTTGTGAACCTAGCCAATGTTTTTTTTTACGTGGGATAGGTTTACGTTTGACTACAGCCTGCCTGATGTTAAGCATTGCTGTCAAAGTGTTTCTTATTCGTTATATCGTTTCTATGTATAATAAGTATGTATTTACAAAAGAAAAAGTATATATGTATTATATCCGTTATCTAGTACCCATGATACAAGCGTAAGCTTAGTATGGGGCTAGATGGCGCTGTGTGATATGTCCAGAAATATTTATTTATTTATTTATTTATATGCCTTCACCTATTCTTCCCGATACGTGTTACCAAACTGTAAGTAGCTATGTTCTACCCGTATTACACAAAAGTAAGTTAGCAATTTATTAGGGTACCGTGCAAAGCGCTTAGAGCCATTAAGTTTCACTTACTGTTAATCATTCTTATCCATCATCTTTTGAATATGAAAACCTCGTGAGCTAGTCGCACGACCTTTTGCATAAGCATTGAATAATCTATTATACTACACAGAGTCGCAGCCAGCATCATAATGAGCGTATCGATCAAAAAAATCAACTTTCGCCATTCAACTTCGCCATTGAACCCGTGAGAAAACCGGTAAAGTGTCTATTGAAAACCGGTAATTGCGACTTTATTTGCTCACGTCGAGAGAGACACATGTCGCCGTAAGAGAAAGTTGTTAAAAGTGTTCATTACACACATTACATAGATGTTGATCGTTAAAATAAGTCTAGGTTGCACACTGCCCATATAAATCGACTCTTGGTGAGATGCCTCTGCTGCCGCGTGAATACTAAATCAGATCTACTCGACATGTGTAACAATGGAGTGTATTTCACCATTCAACGGTGAAATGGACATTAGCAGCCTTTCCCAACTTTCGATTGTTGAAGAAAGTTTCGTATTTTATTGAGGGTTTAGACATTTCATGGAAATTTGTAGTGAAAGAGCTCTAGGAGTATTTTCTGCAGCGTTTAATCAATGATGCCTTGTTCGAACTTCTTTACAGATATTGCTTCTTCCCTCGCTATTTTCTTCTTCAGCTCAGCGAGTTTAGCGTCTCTGATGACCTTCCGTTTCGCCTCCTCTATCTTCCATGATTCCTCCATACGGTCGTATATAGCTTGCTTCCCTCGGGCATAAAATATACCAGCTATCAACAATGCAAATCTAACTCCTCTAATAAGAGGCGAAACATACAACGGAGGCCCATATTTGAGGCCCATCCTGTAAAACGAAGCTGCTCGTTCAAAATCTGACAGCCAAAAATGACACCTTTATTTTTTAAGCAGCTGACACATTTAAGCCAGTTGTCATATTTTTAGATCGAGCAAAGAGGTCGTTCACCTGCGCCGTTGAAATCAAAATATTTGCACTTGGAATCCCTAGTGTGTAGGTCAAGTACGAATGCAGCAATTATTTATTTTTTTGAGAGTGTTGTTGGAAGGGATGTGGCCGAATCTAAGAATACCGGTTTGTCTCCGGCGGAGTGAACACCAATTATAGCAGACTGGCGAGTGGCCAGCGGCCGAGATATAGCGGCGTTCTAAACAGGAACAAGAGTATCGATTCGATCAATCATTACCCCATCTATTATGCACGCTGGCTCTTCCTAAACAAACTGCTATTAGTGGCATTCGAAAGAGTTCAATGATTGGTTTGGCCATTTGGCACCTCGCGGGTGCCTTGTAACAGAATGATCAGAATTGTAGGAAGTGATACTATGTTACATATATCTATTTGAATAATTAGATGGGATGATTTAGAATGTTGACCTACCGTCATATCATGGTCAAGTTTATTACGAGGCCATGCTTTGATATAATAACAAGCCTTGAGGCATTAGGTACATTGATTATAGTCATGTAAACTTTAATAACAGTGGTCTTAAAAGTTAAATAATATTTGTAAAAGTAACACTAGCCTGTTATCTGTTACTTTCTCTTTTTATGAGATTAACAATCTATGCGTTAATTACTTACCTATTATGTTAGGTATGTAGGTACCTATGAGTATACCTTCTGTTCTTGCAGCAACAGACCCTTTGTTTTGAGAAATTAACACAATGGTGGAAACTAAACACTGGCTGCGATGACTCAGATATTAAAATATAATTATAATGTAATATCATAGTAAGATTACATCGATTAGATTATAAATAAGGCTATGATATACATATATGTTTTTCTATCAAATACTAGTAAACAAACATATAAATTAATTTTATAAGGCCCTAAATTAACGTACCTAGGTAAATAATATGTTAATAAATAAATAATATGCTAAGATCGCCAAGATTTGTGTCATTAAGTTATGTTGTGCATTTCATTTTACCTATTTGTGGGATATTAGGAAAACAGGTCCATAGCTTCAACTTAACGATAAATAAGTTTTCCTAATATCCCACACATAATATAAAGGCCGAAGATTGTGTGTATGACTGTATCTTTGTTAGTTTTTCACGCTCACATGTCTGAACCGATTTGAATGAAATTTAGTATGAAGATAGATTAAATCGTGAATTAACTACTACTACTAATAAATCAACTACTTTTTTATTCAGGATTAACGCGGGTGAAACCACGGGACGTGTATAGGTATAATACTCTGAGTGGTGTGATTGGTCAACCAATGAATGAATACTGAATAAAAAATATTGTACACATACTATTTTAAGTATAAGATTTTAAATTTATATTAAGTTTTAGATTTTAAAATATTTAGTTTTAATTTAAGCTACGCCCTAATTCTACTCTTAACAGGGTAAATGTAAATAAGTACCTACATTTAAGCTAATAAAGGAATTGAATTGAATTGAAACACCTTGACTCTTTTCTATTTTGATGTGTGACTTCTCAGACCTTTGAATAAACCAACTGCTAAAATCGTGATGTTTCTAGAAGAATAATATGAATAAATAATGAACACATATGGCAACATTGGGTACCTATTTGCCATTCTAATGTAATATTTTATAATCTCATTAATTTAAATAAGACGCCCTCCGATTACATAATTTGAAATCTAGTTTGCAGAATTATATTATCTTGGCAAAAAATAAGTACCTAGTTTAAATTGGTTTTTGTAATATATGTATATTGCGTAATATTTCCACCGTGAAACTAGATAATATTAGTTTGGAATACCAGACAATAACTTGTTTCATTTATTTTAATACTCATTAATATCATTAATATTCATTCGTGGATAAATATTACCAAGGTTCCCAATTATTATTTTTTGTTTAAATTGTTTGCCGAAAGTAAAACCAAAATATTTTTTATGATACATATTGCAACGCATTTTATGTGAGGCTTATATTATTACGAGTTCAATATAAACTACCGCTACTCAATTATAATCATTATCATTCCATTGATAAAGGCATATAATTTGCGAGTGTCTCTGTTATTTGTTAACACTCAAACAGCTAAACCGATTTTGAACCAAACCGTATGAAGATAGACTGAACTTTGAATTGGACATCACATATACTAGGTATTACGAAATGCTAAAATGTCCGCACTTTAAAATTGAGCTTAGCTTTGATTCTCGCCCTTTATTTCTCCTTTTATTACTGAATCTCTGTTTCATTTTGTTTATTTGTATAAATCTAAAGCACAAGTAAAATATGTAACCATTTCAATTTTGATTTAAAAAAACCTTAAATGGACAACCGAATAAAATGTAAGTAATTATGCAGAAACACAAACCACTTTTTGTTTTTCCCGCTTTTAGAAAATCCATAGAAAAACCTGTATTCGATAAAGACCACCAAAAAAAAAAAAAAAAAAAAAAAAAAGTATATAAGTATTATATCCGTTATCTAGTACCCACGACACAAGCGTTAGCTTAGTGTGGGGCTAGATGGCGTTGTGTGCAATGTCCCGAAATATTTATTATTATTATTTATTATTATTAATCAAAGGTCAATCCCTACTCTGCTTATAGTCTGTCTCTTTCGTACTTGATAACTTGGATATGCAACGATCTCGTTTGCTCTGTAATGTAACTTTTTTATTTAGTCTGCATTTGTCATTTCAAGGGGGCGCTTGTGACTTGCTTGCCTGGTCGTGTTTACACATTTTGTAAAAACTTGATTGTTAAATTAAAGTGAGTTTAATTGTTACCTTCTCAACATTTCATAACAAACTTTGTGCTTATTGATGGTTAAAACAAACTTGTTAAATCTACGGAATATCCAATCAATTAATTCGTGGGTGTGGTGAACGCCGAGTGTCCTGTCAAATATCGCTGTTTTATCACAATTTTTGCGATATTTACAGTGTTCTTTACGTAATCGTAGCATAAATTAACCGTACTGTATCTAATCTTTTCGTTTTGAGTCATAAAATAAGTTGAAATCGTCTGAATGTGAAGGAAAAAGTTTACAAATTTGTGTAGATTTGTTCAAGTGTTCGTTTGGTGATTGTGGTGTTTTGTTGTGCAGAAATCATCGACGACAAAGACAACGACGATGACGACGCCTGCGAAGTTGTTCGGGCGGGAGTTGTCCACATACGACGAGGTCGATGTGGACGAGCTCCTGTCCAAGCTGACGCAGGAGGAGCTCAGTATGCTCGCCAAGGAGGTTGATCCAGACGTGAGTACTCCTTACCTCATAATGCTAACTTTGCCGCCAAATTTGAAAATTTTATCTCAATGCATCTTGTTATACAGTTATCAAGAATTATAGGACCTAGTTATCAAAACAATCTGTGATAACCATCAAATTGTTGAGCTAAAGATTTTCAGCTCATAAATAAAATAATTAAGATTCATGTACATAGTTATCAGATTTCCTTGACACCCATGCACATACAATTTACTATTTAAAGTCTAAAACATTCCTATCCACACATTCATCCAATAGAAGTATATGTATGTACCTGGTAAGTCACAAATTAGCTGCTTGTGAATAGGTTGTGAAGGCCAAATGCACAATAACAGTCAGATAAATAGAGTTGTCCACATTCAGACAGAAAACTTTGTTACCATGTTCACTGCCTTGAGGATACAAAAGATTATTGTGAATGTGTGCTGATGACATCATAAGCTTTTGTGTACATTCACTTACAGAACTAATAACAAAATAAGATTGGCCTAATAAAATGAGACACAAAATACATAGGTATACAATTTACTTAAAGAGAACTTGAACTTCCATAGTGCTATTTGTTACTCTGTTATACTCTAATGGTTACTAGGAAAAAAAGGTCTATTAACTCATAGATGAGTCATTTTGTAACATTCATTGAACCAATTTCATATACTATAACTGAAGTGTGTGTCTGTAATGTGGTGCTGCGACCCAAAGTGGATCCTGGCCTCCGACACAAAGAGACGCCACTCTTCTCGGTTCTGCGCCATCTCCTGCCACTCAGTAGCATGGAGTTGTTGCAGATCCTCCTCAATCTGGTCCTTTATAACTGAAGTAACCCTTTCAATCTATGTCAATCATTATTTTTTGTTCATATAAGTACTTACTTAGTTACTTAATAAAAACAGTTTTCATCCAAATCTGATTCCAAACATTTAAAATTTTTGAAAATCTAAAATTTCATCTATAGAGCAATATATTTTTGTGTAACACCTATAACTAGTTACTTATTGATTTCTTAGCACTTGTCTAGACATATAATAGTAGTTTATGCAACTATCATATAATGAAGGGTATTAAAACACAAGTGTGAGTTTATGAAACGAGCACAGTGAGTTTTATAATAGTAACAAGTGTTTTAATACCCGTGTTATATGCAGTTGCATACACTACTTTATCTTCACTAATTTGCTATCCATTTTTTATTAAATTAAATTCACGCGTACGTGTATTGTCACAGTGATTTTGCCGCCATTAAAATCTAACCAATGAGAGCGCAGCTGCACACATCAATAAAACGCGACCAACCTGATTGGCCCTGCAATCAAGTTGGTCGTGTTTTATTGATGTTATAATGAGATATTACGATATCGATGTGGATATTATACCATCATGTGAAATTGCTTAAATTGAGTGTTTTGTTGTCTGCGCTATAACAGTATAATATAAGTCAAGTATTGGAAACATAAGTACATAGAATGTTATAACATTAGTGTAGATAAAAGAATATAAAAACCTAACTACTTATCTCTCACTATTCTGTCTTAAAATAGAGGTACCTATTTTATCTTAAATTCCAACATTTACAGTTGTGATCCACACAACAAATGTCAGTGTAAAACCTAAAATTATAATATCTTAGCATCCCTACATCTATATGAATAGAACCTTTGTAGGTATACAAAAGAGTTTCACTGAGTAAAACCATACTCTATATTAAAATGTATTATGTTCATATATTTTACACCTGCACCATTCTACCTGGCGAGGGTGCAGAATCCCGATGAATGGAATTTTTTGGCACCTCTCCAAAGTTGTCGGAATACCCCCCTAAGATTAGTAGCGGCAGGTATTTTAATTTAACTCTGCTTTGTTTATTGATCTCAAATTGTATAAAAATGTGTAAACTAGACAAATGTTAGGTTGGGTTTAGAAATGTAAATAATAAACACTTAAATTTAATTATCAATCAATCAATCAAGAATTCTTTATTGTACACCAATAGCAAAAGAACACAAGCATAAATAAAATATGTAGACCATAGTATTAGTAATTATATACCTACTTATTTTAGTTATTACTTGATGTGTTGGAAATTCTGATGATCTGATAGACCAAAGAATTCTCAACTTCAGTTTGGGTGAACATTTTACTTTATCAGTACACTCATATACCTACATACTATTTGGTGGATTGGTTACCTGGAAGAGATCGCTTTGAGCGACAAGGTCACCAATTAGGACACTAATTTTAAGTTTGTATGTTTTTTTGTGTATTTTCCTGTTTTTGGTGTTTATAATTAAGTGTTTTCTATCTATCTATACTGCATAGCACTTACTATTATTTAATTAGTTAAGTAGCGCAACAGAAGTAGAGACAGACTTAGAATTAGTTTGTAGAAAATACTCTGACAACTGGACACATTACCTACCTATCTATCATATGGCAACCTAGGTAATAGCTATGTAGTTGTCTGAGATTTAAAAAGTATCAAGCACCTACCTTCCAGTGTATTATTTGCCTAACTACTTACCTGAGTAATACATATGTGTACACACATAACATGAGGCACTTAAGTAACTAGTTACCAGCCAATGTTATAATTTATACTGTTATAATGTCTACATGTGGCTTAAACTAGATTAACACAAATGACAAGGCACAGTTAACTAAATTCTTATGTAGTTACTAACATTTAATTGGTACATAACACTTTAGGTAATTTTCTTAATGCTCTAATAACTATACGTACACTGTAGGTAACCTGTCTTTTACATAATTGCCAACTCAAACTAGCTACCTATTTATATGCTGACATATATGAATATTTTTCATCATATTAGGTATGTACATATATTTGAATCCATTCTGTGTCTATTATGAATCAAATTATTCAACAAATCATAGACAGAATGCATTAATAAATTATTCAGTTGAAATATTGTTCCATATTGTATTATTTATAAGACTTTCTTTTATTGGATAAGATTGAGTTCTTTTTTTTTATTTTTAAATCAAATACAATCATTTTTATGTGGGTCATAAATCCTAGATAACAAAAATAATATTGGAAGAATTTATTAGTAATGAAGACCTTAATTTGCTAATTTCTCATTTATTATCTTGTTTTACTTTTCATGTCAAATGGAAAGGTAAACTTTGCTACCTATTTATAAGGCTTAACAATAAATAAAAAATGTATAGGTATAATTTAGATATCATTGTTTCGCTTATCCACTAACAAAATAATCCTTTTCTGTAACAATAATAATTTAATAATCTAAGTACTTTGTTACACCTACTCCTATCTACACATAAGAACAGATAAGGCCCGTCCTACTTTGTATTATCACTTATTAATTGAAGTCACTGATAAGACAGGTTTCTACAGCTTCTTGGCATGCCATTAGTGCCTTTCTTACTAATGCTAACATTCACAATGTTTGGTGATTAATACTTTAAAGAAAATGTGTACCTACATACATAATGAAAGTACATTTAACAGTCTTTTACAAGCAGGCTATATTAAAAAAACTTATTTACCTCAAATAGGTTGCACATAACAGCCACCTTATTATAGGGTAATTTACCCATTCACTCAACAAACAACTTCACTTATTCCAGGACAACTGCCTACCCCCATCTCTAAGGACAAACTACGCGTGCGAGAAAGACCCAACAGGCCCCCTCAACCGCAAGAAGCTTATAGAGCACATCAACAAGCAGGCGCTGGAGACGCCCGACCGGCCCGAGGTCAAGCCCTACGTCGCAGGGGTTGTCAGAGGGAAGAAAGTGAGTTAATTCATCTATATTAAGTTGTGGTGACAGCGCCATCTATCATGAAAATTAGCGAAGCCTTTACTTACACAGCACACTCTAGCCTCAAATAGCCGAAACCTATACCTACTAACACCATTCCTCTAGTTAGCCTTAAAGTATGGATCATCCATACGGTTTAGCCTTAAAATAGGTACATAACTATGTAAGGAAAATTCATAATATTTGACAGTGAAGATTTTTGTTTGTTCATAAGAAACTAAGGCTAGTACAGCAATAAGTACTATGCCTGAGCACATATTTGTGCCTGATAGTAATATTCTTGCATTGATAAATACTATGTACCTCCTACTGATGGGCGCCTAGAAACTAGTGAAATTTATAGTGTGGTCTTACATCCAAATTAATGTCGTTGCTAATCATCAGCTTCACAATTTCCATGTACCTAATATTATGTTGTGTCCGCTGTAACTTTTTAGGTAAGCACAACACAGATAGTTTTACATCGAATTAGATTAAATTAGAAAATTGCCGCTAGAGGTCAGTTTCATAACACTGTCAGACGGTCAAGGCTACATAAACCACGCTACGCACTGCGGTCATTATAATTATTTATTTGCAAACGTTCGTTTTTCTCGAAATTTTAAGAATTTGGGTCATATAAGTTTAATCCACGGGCGTAAGCCAATATTATTACTAATTATTGTTTTGCTAGGTAGTTAGATGTAAGTATAAGGTTTGAGATGGATTGACTCAAGCTTTATCAGAATTTACCTGATTTTAAGTATCATACCATCTATCTCTCTCTTGAGTCGTATTCCTCATGACTGAGGGTCGTGACTCCCCCGCAGAATAAATCCGCTAGGGGAGTTTTCTTGGGCAGATACATCGTGGTGGGCGCCCAGGGGTCCTTCCACGGAAGACACATGTCCTCGGATATTGTGGTCCTCAAACATGTCGGTTTCCTCACGATGTTTTCCTTCACCGTTAAGCGAGTGCAAATCCACACATAAATTGAAAATACAACTCATTGGTGTAGGGCCGGATTCGAACCAGGGTGCGTCTGAATGAAAAGCACACACTAGAACCGCTAAGCCACACTCGCTTATCATAGCATACCATCTATAACCTTGCGGATTTGCCCAGAACAATCTATCTCTTCGAGCGCGATAAAAAATTTTTTACTCAGTCATGCAATTGTAACTGATGCACTCATATTTTTAACACATACACCTACAAAGAGTGGATATCTTCCTACACATCCCTCGTTACCACAGTCCTGTGAGTCTACCCAATCAGACGTAGTCGTAAATAACAATGACTGCATAGACCTTGAGACGGTTCGTAAAAATGTGACATTTATGTCTCGGGTTTCCAGCTGTGATTGCCTATATTTTGGCCAAATCAAGAGTGAAGCTTTTGTATAAGAAGTAATAGTATTTTGAAGAAGCCTATTATGTTCTAGGCCAAGCTACAGGACTCAAATTATGATAAAAGTTTGTTTTCTGTCTACAATTCGTTATTGGTCTTAATGTATTGGTAGTATTTATTGATGCTTTTTGTATTATTTCTATACAAGAATCTGTTATCGGCAAACATTCAAGTAGTAATTGTGTTATTAGTCAGACTGGCATGTTAGCTTAGTTGGTAGTAGCTCTGCCTACCGTTATCTAGTACCCACGACACTAGAGTTTGTTTAGTGTGGGGCTAGATGGCGCTGTGTGCAATGTCCCGGAATATTTATTTATTTATATAGTCACTAAAAATAACACCCGTTTCTGGCGTTTTATTTATGTTACTCACTTAGCTAATTTCTTTTTAACAGTGGTGTGTGTACTGCGTATGTCCTCCCTAAGGTATAAAGGACCTGTGTGACCTTTTAAGCTAGTACCTATTCTTAATTTCAACCTAGCTTTAAAAAGTTTGATAATCCTCGTTTTTTTTCCAAAATTTATGCATTTTCATGTTGATCCTTTCAATGTGTACGTTGCAGTGGATCCCGCCGCCCGTGCCCGAGAAGATGCAGAACGCCGAGGAGCAGATCTCCATCGACCTCGGGGACGAGTACGAGCGCGCGCTCACAGACGCATCGCAGGAGGAGATTATTGACCTCGCAGGTCTGTTCGAATACATAAAATTTTCTACTTTTTTACCCTGCACAGTCTTGTCAATCACAGTCAATGTTGATCAGCACATTGGTTGAAACTATTCTGTCTGATAAAACTCAATTAAATAACACCCCAAGCATATCCATAGAGGACCTATCGCCTCCATGTAAAATTAAGAGTAAATTAGGAATAAAGACCCTTTCTTAAAAAAAAACAAACATTTTGCTTGTTTAGTGACACAGTAGAAATTTACACCTAAGTTCTAGCTACCATTTCACAAATCACTTTTTTGGGTTTTTTCAGCCTACATCTCATCTTATCTAAAACAAAGACTAGGTCCCATTTGAATCCTATAACGCTTATAGTTACCTATGTACATGCAAGCAAAATGCAAAATGGCCATAATCCAATACAAAAAGTAATTGCGTTTGACAGCTTACGGAAAACACAGGCCGAGACATCTCACCGAATCTCTCTCGAAATCTTTGGCAACCTCTTTGAAGCTTTTAATTATTTTCCGTGTAAACGTTGACGGTTTCGGAGAACAAAAAAGTTTATAACATTCCGAATCATTAAGAAAACAAGGGCAGACAGAAGTTCGCGCTTTTGCCAGAATATCTACAGACACAGTGACCGATCCGCGAGAAACAAGAAAAGGTTTTGTGAACATTTGTTTCGATTAATAACAACATGGGCATATAACAACAGAGTATAAGTTATCTCTTAGAAAAAGGAAGTTTTATAGATTGTTACAAAGAACATTTTTTTTTGTAATCATACAAAAAATTTATGCGATGTTCTGCCTGCAGAGTAAAGTTTCTCTAATACAGAAAATACACAATACTTCGGCGTCTTTTGGCTGCCTCGTTTGGGGAGCCCAGACCAGTCCTTTGTAGTACTTAGTTGTTGTAGTTGTATAACTGTTCAGTATACAAAAAATGTAGCAGGTAACAAGGTATATTCATGAAGGTAGCAGGGAACATGTGGAGACGAGAAGCACAAAGTCGGGCTGAGTGGCGTGCCTTGGGAGAGGCCTATGTCCAGAAGTGGACGACTGTGGGATGATGATGATGATGATGATGATACAAAAAATGTATTCTCGAAATTTCCGCCAATTTTCAACCGGCCAAAATATGTCGTTTAAATTATGTCACTTAGCAAGAATCTAAGAGCCTAGAGACAAAGTTTTTATGTGTCATAATCTTTTATGAGTGTATCACTCTTTTGTAATATGTAGAATGGAAGCTGCGCCTGTTTGGCAAACACCCAGTACTGTCGTTTACTGCGAACAAAGATATTATACACAATAGACGGCTCTTTATAGTAAAACAATCTAACACAGTTATGCCAAATCCACAAGGTAGGTCAGTTATAAAAATCATGTAATACACCTCTAATATCATACAAGTTACATTCATATAATATCAAAGTGAGTTTGTTTGTTTGTTTATTGATCTTGGTTCCTTCTTGCCGTAACAAAGCTACGGATCATCGTTATTTTTGTTATGGTAGTACTATATAGGTCAGAAAGTAATACACTTATTATCCCTAACCAATAGAAGCAATATTAGCTAGGTAGTGCGTGTATGTTATATTGTCTATGTCTGGTTACAACCCACTTTTATTGTGACACAAAAATATTGTACGTGATTTAATATCCGCACTGCATGCAACAAAACAGAGAAGAAGCTGGCTTCTTAATGTATCTCTGTCTCTAAGAACATCAATTCGGCTAGATATTTGTTTTCTGGGATGCCATTTTGATACAAACCTCTACGCAATAATGAGATTAAAGTTCGAGATCATATTACTCAGTATAAAAAGTTATTTCTCTCAAACACATTAGATATCTATACTAATATTATTAAATAAAGCTGAAGAGTTTGTTTGTTTGTATGTTTGTTTGTTTGTTTGAACGCGCTAATCTCAGGAACTACTGGGACGAGTTGAAAAAATATTTTTGTATTGAATAGACCATTTATCGAGGAAGGCTTTAGGCTATAACATCACAGTGCAACTAATAGGAGCGAAGAAACAATGGAAAATGTGGAAAAAACGGGGAAAAATATTCATCTTTGAGGGCTTCCGTTGCGCGAGCTGCGAAAACGGTTCAAGTCGTGGGTAACAGCTATAATTTATAAAGCTGAAGAGGTAGTTTGCAAAAATAAATACAATGTCAAAATAACTATTCCACGCGGACGAAGTCGCGCGCACAGCTAGTATTAAATAATAATGTTAATATTTAATTGATAATTGTTGTAATCACTGATTAAAATAAATATAATTGCAGTATAAAATTATTGTTATATATTGAAAATGCAATTTTATTTATTTAAATCAGTGTTTACAAGAATTTGACGGCAGTTCATTGCATTTTAATACTTGATCTATTTGTAGCTAGTAAGCGAGTGTGGCGTAGCGGTTCCAGTGTGTGCTTTTCATTCAGACGCACCCGGGTTCGAATCCGGCCCTACACCAATGACTTGTATTTTCAAGTTATGTGTGGATTTGCACTCGCTTAACGGTGAAGGAAAACATCGTGAGGAAACCGACATGTTTGAGGACTACAATATACGAGGACATGTGTCTTCCGTGGAAGGACCTGGGCGCCCACCACGATGCATCTGCCCAAGAAAACTCCCCTAGCGGATTAATTCTGCGGGGGAGTCACGACCCTCAGTCATGAGGAATACGACTCAAGAGAGATATCTGTAGCTAATCTGGAATATTCTGATGTTCATTCACAACAGTTAAAACAATTTATTATCTGCAATTTTGTAGTGTTAGTAAAATGAAATATTCCGATGTCAAAAAGGAAACAGTGTATTTGAAACTATTTGAATCTGCAATAAAATACATATTATTTGAAAGCACCTGCCTGTTAGTTGAGAGAAGAGCTTTATTGCTTGAGTCCACTTTAGATACCTCATTCAGTGCGTGGCGGCAGCACTTATGCCACCTTCAGCAGTCGCTGGTTAGAGCTTTTTAGTTCCAATTTTATCCACATGTAGAAAAAGCTCGAGAGATTTCTACCTACCGCATTAAAATTG
Source organism: Macaria liturata (assembly GCA_964023185.1). Classification (NCBI taxonomy): domain Eukaryota; kingdom Metazoa; phylum Arthropoda; class Insecta; order Lepidoptera; family Geometridae; genus Macaria; species Macaria liturata. The sequence continues at coordinate 2,271,011 of OZ026816.1, read as the reverse complement.
AGATGAATATACCTTATTGCCAGTCGTAAATTCGCAATAAAAGCATTATGTTTTGCGCGAGGTGGTGACAGGCAACACTATCTTTCTATTTTCACTTCCTACTCCACAAGATACTGGCGAAAAAACTTTTTTAATGTATGCAATCATGTACATATGTATGTGTCTACTAGTTATGTATATATAAAAAATAAACGGGGTGAAATACTCGGTCCTAACTTTTTCTTCATCTATATTTCGCCTTAAATGTTATAAGTGATATACGAATGAGTAAACTAGCCTAGTTATTAATAAAATAGAATTAATAATTAAGATCTTAAGTATATCATCATCATTTTCTCTTTTTCACACTTATGCAAAAATCTTTGACCTGTACCTTAATACAGTAAACGCTGCGTATCAAGTGTTTACGTAGATAGTAGAATGTAATCAGAATCTACTGTATATTCCGTACAAAATGGCCGACATGAGTTATAGTCCTAGTTTATTGTTGATGACGTGTTCGAGGCAATTCGGTGGATTTATTTACGCGCCGCATTACTGTCGACGCGAATAACTGCAAGCATGATAACATGGTAGTATCTAACTGTGTGGGAACAGATTTACATGTTTAGGGGTGTAGTGTGGTGTACATAGAACTTTGAATGACGGTTTGTACATCACTTAGTACATGAGGAAATGAGAAAGATATAAAAATGTATGTACGAAAATCTATGTAGGTACTACTTGACGCTAAAATCTGTTAGATTAGTAAAGTCTTTGTTTGTTAGTTATTTCGTATGGCAGTGGTGTAGGTACTATAATATGATCAAGACTTTTCGCAGTTTTTTAATCAATTGAAGTTTTTTTTAGATAAACAGACTACGAATTTATTTTTTGCACACTTCGTAGGTTTGAAAATGATTTTATCTGTTTTACTCTTTCATCAACACCCACATTCCACAACCTTCCTCATCCCACGGATGAGTATAGTCGTCTGTTTGCTGTGTCAGTTGCGCCGATCTAGTGCAGACCTCGTCCATTTTAAACGAGCCACTCAAACCATGCTTTACTTCAAATCATTTTATAATATGTAATTCGTCGATCTCGGCTATTATGCCATAATAGGCAGTCATTAAGCCATTTCAGGGACTCTTCGGGCGCTTTAAGAAACTCTGAGACACCAGAGTTGTTACGAACTCACTTCCTTCTTTACTGTATATTATGTTTTCTTTTAAATTAACAGTATTGTTGTTGTTATTTTCTCCAGCCGAAGGTTGCCTGAAAGAGATCGCTTTCAGCGATAAGTCCGCCGCTTGTGGCACTAGTTAAGATGGTTGGTTTTATGTACTGTTTGTTTTAATATGTGTCAACAATAAAGAGTTTATCTATCTATCTATTCCAGCCATCCTCGGGTTCCACTCGATGATGAACCAGGAGCAGTACCACGCGTCGCTGCTCAACAAGGGGCAGCCCGTCGGGCTCGGCTGGGACGGCATCACCAAGGCTACTAAACAAAAGGTAAACTAACTAATTAACACTGAATAAGAAAAAAAACTACACATATAATAAAGCTGTAACCGGTCAATGTCTGAACATTGAAGATAAATGAAAAAAAAATAGTTGAAGGGTCTTCGTTGATGCAATAGAACACAAAATCATGTTAAAAAAAATCTGTTTGTCTGTAGGTATGTTTGTTCGTTATAGACTCGAAAACGGCTGAACCGAATTGTCTACGGTTTTCACTAACATGTTGATGCATTCTTAACTTAACAAGTAGTGTTTATTTCATTTGGTTCGTAAATAAAAAAGTTATGTCCATTTTAAATCTTTTATCTCAAAATAATGCGAGAGAAGCCGCGGGCGTCCACTAGTATAAAAATAATATTAGTCATTTAAGAACCTATGTACAGACCGCGCTAACTTTATGGCCCCTCGGAACATAGGCGCTAGAATAAACCGCGCACCCCGCGCGTTCCTCTGACGTGTAATATGCGGACTGCGTAGCTATCTAAGCAAAACTGCGAGAGCTCATAATGATTTACTTGATCTGTATACTTAGAAAAAAAATGGAGAATATTTTTTTATGTCGATACCGAAAGAAGCCAGGCAATTGACTGATAACTTAGTTTTGTCTTATTGTAAAAAAGGAGTACAAAGAAATCCGAAAAAAAATTAGATAGACCTTTGTCTTGCTATACCTAGCACGCATTTTTTTTATAAACAAATTAAAATAACTTGCCAAAGACATTTATTTTGGTAACAAAACAAAACAACATATATTTCCATTGCAGCCAATTACGCAGTTTACAATATGTTTTGGCATGATGGTACTTCTGTAACTCGATTTGCAGTAGGTACATTATAATTGCTGTACGTAATACTTATTGCTCCATTATCTCATGACGAAGGATTAGGCCAAATAGGCACATACTTAGTTGCCAAATTATGAATATCTCACTAGATAACATTGTTCATCTTTGATGTTCCCAAAGTCTGCTTTCGGATTACCTGATTGGACAGAATAAAAAATAAAACATTTATTGAAACATGAAACCAAAAAAAAAAGAATAGTAGATAGATAGATACATAGATAGATAGATAGAATATTCTTTATTGTAACACACACAAAAATAAAATACAAAGAAATAGATTAAACTTATACTAGTAGTAGTAGTAGTAATGAGACTATTTACGGCAGTCGTTAAGCCATGTTAGAGGCTTGATAAATTGTCGACACCAAAGTTGGCCACTCTCATTCGATAAGAAAAAGAAGCGTGTGTAATTGTACAAATCTTTTTCACACATAATTTCCAAAGACACAAACTTTTCCAAGTACATTACAGTCCAGTTAATATACCCCCATGTTATATCGCAGGTGTTCCCGATGGACCCCCCGAACGCCACAGACCCGGACGACACGGTGAAGCGCGTACAGGGAGACGACCAGAAACTCACCGACCTCAACTGGAATAACATTAAGGTACGTTTTAATACCAATACTATAGATATACGATATGTATGTACAATGTTTAAGATCCCAAGTAGGATTGCAAGTAGGATTTGTATCCCATTGGACAAATATGTTGTATGAATATGTTATTACTCAAATTTCGAAAAACGAAAGTTAGGGTTTTTTGAGTAAGCTTATTGCAAGCAAATGAATTCCTAAAATTAACTGCCCAGCGTAGTTGGATTTTTTATAGCTTGTAGGAAATTTCAATGGTAACTCCTCAAGGTTAGGGAAAAGTTTACATATCATAAGCAATCTTGTACATTTTGTACAGGCTTGTTGAGGGAAATCACGGTGCCGGCGCCTTGATGTTTTGCCGCCTTTAAATTTCAATCAACAAACTTCCACAGTGATCCATATAAAACTGACAACCGTGCCTATAACGCAAATAAAAAACACAAACAACGTCTTATATCTAAGTTTATGCAATTCCAGAACATAAGCGACGAGAAGTTCGAGAAGCTGTTCGAGTCCCTGAAAACGAACACCAACCTGGAGGTGCTGTCCCTGGTCAACGTGGGGCTCAACGACCGCACCGCGCAGCTGCTGGCCGACGCGCTGGAGAAGAACACCGCCCTGCGCGTGGTGAACGTGGAGACCAACTTCATCAGCCCGCAGGGGGTGGTGGCGCTGGTGCGCGCGCTGCTCACCAACAACACCGTGGAAGAGTTCCGCGCCTCCAACCAGGTCGGTACCACTGGTCTACTATTGGTCTACTACTGGTCTACTCCTGGTCTACTACTGGTACTACTGGTCTACTCCCGTAGAATTAATTCTTTAGGGGAGTTCTCTTGAGCACATACATCGTGGTGAGCACCCAGGTCCTTCCACGGAAGACGTATCCTTGGATATTGTGGTCCTCAAACTTGTCGGTTTCCTCACGATGTTTTCCTTCACCGCTAAGCGAGTGCAAATCCACATTTGACTTGAAAATACAAGTCATTGGTGTAGGGCCGGATTTGAACCAGGGTGCATCTGGATGAAAAGCAGATACTGGAACCGCTGAGCCACACTCGCTTCTATCGCTATCTTCAATAATACAACTATGTTAATGTGTATATGTACGTGTGGTTCCAGCGGTCGCAAGTGCTGGGCAACAAGATAGAGATGGAGATCACGTCGCTGGTGGAGCAGAACCCCCGCCTGCTGCGGCTGGGCCTGCACCTGGAGTACAGCGACGCGCGGCACCGCGTGGCCAGCCATCTGCAGCGAAACATCGACAGAAGTAAGGGGTTTATACTGCTGTTTTATGGGCCTTTTGTGACCTTGGGGGACTATATAAGACCCCCAAAGTCATAAAAAGACCATTCATAATCAGGTCTTTCGTGTGATTCAATGTGAATAGACCTCGCGATCTCTTGGCCGTATTCCTAAAGAGGAATAGTACGATATAGAATGTACAAAATATACGCGAAATATTGACGGGAATAAGATATTTATACTTCAGGGTGTGTTATATGGTCCTTTTATGATGCTGGGGGACTATAAATGACCCCAAAGGCCAAAGATCTTGGTTATTATTATGGTTTTTGGGATTCTGTAAAAGACCCCCAACACCATAATATGGTGTTTGGGGTCTATATACCTATATATATAAACTCTTCGTGCGAATCAATGTGAATAGACCTCGCGATCTTTCCAAATCGACGAAATAAGGCCTGATTATGGGCTAAATTTCGGGATGTTCCAATGAATTCAGAGGCCGGCCAACTGCAGTGGAACATTGACAGAACTAAGATATTTATACTTCTTGGAGGTGTTTTATGGTCCTTTTATAATCTTGTAATTTTGAATCCACACATTGAATAGCACAAAAGACTTTGCTGGGATCACATGCTCTTGATATGAGCATAATTAATGATCTCTCAAATTCAGAAACATCTACTATTTCTTGAGCTTTTGGTGAAAAGGGAAAATAAATTTCTCTATTTACCTATATAATCTACGTCTGGGTAATCTTCATAAAAATTCTAAATGGGATTTCATGGGTCAACTTTCTTGGACTAAATAATAATCATATAAATGCCAACTTTCTTAGCTTCTCTCAGTATTGGGGATTTTAACATTCGTTTTAAGGTGTATTTTATAAACATGTATTTTATTTCAGGTAATACTTATATATTAGATGCCACTATCGGTATCTTTTCTACAATTTTCTTATTATGATATAAATTTCTATAAACCATGTTAAAACTTAAATATATGCCACATCATATACTTACAGTTTATTAATTAGTTGTAGAAATTGATATCATGATTTCTCTGTTTGTCATAATAATAATAATATTATGTCTTCTATCGATGATATTCCATTATTTTTCTATCACCCAGTGTGTCATATTATCTATCAAATGTTTATGAATCTGGAATCGTACATAACTCTCACGCTACGCTGCCGATATTAAATCTCAAACACGTTCAAAAATTCAAAACATACATTATATTCAACCAATTTAGAAGAAAATACATCTGATATTTTACACTTTTTTACCAACCACCAACATACACTAGTAGTAAACTCCTGCGACTATGTCATTTTCAGGTCTTCAAACTACCTCTATTACCTTCTTTTATCATAATTATTGTAAATGACGAAAATCGGGAAGAAGGTATTACAATCATCAACAACCAATTTTTTTGCATTCATATAAAATGGTTTGTTGATTACACATGAATATGTACACTTGTAACAATAATATCAAATTGCTACTTTTTACCAGTAAGATATCAGATGTACTAAATTAACTAATACACATACATACATATTCACATGGTCTCTTCAGATGGGTGTCGGTGCGCGCCGCCTCTCTCGCCACAGTAAATGTATCGCAGTACTATGAGTTCCCATGTCCACGGGCACTGCTCGCTGGGTGGGATACTGGTATAAGCATAATACATAGTAGAAAGAAAAGATTAATGTACAACTGTGCATTAAACACCACTTGTGACTCTAGTATAAGATTTTTTTTGGTTCTTTCTTTGTATTTAATATCGTGTGTTGCAATAAAGAGTTTTCTATCTATCTATCTATTAAATATATGTTTTGTTTCCTGGTGGTACAAAACTTCTCTATTGATTGCACAAAGTGTCCCAGATTTGCTTAATAGTGCATAGTGTTTCTGAAAACACCACACACTTTAAGATAGTTAACAAGCAGAGTCAAAATTAAATGTACTTAATAGAAATAATGATTCGGGAAAGACGTTCTATTATTGTTTGAGAGAGTGCAATCTTTAAATACTATGGATTCACTATGCAATATTGTAGCATTTAATCCAAATCAACCGCTTTAATATCACTTTATTCGGTACAATATCAACCGTATCCCACCCAGTCGACAACATAACACACACACACTGCGCCACATTAGCACGTATAACGCTACTGGCGACTTGAATTATCCTCGGCTTACTAACTAGCTCCCACGGCTCTGAGGAACGAGACGACCCGCAGGCAAACGCTAGTCAAACCACAGGAAACTAGCAAAACTGATACAACAGCTAGTAAACATAAACTAGCAAACCTGAATACGAGGGCTAGTCAAAGAAGAGTGAAAAAAAGCGCTAGTCAAAAAGGACCAATGACTAGCCAAACACGCGTGTGTGAAATCTTCACTGTTTGATAAAAAACATCAAAATAATACAACCAAAAATACCGGCTAGTTAAACAAAATGCATGTCTACGATTGGATGTCAAAATTGTATTAACCATACATACCATTGGCTAGACAAACATTTCGTAATCGATTCAACACGTCACATGACTCAACATCAAGAAGTTGTCAGTTATCATGGGCTTACTATATGTGGAGAAAAGAATCACTGAAGAAATATAAAAAAATAAAATAATATACACATCATAACATCTGTGTTAATATCTACGTGTTCGCCTATGTAATCTGATCTCACGACAAAATAAGACTTGTTACTTGTGTCTAATTTAGGTATGATTTCAAGGAAAATACGTATTCTGTTGAAGTTTGAAAGTATTTCTTATCATAGAGTTTTCAATTTTAGTTCCTGCAATGGTTGTACTTCGCAGAAACATCCTTACACGACGTATAGTGAATTAAATCACCACTAGCGATAATATATTAGACACAAGTACCAAGGCTAATGACACCGGGTGTATATATCAGATTGCCGCGTGAACAAGAAAGCGAGCGCTTCCTTGAGCTTGCGGCTGCCGCGTGGCCGCCCGCCCGCCGTCGGTGTGGACAGCTCCTTCTTCAACCTCACGCCGCCGAGCGCTGAGGCACTCACACCTGTCAACGAAGACAAACCAGTGGTCACGGAAACCGTGGAACAGGCCCTAGTCATTGAGGCTAAAGAACCAGAAAGAACCGAAACTGAATCCAGAGTAGCAGGAGAAGAGAGACTGACTGAATTACCAACTGAAGCTGCATTAGCTACTGATAAGCCAGAAGGAACTGCTCCAGAATCAACAGCACAGAATGTCGAAAGAGTGACAGAACAAATGACCGGCGAGAGAGTAATCCCAGTAGATGTAGAAGCTAAACCAGAAGTGACAAACGGAGAAGCTAACCCATACGTACTAGCCGAGCGGCCCGATTTTAACCCCAACCCTCACTCGTGAGTAGTCGACATACACACACTCACTCACGCGTGCCCCACCCCTATATGTAGTAGTGAGGTTACACACACAAGGGGCAATGTTTCCGTCGACAATCGAATGTAATCAGCCATTAGCCGTTATCTAGTACCCATGGCCAGCGATTGCTTAGTATGGGACTGGGTGGCGTTTTGTAAAATGTTCTGGAATATTTATTGCTTTGTCCAAAATAGCACAATAATTTTGACAACTGTCGTCCTTATACATTTTCCGCGAATTTGACGTAAAATGTGTAGATGTGACTGCTGCCAAGATTATCATGCGATAATGGACAAAGCATACTTCACCCACCAATTTGTGATTGTGTTTTTTCGTTGACTGCGACAGGAAACATTGCCCGCCCCCTGTCCCGATATATACACCGTGTGCAGTAGATTTGAGAGTATTATCTTGTTCCATTACAGTACGGAAAGACCTAACTCTGCGACTCCAATTCAGATTCTTTAACAACCTACCAAAGGGGCCGCGTAGCCAATAGATACAGAGGTACACCGCGCAGCGGTCGCACACTTGTTAGCACGGCGCCGGCGTCTAACAACACTTCGCTTCTAAGGCTTTGTAATAGTGTCCAGTTTTGATTGACAACACTCACATTAATGTGGTGCAGTTTTATACACTTGTCAGATTTAAACCTTTTCAATAAGACGTTCGTAAAGTTATGAATTATTGGTAAAATTAGGGAGAGCACATAATATTGTTTGAAATATCTGAATATATAATAACTATTGGTTCATGTACAGATACAATGCATATAAAATTATGCCTTTTCCACTATATGATAGTTTTGAAAAGTATACAGCATATTTTGTTGAATATAAATATTTTATAGGCTTAAGATTATTATGTGGATCAATGTCTATTAGAGGAAAAGAAATCTTAATAAACTTTCTCCTATTACTCTTATAAAGAACATTCCTATAAAACTGCACCAAATATAAATAGTAAAAAACAAATAAAGAAATTAAAACCAAACAAAGTATATCACTTCTCGCAAAGCGAAGAAGTGGCATATTTGACTTAACACGTTTTACACTATCTCTAAACCGATCTATCTCTAAAAACAAATTAGTTTCTCTCGAACTCAAATACACTAATGTTTTTTATAATATATATTTCATGTGATATTATTTTAACAGTTAACATTTAATTTTTAGCAGAGAGGGGAGCGTAGAAAGCAAATAAAATATATACGGCCGCAAACATCGGTAAAAGTCCTGTGTTATTAAGTCGATTGACGCAATACTAAGGCCGTTGATATAATACAATAATATTTGGAATAGATTTCTTTCAGAAGGCTTCTGCTAATGAGAGTTGTGCTTGGGGAAGCGTAGGCTTTCCTTCATCGATGGGTGTCCTTTGTGACAAGATGTCCCTCTGCGCATTTAACTTTGCACTGGTTATATAACCAAGCAAGTACGGTGGATATTGAACGACAACATCGACAAGTCACTTCGACACTTGCAGTAACAAACTTTAAACTTAATGGGCCTTATTACAAAACGTGGTTTATATATTAGTCTAGACCCAGTCCGTTATGGTTGTTCGAAAATTGTCTGTCTACTGTCATAATTATCAAACTGTCAAAATGTACACATGATAAATCAAAGTACCAATTTTAATTTGACATTTTGATTGTTTGTATGTGATGTCTGAACAACAAGAACCCATTTTTTATTTTCAAAGTCCTGGTCTAATGTTTAAACCGCGTTTTGTAATAAAACGGACTGTCTTTAATTTAAAACTTTAAATTGAATGCCGAGAATTCTATTGAAATTTGCTTAAAAGTTATTTGGACAGCTGACGTGTGGCATACGTTAAAATAGTCTGCCAAAATAGAAAAAAAAATTACAATACATAGTCAAAGGACTTATGTAATACAACTAGGTTACAAAAACACTTGTTTTTTTTTTATTAGTCGATGTATTGAATGATATATTGCCGTACTTGTTCTAAGGATTTGGATAAAATACCTACTAATAGACTCGCATGAGAGTGTCATACTAATCGGGCATTTACAGTCTTCTCTTTTTACCATTTACAAAACTCTAAAGTTGTACAAATTCTTGTTTGAATGTTACAAATTTAGAGCCAATTTTGTGTAAGTATAGAACTGTCATAAAACATGTGTCAGAATATTTGGAATCGATTATTAATTTCAAATGACCCAATATAGATAAATAAATAAAATAAAGTAAAGTCGCATGTACCTAAAAAATTTGACAAACTAGTAGTAAAAGGAAAAACTAATAACACTAATAATAATGAAAAACAAAAAGAGAGCTATCAACATCCCCACAAAACAATGCTCAACCAAGAAATGCCAAAATAGATATCATCTGATTAATCGACCGTAAAGTTCTGAAGAAATGTATTACGATAGTGCTATATTTGCAAATGTAAAATGGTACTAAGAATGATTTAGTAACTGCCCAGGAATGTATTGAATGAATCGTTGAATCTAAACCCACTTGAAGTTTTCTTACAGCATGGTTTTCTTACTCATACTTTCTATATTGTTTACATAAACGTGTTATATGTGAAGTTTTTCAGAATGTGTTCCTTTGCAACTTTGTATATATGTTACTTCCTAAAATGTATATCAATGTTTTGCCACTCACATTCACTATGAACACTGATTTATATAGTAAAATATTGAATATATTTGGTTCCGGCCATGATAAAGCTTCGAAGCTTTATAAGCCCTAGCTTTCGAAGTTTGTAATTTTGGTTTGTATTGTATCATGTTACAAAAGATAGAAAAGTCGGCGGTCAATTTTCATGAACCTAAATTTTATAATATTTAACACTGACTGCAATTGACCAAATTATTTCTTGAGTACTTTGTACAACTGAGGCTTACTAGTATGTTCTTATACAATATGTCCTAGCATATACCTATTGTAGTACAGCTTCATAAAAGTTGCTACAATATTTACCTTTGAACAAAAATCAAATATATACCAAAATGAGCCTATAACCTAATGTTAATAAAGTGCATAGTGTGTGTGAGTGGTTGCACCGTGTCGCTCGGTGTGTGACGCCCCTGTGTCTTGCAGTACGCCAGCAGCGTCGCAGCCAGACCAGCGCTTAGACACCGAAGCTTGAGCCGGGGTGAGTTCACTGGATTCTACTTACTGGCGTGTTCAAATGAACTGTATCATTTATAGGTGCCAAGTCGACAGCTAATCGATGTCTTTTAGAAAAGCGCAATTGATAGTACGATATATAGATAGACTGCAGTTATAAAGCAATCAGTTATCAAGCTTAAGTCTATCTTGCATAAAAAGGAAATTTATCGCTTTCAAAGTCGAACTAAATATGGTAAAAAACTTCTCGTGACTCTGGTTATGGTACGATTCAGAATTAGCTATCGAGAAGGTTTTCTTGAGTAATCTTTTAGTTAGTCAATGGATAAGAAAGTACATTAATATCATTTTGTTTCATTTGTGTTTATTGCGTAAGCATAAAAGATGTTATATTTTATTCATAAATTCGGACATTATCTACAGACAGATTCAGATTCGCATAGGTACGTATTGTGTATCCTTAGCAAGTCAACACCATCAGTTAACATATCTATTGTACATCACTGCTGTTACATAAGTTATAGATTCATGAAGTCATGACATCAGGTCACCAAGGCATCATAGTCAAAGGACTTTGTAAGTAAAGTGCATGAAACCGACTGCACCTAATTATTGAGTATGTTTATGTTTCCAAAGCATTTTGCATTCGATACACCCTTGTCCATTACCAGAATCCAAATTGTGATAATCATTGTGTATGGAAGGAAGATATGGGATTTTAATTTTAGAGAATCTTTGTTAAAGCACTATCTTAGCCTGAAGATATAGTCAACGTCGAATACGTTTGTTTTTGCTGCTGATGCGAAAGTTTTGAATGAACATAAATATACAATCCTTATCTTGGTTGTACTTTTTACGTACTAGATACATCTAGATCTACGGACCCAAGTTTATTTACCTAAGAAACAAGTGTCAGGCTAAAATAAAACAAGACTAAGCTGAAATGTCGAACTTTACCGAATCAATTAAGTATATACATTTTTTTAGAACGAGCCCATTCATTTGCATTCAGGAACAACATTGTCATCGTCGAAAGCATTGTAAATTATTGAAGCTACTGTAGTATTTTTTAATTTACAAATGCATAAACAAACTGTTACCTTACAAATACATTTTTGTCCTCTTCTTTACTAGTTCTTACATCCGCAGGTGGTCGCGTGCGTCGCCTGATGCAGTTCACTCGCAGCCGAAGCTACGTGGTCGGTTGGATGCCGTGAGCGCCGCACTGCGACCGTACGTGCACGCACGTGTCCGTACCGTGCCCGCACGTGTCCGTAACGTGCCCGTACGGCGACTGCACGTGTCCGTACCGAGCCCGCTCCGTGCCGCACTGCAGCCGCACCGCGCTGCTGGCACACTGTCCCGCTTGGTCTTTGTTTTTGCGTACTTGCCACGTCAATGTAGTTTCTTTTCAATACATGCTGCAATTCAACCGCACTGTTGCTTCAAGCTACCTACTGATCATATGTCGGTCAGGTGCAAAAAAATTGCTTTTAGTTGTCAACTGCCTTCAACTTAAGCGTTGATAGCAATTCTTAATACTCTGGAAGCTATGATCAAATGTAATTTATGCCTTGTAAGCAATTGTTTATAGCCCATTTGTAGTACGTGTTTTCATCATGACTAGCTAGATAGACTTGGAATGTAGCTGGTAGATCATAACGCCATCGGTGCTAGGGAAGCTGCGGTGTTATTTTCTAAATTTTGTCAGTTCAGTAGAATTTTGATACCGATTTTATAAGCTTCACGTAGGTGCCTTGCGTTTCAAATTGTAACTTGTGCAATTTCGTCTTGACCATGTAGCCATTTTGATGTTTAAACAACATAATGAACGAGAAACTATCCATTTTATTCTCATGGCGGAGACTTATCGCCGGCGTAACTTTCCGCCAATCAGAGAAGTCCAAAATACCACCTTTGACAACATTTTGAACGTTGGTTGGCGGATACTGTTCCGACGATAAGTGTTCACTTTGACAATAACAAGTACCCAACGGCAAAGACCTATTTTATAGACAGAAAATGTACGCGTGAAGATGGATTGTTGTGCTCAAATCAGATATTGTCATTTTTCAGTAAACAATATTACGTCCTAAATGAAATACGTAAAATGAACTAACACTACCAGCGATGTGGCAGGACCACCGCTGGGAAACATAAGTGATTGCGATCTAGAAATTGCGATGAAATAATTCTTATTAATTAATATTTGTTGTTCTTTATAGAAAGTTGTCATTTCAAGTGTATCTCCCAGATTCTAGAACGACGATCAATTCTATCCTCCTATATCTATATATACGCGCTGCGATTGGCTGATTATATGTAATCCACAAATAATAACACGTATAAATTGATTTGATTGGATAATTTAACAGATCGACGTTCGTTAAAAGTGGGGGCAAATTTCAAGATGGCGTCTCATTTAAATTGAGTTGTCAAATCCGAGCCACAAGTAAAATTAACTTGTCTTACTTTTTGCCAAATTTTTAAGCCCGATTTATTTGCTAAACGTGACTTTAGAAAAGTAAAATATCTAAATATGATTACATTTGATTTTAAGTTATTGTTCTCAGCTAGGTTCGATCACAAATGCGCTGAAGAATGACAATTCCTGACAAATGAATGGTGTGTGTAGTGCGTTTTACAATTAATTCTTACTTTAGTGTGCTAATAAATTTATATTAATTCTAATAAGATTATAAATTGTAATATATTTTATAGATGTCTACATTCCATTAATGCGAAACATGCTTCTCTTGTTTTGACTTATTTTAGATTATTGACTAATTCTGACGATTTATGACAATATTATTATTTATTTGGTTTAAAAATCGACTGAGCTTAGGAATGTTTGTCTCATGGCCTAAGAACGGTCTAGAAATTAGTTTTAGGTAAGTTTGTATTGTTGCCTAAAATTATTATTTACTTATGTATTTTACAAACATACTAACATGGAATTTGACAAAATAAATTAAGAGGGAAGACATGTTCTGCATCAATGGAAAGTTTCTTTTTAACATATTTTTTTCAATGAAGCATTAGGTTTTGTTCCTGCCAATACTATCTATACAAATTACAAATGTCAAGTACCTAATTTATTGTATATTGTATGCGCATGTTTGGCTTCCATCTATTGGATCGGCTTCTCCTGCCTTCGTAATGTAACCTTTTGCTTTCTTGAAACAAAAAAAACTATATTGCTTATCTTTAAATGTAACTTTATGTATATTTGATAGAATCTTGGAGGAACTACTCTATAAGTGTCCGTGACATTGTGATAAAAACATCATGTTTTTTTCCATTTAAAAAATCAGCTTCGACTTTCGTCTTAGTTTCAATAAGAGATTATTTGTATATGAATTTAGATTTTTAATGAGTAATATTATTTTATCGTGACAATTATGAAATTTTAATATAAATGATTGTTAGATTTATTTATGTTGGTATTATGGATCGGAAGCATTTGTCGAGACCTTCATATTGGAGTCGCACTTGTGTAGTTTGTGACAAGTTGACTACTGTAACAACATCAATAAAGTACATAAACATACAGCTGTAGACTTTCATTTTATATCCTATCGAAAGATATAGTATGTATATTGCGGTCGCAGACCAGGAAAAAATATAAGGAACGAAAATACTACAGCAGCAAGAAATATAACACTAATCAAAATCTTGGTAGTTTAGGTAGAAACCTACAAAGTTGTTCATGTCTAGTGAGCGGAGGTTGAGGTATCTGGTATCAAATGATAGGCAGGATTCATTCTAATAGATATATTATTGTCATACATTTTGGAAGACATACATAGTAGTGGAATCAGCTAAGCTTATAATATAGCCTAGTCATTAAGGGTAAAAAATGCATGTTATAGATATTTATAAATAGGTTTAGGTACAGTTTAGTTATGGATAATTAAATACAGGGTTACCTACTTTATAACTAACGTGTAACCGCTTAATGGCGGCTTTAATATATACCTAAGCTGTACGAAGCTTATAATTTCGCGACAAAAAGATGACTAACCCTATGTCATCAAGAAGCTTTGAACATTTTGTTTGGAGCTTTTAACTTTATCGCGAATATTCAAGCCGTAAAACGGCGGCCCTAAAAAGGTGATGCGTTAGTTTTCAGTACCCCTGTATAATGAACTTACATTACTACAATTCAGGAAATTATAATAAAAGAAAACAAAATTAAAATGTAAGAAATTATATTTCTAAAAACATCGACATAATATACCAACAGCATATCTACAAAACTTTGTTCTATGTAACAATATGAAACTAAACATAATAAAGATAACATGATATAATGTATACAAGATAAATAGGTAAGCATTTGCAAGGCATGCAGAAATGGTAATATATAAAAAAATAAAACTAGCTTTCTTTAACATTAGCGAAATCTTATCGACAAAGAAGGAAATCGCCATTGAAATAAACATAACTCACGACATTCTCCAAGAAGCAATGGATTATAGAATTTATCAATAATATCATATTTGGGCTTATTTATTGAGAGTATTTCTGGTATATTATATTACTCTATGGTGTATTTCTTTTCCCAATAAGATTTCATCTCATGTTTTATACAAAAGCAGAAACTTATAAGCGAATTAAATATATTCATAAGAAAGGATCTAAGTGTTCATTTGCAGAACGATCATCTCGTTTTGAGATCATCTCGTTCTTAAAGTTACTTGATTATTAATTCAAGTCACAGTTTTTTCTATCATAGTTTTCAACTTGTAGTAAAATACAAAAGATTCAAACATTCTAATTCTTATTTATTTTATTGTCATTACATATTTTGGCTAATATTAATATTTAAGGTGCAGATTCTAAGTACACACAGGCCTAAGCTCTAAGTACTGGAATGTGCAATTTATTACTTTATAATATAATTTTGTACTAACTTACCTATTAGATAATTTAAAATTTGAAAGGATATGTTAAATTGAAATGTTTGTTAAGGTTACAGATAAATAATAAAAAAAAAACTTTTTAAACGCAGTGTAATCCGATTATTTATCATTTTTTTTACAAATAATTCTTATGAAAATAAAAGCGTAAAATTTAACATAAGCTTGATGATTAGAAGTAAATAAAATACAAGTAGAAATTAACATAAATTTGATAATGATTAACAATTAACCTTATGTGAGCTTTCTGGAAGAATGCGACTCTATATTTTAATCTAGCTTTGATAAATAGAGTAAACACTAACAACGCGAAGCTATTTTAGTACTAGTTGAAATACAATAAACTGAAGCATTAAATTCGGGATGATTTTTAGACATCTTTGAGATACTTTATCAATTAGATATAATTTATCTCATCAATTAAGGTCATTTTAGATGTTTTTTTTTTAATAATAAGCCTAAACTTGTTAACGTACATTATTTTCGCCATAAAATCACACCCGAATTTAGAATGAATCTATCAAAACTTACTACTTCTACTAAATGGCATGCTTTTTGGTCATTTTGTTCTTATTTTTATTAAAATTACATAGGTCTGTTTAATTGAAGTATTTATTTTCATTGAGCCTTAAATTAGTCACACAATGGAGTGTTTCTTTGATTTTAATTTGAACGTGTAGATGGTTTTTTTGTGGTTGGCTGAATCAATGTAATGGAAGCTAAAATTTGGAATTAGGTACTAAAATAATAAGCCAAAAAAACAGAACTCATCTAAACGTGTCAACATTTTAATGGTAAACATTTTTTTATCAATTTCCATTGAAGGAAATGAAGCTAATTTCATATACCAGTTGTGATAGAATTTAGCTTTTTATGATGAGATAATTATGTATTATTTCAAAAATAGCCTAATTTTAATCATAGGTAGGTACATAAAATTTTCCTTTTCAAAATTCCTAACAAAAATGACAAGTCGCAAATCGTAAGTACAATTTAAGTATGCGCGCAATTTCGTAAAAATACTTATTTCTTTTTAAATCCAACCAAAATAATGTTGAGAAGCTTAAGTACTAAATAATACTAAATTAATAATATCAGTTATTGCACATAAACATAAACGTAATTTGTTATACAAACTCGGCAATATTATTATGCATTTTTTATTTTATTTTTACAATGAAAATGCCATTTTGATAATGATAAAAGTGCCAATATGAGCAAAACGAAGAGACATGAAATTCTGTCTTCGATTTTTCTTTTCTATACAATATAACGAGGTTATGTCTGTCAGTTTCTATACATCCATGCATGTAAACGACTTCTTCTTCTTATCGAAAGAGAGTGGCCAACTCTGGTGTCGTAAGTTTATCGAGCCCTAAGGGCGTCCGCCATGGCTTAAGGACTGCCGTACTAGACAAACAGCCGAAACCTACAATTTAACGTGTCATCCGACCCACGGAAGCCACTTTTCGGTCACCCATCCAAGGACTTACCGCGTCGACCTTAACAAAATAACTTGTTAAAGACCTTCCATAAAAATCATGATTTTATAATTATAATAACAATTATAATTTTACTATTAGCTCTTGCTTTTTCAGTGTATCAACACCTTAATCTGAACTAAAATAAAGCAAAAACACGATTTAAACTTTCATGGCACAATAGCTTAAATTTAATTAAATCACACAATAAGTTTAAATTTAAGCAATTCATTAAACCGGTAAAAAATTAATTACCTTTCATTAGTGCCACCTTTTTTAAAATTAACTTAGAAACATTAGCAAAATAATAAAATTAGCTAGCAAACTATTAATATTCACCCTAAAACGAATTAAATGAAACAATCCGCTCAAACACAAATCAGGGTGTTTCACATATTCGGAATGTTCCAATCGTTGAACTTCTTGTAATTTCTATGATTGGTGGATGACTGTTATTGGTCAAAATAAGTCAGTTTTGACGTCTTTTTGATTGGCGTTTCGTTTCCGAGCGGAAACGTTCCGAATTTGTGAAACAGACTTTGGATGTATAAAATTTAAGCACGTAGAATGCGCAAAAAGTACACTTTTGAGACATGATGTTGTATGCTTGTACTACTTTGAAATTTACTGCACAGCTAGATTTATAATGACGACAATGTTAGATTGGGCAACAGATTTTATGTCTAGAAAGTATTCTAATACCATCATGTTATGAAAGAACCGATTGATTACTGTGTGTTTGTTTTTTACATTTACTTCATCTCCCGCACTAGATCTTTATTTTTTCGCATTCTTCGTACTCATCCCCAGCATACAATACTAAAAAAAAATTAAACAACACTAACAAGTTAAGTCTATACAGTGTCCTCATCGAGATGGTTTTTCCTCTCATCTCGTCTCCAACTGAGCAAGTTGTCGAGTAGATCTTCTAGCAGGGGGTTGCCGCCGAGACGGGACACCTGCGGATAAAATCAGTTAAACGATGGTTTATTTAGAAAACAAAAAAGCAAGTTTCTGTAAAAAAAGTAACTCATTTTGGGGAGTACTGGAGAGTATTTTATGAAGTGAGCCCGCAGATTGGCACTTGAGTTTTCTTTATAAACGTATTAGCGGTGGTTTGCCGGGTCATGCCATATCCTCATGTATGTAAAAAACACACACAATTTTTTTTTAAAAAACTCACAAAAGTTAGGTACACGTGTTTGGATGCTTTTATAGACCAACATAACAAAATTTTATCCAATTTGGCACTATAAAACACACGTAGGTCAGATCGACCTACTTTTTTACGATACAAAAATAAAAATATGTAAGTATTTAATACCTCTTTCCTCGCGTCCTCATCCAGCGAGATGAGTATATTCCTTGTGTAGTGGAAGCTGCCGAGGCGGTCCAGCAGAGAGATGCAATACTTCTTCACTTCCACGTCGCGCGTCCTCTGCCGGAGGATGTCTATACACCGCTCAGGATATTACTTGTATACTTTTATATAGAAATAAGCAAAAATAACAAGAACCGGCTGGATTCGAACCTGTATCTTCCAGGTATATAATCGTGAGGTAATTTTATTTTATAGATATATAATTATATAATATTTACTAGCAGAGACACAAATTCGGAATAAATTTCGTGATGTTTAATAAAGATGCAGTGTTAACTACGAGTATAGTAGAATCCGGTTCATGAAACGTTATTTCTATAAAGGGCGGTGGTAAATCATTCAATTTTTTTCGTACATAGCTAATTTGTGACATTAATTTAATTTAAGTAGGTATATAACTTTGACATTTCTTAAATTTTCTTTTTACAAATAATAATTAAAATTGAATTAAGTATAGTTTTTATGTCTAATTTGCACACCAGTAATGGTTGAGATGTATGATTCTAATATTTGATATGTTATCACCTACCATCATGTAAAAAACTACATCTGGCAAATAAATGAATCTTTATCTTTATCTAGCTCCTCTATTAGTAAGACAAGGATGGCATGATGGATATAATTATTTTCTTCACCATCTAAAAGTGTGACAGAAAAAGTTAAATATTTGCAGAAAAAAAATGTCTATCCTGAAATTTGGATATTCCTGACTAGACTCATATTGTATCGTATTTAACGGAAGACCAGTGCTGGAAGCTTGCACCCAGCATATGCTGCATATGAGTTGGGACCGGATTGTGACACGAAACTTGTATCTGTGTATATCTATCTTTCTATTTTATTGACTTCTGCTTTTCGTGTTGTGTCGTGTATCAATAAATGTATTTTATTCTTTTTTGTGTTTTTTTTTATTTGTAAAGGATACGCAGCACCTGGTTGTCTCCCTGCTGGTGCCTGATCGCGTGTATGATGGGGAAGCTAAACTTGCCCTCCGTCAGGTCCTCGCAGTAACTCTTGTTCTCCGTGTACTGGGAATAAAGGTGAGATGTATAGTATACTAGCGGACCCGACAAACTTCGTCCTGTCTGTTGACTCTTTTACTCTTTAGTTAGAAAACCTTTGTATGAGGAAAAGAAAAGGGCTGATTTTACGGGTTTTCCGGCATTTATTCGAATTTTTCTCGCCGTAAAATCCATCCTTCAACTTCAACAAATTTAAAAAAAATAATTGGCCTAATCGGTCCAGGCGTTGTTGAGTTATGCGCTTGCCAATACATTTTGGGATTCATTTTTATATATATAGTACGTTACGTTCACTAACCCTAATAGTTAGGGCGAAATCACATGTCGAAATAGACTTCGTTAACATTTTTAAAATAAATACATTTACAATGAAGGAAATAATTCAAATTTATTGAAATACCTAATAGTAAGTTGTCAAGGGACAGAATGAAAATTAATATTAAAACTGAGTATACATCATATTAGTACTAATGTAGGAAGTAGGGTAGGACCAAAAAAAATTGCATAATATCGTGTCCTCTTCAGAGAAATAAAAAAAAAACAAGGTTTTGCGAATACAAATACTGGCTAAATTTGAATCTGTTTCTAACATTTATTTTCCTACTACATACCTTGAATAAGAAACTTTGATAGATAGATAGATTAACGCTTTATTGGACACACAAATAAAATAGAACACAACACAAACAAGAGAAAATACTTTGATAAATCTTTCATCACTGAATTGTTAACCTACCTACCTACTTTAGATATTAATTCAAATGAATACTAAACAAACCTACATTACATTAATTAAAAACCTACTTCGCACACAAACCAACAAGAAACTATTTATGATAGAAAAATCAACAACAACAAAAAAGCAAACAATAACTTACTAGTAATACGAGACATAAAAATTACAATTTTAATATATACAGATATGTATAAGTAGTAAAAAAAAGAATTTTCGAAATCGGTTGATAAACAACGGAGTAATCGCGTAACATCCCCACAACTAAAAAAAATCAGAACACTTGATAACCTCCTTCTTTTTGGAAGTGGGTTAAAAAATATAACACTTAAAGTGATAAGTGTCTACGTCTCAATCAAAATGCGCTTATAATTTAATAAACATTTTTAGTGTTAAATAAAATATTCCAACAAGATTGGTCAAATGAAAACATCGAGATTTACCTCTTGCAGCGACAGATTACAATAGTCATCTCGTATTTGGAAGTAGAGCCCCAAGATGGCGGACAGTTTGCTGAAATCCGACTTGTTTTCACTAAACAGCTGCATGAGACGGATGGCCAGCATAAATAGACCGCCCGTTTCTGAAAAAAAGAACATTATATATAAAATAAAGATATTTTTTTTAATAAACAGTACCTAGGCTTACAATTAAGCGAGTGTGACTCAGCGGTTTCTTTTCTCTGCTTTTCATCAAGACGCTCCCTGATGCGAATCCGGCCCTACACCAATGACTTATATTTTCAAGTTATGTGTGGATTTGCACTCGCTTAACGGTGAAGGAAAACATTGTGAACAAACTCACATGTTTGAAGACCACAATATCTGAGGACAATGTGTCTTCCGTGGAAGGACCTGGGCTCAACCACGATGTATCTGCCCTAAAGAGCTCCCCTAACGAATTAATTCTGCGGGGGAGTCACGACCCTCAGTCATGAGGAATACGACTCAAGAGAGAGAGCGGCTTACAATTAACTACAACCCGCCTCATGTAGCACGCTTCCAGAAGGACCTAAAAGACCTAATAATGTACCACATACTTTATAAGAACATGTTACACCAGTGTACAAGTTAGTTTAACATTTTTGCTTGGCTATTAATGAACAATGACATCTATAAGTGGCGGAGAAAATCATTTCATCCTGTTTACACTAATGGAGGAGCTGTATTGTGTGAGAAGGATGGAATTATTTTCGCTGTCATTTATAGATGTCGCGTTTTACACTAAAATATCAAATAGATTAATGATCCGGGACATTGCACGCAGCGCCATACTTATATCAGACAATATTAACACATGAAAAAAGGAAAATATAATTCAGCTGTTTTCATACCAAAAACTAAATAATAATTTAACAATTGATTAAGTGGTTTTTGATTCCTAACTACGTTAACTTGTTATTAACTAATTTATTAACCTAACCCTCATTTGTAATTTTACTATATTCCTACATAACTAAATAACATGTATAACGGGAAGACGTTGGTATCCGGGATACAGATATTTCTCGTCCGGATGCCAACACACCGCGTGCAACTTTGTAATTAGATATAAATATGTCTTTTCTTAGTTTTTAAGTATTGTATGAAACCAATACAAAATTTTTGAGTTTGAGTTTGAGTTATAATTGTATTAAAATTTATTAATGTGAGAAACTAAACAAAAAGCTATTGTTTAATTTACCTAATAATATTAAAGTTTACTACATATTTCATACATATCAGGTCATTAACAATTCATCAGTTTATTTAAATAGCTGATATGCTAAGTTTTATTTCGTTTTCAAAACAATCAAATGAGAAAAACTATCAAAAAAGTAGGGGTCAACACTTTATCTAAGTACCTAATTTTAATGTTAGTTTGTACATTTGCTATAGATTTCAGGAAATTATAATTTTACTTATAAAAACTATGATTAATAGTTAGTTATATCAATTTAGTTTTTATTTGACTTGAAACTACAAAAAAAAACTAAAAGTTAGTTGATTGAAAGAAAAATATTACCTAATGATTTATTTAGCTAGATATTTTACTGTGCTTGATTTCCTCATTTTTTGTTGGTGCTTTAAACAGGATAACTGACAACTAACGCTTGACCTTTTAAAGGCGACTTTGGTACATCAAACACTTATAAAAACTTTAGTTCTGTGAGTCTTTGTAATTTTAACTAGCTTAAAACTTATTTAATACCCTGAGGCATCACCACAGTGCCAGTGCTGTTGTATTGCAACGTTAACCCACAACAATGTTATGTTATGTTATGTATTTCACCTTGTTTTGCTTGCTACACAAACTCTTTTTGTACCTTAGTCGTGTTTTTATGATTTTGCTTAATATTTATCATTAACTGTAACTTCCATACGTATCGTATTATTATGTATTATTTTAATGGTTTTACTTTAGATTAACTTACTGAACTTTGGATCTGTTTGTAATCATGTTGTGCACGCATGTGTTTGATGCACAGAATGGATCATTACCTTTAAAGTGTATTTTCTGTGTATTGTGTTGTGTGCTTAGTAAAATAAATAAATAAATAAGTTGGCTGCAGCAATGCTTAACATCAGGCAGGCTGTAGTCAAACGTAAACCTATCCTACGTAAAAAAAAGTAGTAGTAAGGTACTCACTCTTTATAGTCATTTCCTTGTACTCCGCCTCGGAGGGGCAAGTGAAGTTGTCTCGCCAGTATATCTCCATACCCTGGCCGCGGTGCAGCTCTAGCAGTTGTTCAGTATATACCGTGGTGGCCTGGAAATACACAAAAATAGTCATCAATAATATAACTCATTCCAAAAGCATCTAATTTCTTACGGCACAGAGCAATGGAAAATCCAGAAGGTTATCACTCGAAATGAAGCACATCTTCTTCTTATCGAATGAGAGTCGCCAACTCTGGTGTCGAGAGTTTATCAAACCGCCCTAAGTTATATGTATGCGCGCGCGTATTTTGTTTACGCGTTTCGGATGTTATGACATCCATCTAAAACCGTTTAGTTAACATATTGATAAATTGTCTCATGAAAGTTTTAATATTAAGATGATGATGAGGTTACCTGTAGATGATGATGATGTGGTTACCTGTGGATGATGATGACGATGATGTGGTTACCTGTGGATGATGATGATGATGTGGTTACCTGTGGATGCCCCAACTCCAGTGTCTTCTCGAGCGCCACTATCATGGCGTAGTTTGCCGCGTTGATGGTGCTCGCCACGCCGTAGATGGAGTGCGCCACCGGGATGCCGCGACGCAGGATCGAGTTGTCTTGGATGTCGTCGATACTGCGGCGATTAATTATTTAAATTTAATTGTAATAACCGGCTAGCACTTACGTCAATAATTATGTCGAAACATTAGCTCGACAAGTTTCGGAAAACTGAGGTTTCCATCATCAGGAGGACGAGTCAGCACGCGCGTCCCGGTTGGTTGGTTGGGTTGGTTGGTTATTGACGTAAGTGCTAGCCGGTTATTACAACTAAATAATTTATTTATTTTAAATTCAATTACATACTATGCTTACGGTTTACACCAAAACGCACAGTATGTTATAACTTCCAGATATACTTATATTTTACAATACCGAACTTTATAAAAGCTTGGATCACTATTAAATTTTATACAAAAACGTAAAATAGAATTAAATCTAATATTGAATATATCAACCTCAGGGATTTGAGCAATCATATTACCGTTGAGTAGATCTGTTATCTGATAGAAAACTGTTACACCTTAGGTTCGTATTGGGTAAATACGATTTACTTAGATCATAGCTATTGCTTACCATCAGGCAAACTATGGTTAAGTTTTAACCTGTTTTAGTGAAAAAAAAAGTTGTTGTGTGGTATTTCCTTAAGTTCTGTACACTGTCGATAACTATCGTTTACAAGTCGCCACACAATTTTACGAATTTATAAAATAATCGGCAGATTTTTTTCGTAAATGGAGAAAAACATTGTTATTAACATAACCGGCTCCAATCCTGTATCTCTGTACTTGCGAAAAATTAAAAATCTAATAACCTGTAAAACAATTTTAATGAAACTTAGACTCGTAATGATTCATATATTATTATAATATAATAATTCAAATGGATAAACAATGTTTTGATCGAATGTTATTTATAAAAGCATAATACCTTTTTTTCCACGTGGAGATGGTGCATTAAAAGCCCTTTTCTGTTCTCAATGGATTCTGTTGTCATTCCATTTAACTTTTATTTCTATTCAATTTCATAAAAAGTATTCTCAGATCTTACAAAGTTGTAATATTTCTCTATTTGCAAATGTAATTGTATTTTCTACGCTGTATGTAACTGCATATTGTTAGCGTAAATTGTATTCTGCTACTATTTAACTAGCTATTTACCTATATACATATGTTTAGTTTAACTAGCTTATATGCTTCAGGGCCAGAAAGAACTGGTTTTAGATATAGACAGAATAGGTACTTGAAATAATATTAAATACATAAGTGCTATCTTTCCTACTATACTGTGGTTTTATACCACACCTTTGATAGATATATTTTATATTTCTCTAAAAAGGCAGACACGTAAAAATACGTTTACCTAATCGTACCATCAAAATAATGTATGTTTTTCTAATAAGCTCACATGAAAGCATTTTTAACCATAATCATGTTTCTATTCTTCTTCTTCGGCCACTTTGGTGTCGAGAGTTTATCAAGCCGCCATAAGGGCCTCTGACATGGCTTAACGACTGCCGAACTAGACAAAATGTTTCTAATTAATAATAATCACAGTAAGCATTGATGAAGGAGTTTTATAACTCATAAACATATTTCACGGTTGTATGGTTAAGTAGGCTTTGCCATACAACCGTGAAATATCGCAAACTTGCGAATATTTACAAAACTAAATATTCAGAAACTTCTATTATAATGAGTCATATCACCACAGACTCAGTAGTTACACAAATATTATATGTATTTTACAACGCTAAGTTCACACCCGTGACCTACTACGGCCTAGATAAGTACTCTACTACCTAATTTGATATTCTATTCGCGACAACTTTGTTGTTAGTAACAAATACACGAGTAATGCTGTGAAAGGATGTTATGGTAGAGCGTATACAGCGCCTCCTTATGAATATGGAGGAGGTTCCATGGTAAACTGTGACGGCCGTTGTGTGTACTCTTTACGTTATTTGAAGTACAATAATAGTGCTGCTATACATCCAGCATGTATACATCTATAGATGTCTAACCTTTACATAGGTATCTTCTTTTTTTTTGGTATAACCATAAGTTTTGGTATATGCTTGGGCTGCGGATGTATGCATCGCGCTCTCGTGGCCCTGGACCAACGATGCGGAGGTGGAACACCCCAGGTTTTTAGTGGGTATGCCGCCCTTATGGAGTGGGGCGGAGACTCCCACATAACCATCCGCCCTCCCCGGGGTTTGGGTGGCACCTGTAATAGGTTTTCCTGGGCCAAAAAAAATGGTATAGGTATGCCTAAACCCACAGCAATAAATAAATAACTTAATTCATTTTGTGCCTAAATCGCTCAATATCATAGTAATTATATACCTACAGCCAACGACATGAATAAGATTATTAATGTCGTTGCCTACAACAGATATGTTTTTTGTAAATACTAACAGCGTAAAATTTGACGCGCTTGTTGACACAAGGTTTTGTCTATCCATCACGTACGTGAAAACTAGCGGGTTTGATTCTTGTGCCCACCAAGTTAGACAACAGCAAACCCTACTGTGTAATATACTTAATTAAATTAGAAAGCTTTACTTAGTTTAATACGAAACAGAGAAACGTTTAAATAATGAATCCCTGTAACTTCTTCTTCTTCTTATCGAATGAGAGTGGCTAACTCTGGTGACGAGAGTTCATCAAGCCGCCCTAAGGGCCTCTGACATGGCTTAACGACTGCCGTAATAGACAAACAGCCGGGACCTACAATTTAACGTGTCATCCGACCCACGAAAGCGCCCAAAATGGAATGCTACTTTTCGGTCACCCATCTAAAGACTGACCGCGACGACCTTTGCTTAACATTGGTAATCGCATGCGATTGCCTCCGCTAGCTGAGCTACGGGCGCTTCAATCCCTATAACAATAACCAAGTATAAGGAGGTCAAGGAACTAGAAGAAAATCAGGAAGGATGATGCTACACAAACAAGGGCCTTGCCCTTAAATTTGTGATGATGTAGATGATGATGATAACAATAACCAAACCAATTGCTATTATTGGAAGCTATCCGACACGAAGCTCTTAACATTCTGGTGTGGAGTAGTCCATGTACAGAGATATTACTAACTTCAAAATAGACTTGATAAAAAAGATGATGTGTAAGCTTGACAGTTTTAGGCAGGTTTGCCTACTAATAACACAGAATACAGAGTACAATAATAGTTCCTATGAGCCACTTTAGATGTCGATATTTAAAATCGCTTTAGTTGACTTCTGAAATAGCTCAGCGTAACCACGCCGTACTCTAAACATACGCAAAAAGAAAGCCCACAAACGGAAAAAATGTGTTAATTACGAGATGATAATTTTGACAGCTTTTATCAGGTCAGTTATGGAAATGACAAGAAAGACAGACATACAGTCAGACATTGGATGGTTATTAATGTGACATTGGCGAAATTGCGGCAATACCACAGATACCAAAGGAAAGAGCCCCTTTTAATCTTAATAAATAATAATATTATCTTATCTTATCTTACATCTTCTACTCCATTCCTCCCAAGTGGTGAGTCACAGAATAAAATGTGAAACAGTTAAATGTTGTACATATAATATCATTGGTTAAATGCTGGCTAGATGTATAGGATGCCATGATAAAATGGGAGATAACATACAACCACATAAATTCCTGTTACTAATTTGTTCAAGGACAATCAACCATAATAGATAAAGTCAATTTTAATTTCTTGTTTCTAGTGTATAGATATACCTGGTGTAATGGAGTTTTTGTATATTTAAACCTTTTTTTAGATAGTAATTCTACTTAAACATGAAATTAGTGGTCCCATTAGCTTTAATTTAAACACACAGCTTTTTAAATAGGTAATTACATAATATAAGGAGCCCAAAATGATAGAATCAATAATAAATGTCTTCAGGTCTCATAATATAAGTTTTGGTTTAAAGCCAATCAATAAAGCAGCACAAGACTCAGTACAGTAGCTTGGATGAAAAATTACATTACATTTTCTCATTTTGTAGCATTTAATAATATTATTTTTAATTACTTTTAATTTAATTAGCAACCATGTATTTTTAATAACATGTAATAGGCCTACATTTGGCTACAACCTGCCTGATGTTATGCACCACTGTAGTCTAAGATATTGCACATAACATGTGATTGGTATTTTATTAGTATTAACTACCAATTAACTTCAATATTTTCATGACCTATGGTTTCTTTCCTGCACATGACATTAGTTAAGTTACTTCCCGTATTTTCTAAATTTTATATTATAGCTACAATTTTATGTTAGTTCTTAATCTAATACCCAGACAATCCACCTACCCAGAATATACAGAAACCTATGAATAGCATTTCCAGTCCTTGGATCAATCAGTTATAATGTATATAAATGAATGTTATATGATAATAATATGCATATAAAAGAATTTATTTATAAATTAGCCAGAAAACTCACAGTAAGCTAGAGTTGTGCAGCATTTGTACAATCTCCCCGACAGCCCGGAGCTTCTCCTCGCTGATGTGAAGCCAGTAGTTGAAGGCAGCAGTCAGTTTCGTGCGGATCTGCTTCCCTGGTACACTCTGGATGTAGGTGTACGGCATCAGGATTTTCTACAACAAATTTAAGCTATTAAAAAAGGTTTTGTTTTATTTCATGAAATGTTAAATGAAATTATAATGTAAAACCATTGTATTTCACTTCATGAGATCTGGAGGTAAACTGCCAAGTGTAAAAGAAAAATATCAGTGTAATAATGGATAATTTAAATATACAAAAGGTAGGTACTTAAGTTATACATACATCCACATATATATCCAAACTTCAGTAAAATAAGGCTGTAACTTAACAAAGTTATGGGCTAATCAAAGAGACTGCCTCTTGCATGAAACATTCTTTTGAATTTGAATTGATATAATTTAAACAAAAAGTAAATAAAAAACAGACAGAACAATATGTATTAAACTTACAGCGTTCACTTCCATTGATAAATTATTAGGGCAGGTTTATATGCTAGGGCGTTCCCAGAGACACTGATCGCTTCGTTTCTAAATAAGTGTTATTGTATTGTAATTTGTAACCAGCTAACTAGTTGCGGCGCCGAGCCGCATTGCGTCATTTTAATTTAAAGACAACAATAACGTACGCTCTATTTTGAATACTAACATTGTTGAGCAGGAATTTGCAAGTAATGGAAGGAATAGCTTTCCAACTACAAAGTAAAAAATATAAATACAATCACAATATAAGGCCCAAGATGCGGCATGGGCTGTGGACCGATAAATTGACTAAAAACCATTTGAATGAATAACATAGTGCTTACTTCATCATGAGTTTTCTCGCCACTTTTAGTGCTGATTGCAGACATTGTTCTATGAACTCGTAACTGTTTATATTTGTCACAAAACAACAATTTAGCTGTCTCAAAACCTCGGGAAATGGAAATGCTGAGCTGAAAATCGAATATCGATTTCGTCTGCATGCGACCGCGATCAGATGAATTTGACTTTGACAAATTTGACATAAAGCCAGCTGATATTATATAAATACGATAACATTTTGGATATTATGTATTTATGTTTCCTCCACAGAGAAATTAACCAGTTTCCTCAGGTTTCCTCGAAAGGATTTTAAAGTTTTGCTCTGGTACATGGATTTTTTTAAAACTCTTATTTCGACTCAATCAGTTTTTTTTTTCGATATAAAAAATACTTAATAAAATAACTTTGTAAGACGTACAATTTTAAAACGTTATAATACGTTACATATTAACTGCCAAATCGATTCAATGTCAGCTCAGCTGCTGCTGCTGTCACTTCAATCAAGCTTCACACAAACAACTAATCAAAACTTGATTTTGTGTGCGATCCGTGCGATCGTAATTTTGTTTCATTTCATTTTTATTGTTCAAAAATTAAAATTTTACGTTTGATGTTCTTTAAATAATACAGTTAACTCATGAGGATGCGTATATCTCAAAATAGTTGTATATTTCTTATTTGATTATGTCCGCTCGAAACTACCTATCAGCGCGAGAGAAAAACTACGGGAAATTGATTGATTGTTTACCTAATATAAACCAGCAGAAGTTTGGATATCGCTCTGGCCAGGAGCTGCCTCCTCTGTCGGCACGTACCAGCAAGCTTTTAAACAGGAATATCAACTACTACGACTACGAAATCGACCCCTATCTGGCGAGCAGCGGGGACCGGGCAGGAACTCCTTATTCGGACTTCTTCTCTGAGAGTGAGACTGGTAAGAAACTTTTAAAATATGCTGTTCATCGTAACATGGTTTGATTCTATCATATTAGCTGTCTAGCTTCATTCCAGTATAGTACAGACCATGGATAAACTTACCAATTTATTTTCAACCTGGTGGTCTAAGGTTCAACTGTTATTTGTAAATAAATCACAATAGCCACAAACAGCAGGCAAAAATATCTTCTTTTGTCTAAATGCTGTTTTTAAAAATATCTGCTTGTAGTCTTGAAACCTTTTGATATACAACAGATACAAAAATTTGAAGATAAACATAGAAAATTGAATTTATAAGTAGTATACACTAAATTTTTATTTACAATTCCAGGTACCCCGGACTTCCACAGTGAGGAGAGTGACAGCAGTGCTGGCTCAGCTCTCCGTCGGAGCACCGCCGAGGCATCGAAGACACTTGCTCAGGAGTGGGAGAGGATCGAGAGGAGCTTGTACGATGAGGAGGGGGAGAAGTGCTCTCGGCCCGCCATACTGGAGGAGTGCAAGCAGTGGAGGCAGCTGCATCCACAGCTTAGGTAAGATATCAACATTTATATATAAAGAATATATTTTAATTTATGCAGAATTGTCCACATTACTCAATGCAAAAGTAGTCCCCAAAAATACTCTATTGTAAGCTAGTGGTTAAACCTTGCTGTCCTGTGTAAATAAACTCAAGGATAAAATTTTGCCTTTGGACAGTAGTAGGTTGAATGTGCCAAAAACAGAGCACTGATATTCTTTTTTAAACTAAAACAGGTTTGCACTCCACCATACTTTAAAATGGCCTTCCTTTTGCATGATTACATAGTCTCAGAATACATAGGATTCTGACTGATCCTGAATGTATGTATATATATAATATATAGTTCATTGAGATCCTGAGTGTAGCAGTTATGCTATTTTAGAGCCTCCTAAGACAGCAAAGTCAGTAATAAAGTGAGTAAAGCAAGTAGAAAATAGAGTAGATAATTTCATCAATTTGATATAATGATGCTTAATTTTGAACTGCAAAATAAAGTATAAACACCAAAAACTTGTAATATACTTGAAAGTACTCAAATAGCTGTAAACATAGTCATTCATACTTATTTTAATTATTTTAATCAAGATTAAATCTCTCCAAGATGCCAGTCATGCTATAACCCACTTACCTACATTATAGTTAAGGTTGTATTCCACTACTCACCTTATATACAATAACTACAGTTTATGTGAAATATCTCAGAATTTTTTTTATAATTTATTTTAACTAATGGTGTGCCATGATGTTACTATCTCCTTAAAGTCCTTAATATAGGATTTAAAGTAGCGTAATATATAGCATAACAATGAAGATAGATCATCCATATCTGTTATCCTATCCATTGAGTGTGTAGAGGATATAAACATACACCACCAGCAATCAAACACACATTGTCACACACAACAAAATAACATCCTAGCAATCTTAATCTGTGCATTACCTGCTGTAGAGTTAGAGATTTCTTTTGGTGACGAAATCACCATATGTGGCTCTAGAGTAATATTATAATTAGTATTTTGCACTTTATCATTTTCTTTTTGTAGTGTACCACACCATTTATACCTTTATAGCCTATATAACTTATAAATATAAAGTAGATGAGTGTGTTCATACCCATAGTATTCAGCCAAAACCATTCCAAGGCCAAAAACAAAAGCTTTACTTATGCATTCAATAATTTAGTACATCACGGGGCTGGCTCCGAGGCAGGGCTGTTTATTGATTGCTTCAGATGTATTACTGATTTATTACCAACTTGACCTTGTGGTGACAGTATGCAGGTACTGTGCTCGATTACATATGAATTAGGTAATTAGAATAGAATAGAATATTTATTTCTTACCTTAAAGATAACTTAATTAACAGAGTTTTAAATTTGATTTAAATTGACCTTATACTTTACTTTTTACCTTTACCTTTACTTCAGATGCCTCTTTGAATTTGATGGTTTTGTTGTGTAATAACTTTCCTAAGTATAGTTTTTGGAGAAATTTGATTGATAAACTAAATAACAACAACAAAGATAAAATGGTACAGCAGTAGAGACTACCAGATTTTTATGATTTTTGATAGTGATATTATGAATTTGTACAAAATTGTCACCTGCAAAGATATTTTATGTTCCCGAATTACTTACTTAAAATAAAATAAAATAAAAATTGACGGTATTTTCTACTACCTACTAAGTAATGAAACATGACTCAGAAATTAGTAACATATAATTTTTTAACCACATTAAATGACACATCAATTAATTACTAACAATATGGTATTTAAATTCCAGAGTCGTGGGCAAAGCCATCCCGCTGCCTGAGAAGCGTCTCTGCTACCGCCAGATCGAATTGGACGAAGTCATCGCCATGCACTACAGTGACTACGAACAATTCAGCGAGAGCGAGGAGAGACTCTCACAAAGCAGCACCGACGTCACACCACAGAACTCGCCCAGACCATCCATCAACGACTTCCACGAACCAAAACTCTACAGAGAAAAGGTATCCTTCTACGATGTCCCTACATACGACGACGATCTCTCCGACTCATTCTGTTCCCTCCTCCAAATCACCCCCCTACATATCCGCAGCCCCGCACACAGAAAGAAACCTAATCCCTGCATACTAAGGTCCGAAATCGCATCCTCGAAATGGATGAGGAACTCCCGACCGGACTCTTCAGTGAACTGTGATAGAAATAGTGCTAAGTCTTTTGTTTCGTTGGACACTAGGAATTATAATACCGCTTTGAGTGCTTCGGAGAGGAATAATATATTGTACGGGAATAGAGTTGTGACAGCGAGACATAGAGATAGGTTAGATCCTCTGGGAACACCGGAACATCAGAACGAGTACTCTAAAGCGCCCAGTACACAGTATAATATTAGGAAAGTGTCACTGCCACCTTTGTTATTAGAAGAGGAGAAGAGGAAAGTTGCTTCAGCCAAAAAGCACAATATAAGAAGTCGACGGTGCAGCACTAAGTCATTTTATCAATTGGACAGATTCAAACACTGACAGTGAATGAATTGTTTGCAAAATAATTTCAAGAGAGTGGTAAACTGTACTTTATTGGTTTTTATAGTGGCCACTAAACATGATTTAGGTACTTTGGCAACTATTCCAACTATAAAATATGTTCTATCTGTATCTGTAATCTTGTTTGGTGGCCACTGAACCTTATATTTTACTTATGAAATTGTGTAGTATTAGTTTTATTTCTAGTCAACAAAACTATATTTTTTCAAAAGCAAATGAAGTATCAGAATACAGTGAAAGAATATAATATGATTTTATGTGAATACCAAATAATGTAAATAAATTGTATTTTAAAGTGCTAACAAAAATGCTGTAAATGAAACAGAAATATATCATTGATTTTGTAAGAATAAACCAGGTGTCTTGAAAATCTACCACTAAAATTATGGATACGAAAGTTTGTGTGTGCATATATTATCCATTTATCCTCCATCGCAATCAAATGGCTAAACCGAATTAAATGAGATCTTGCATAAGGATAATATTATCTGGTATTCGTACGGATTAGTACGCTTTTAATTTATGACAATTCTGGTTCATTTTCATATCACCTTACCCATTTGTAAAAAAACGGCGTAAGATGAATTTTTATTTTTTATTTCTTAGTACTTAATCTGATGTTTGGATTTGATCACTGCACTGGATGGTGTGTTAAAAACAGGATTGTGAGTGCACAAAAATATTTTTGTGATAACACTTGTGCACTGACTTATTCTTATTTTTAAAAGTATTATAAAAAGTAATGAAAGTGTGTTGAAATTGTATGTTTAAAAATAATGCACACTGTATTCGACTGTCGATTTGTCAAAGTGTTGTTATCTCTTAGAAATACCAAAGACTTGATATAGTTATGTGTTGAATGTTCTGAATATATTTTCTGAACAAAAATCTTCATCTTTCATTTTAGCTTTGTATAGGCATAACTATCTGGGAAAACCAATTTTAGAACACTCGTCTCGACCCGTCTTACCAGATTTACCACTTTTTTAACCTTCATGTTTTCTCCATTGTATCTGTAAAGTTTATCAAAATTTCATATATCTGTTATTCGAATATATAAAATAAAGGTATAGTTATTCAGATAGGCAAGATTACTATTATACAACAATATCATGCTTTTTTGCTTCTAAGTGTTAACCTGGCAGTTTCGTGAATTGTGACTGTAGTCACAATTCGATTAATCCAAGAAAACTTATTAAGTAAGGGTGTCAGTAAAAAACATATTCAAATACAAATACAGAATTTATTTTGATATTTACATTATTTGCATTTTATTAACAATCAACATCAACAATATTAAATAATTTGTTCTTGTGGTGTGATATTATGAACAGTCTATAGTATGACATAACCCACGCAACGTGACGCCATTTTGTTTTAGATAGTATCTCAAAATGGCAGCCATTTAATTCAGGTGTTAATTTGCAAGGGTTTTGTCATATTATTCAAGATATAAATCGTGGTTTTATCATAGTAAATGGTCGACTAAAAGCAGTGAAATATGGGTTTATTATATGCTGAAAAATTTGAGCAACTGCGGAGAAAGCTGTGAGCTTTGTTTCATGGGTTGCCAGTAGAAATAATTGTATAAGTAAATAAATAGGAGTAAAATTGTGATTAAAAATTCCTAGTTACAAATGTAGATAGTAGTTTTTTTTATGAAGATTAAGCAAAACTGATGAACACTTTAAAAATTTAGAATCACGTCGTTGTTAGTTTCTTGATGTAAATGGCAACCCTGCGACTTTATGAATATTCGCGGCGTTATTTTGCAGAATCGTGTTACACGCTCTGTATTGGCACTGTGATTTATTAAAATACACTAAGTAATTGGTAATATTACGTATTTATTTTATCATCATCGCTATGTCTAAATTAAATTAACCTTACTTTTGACGGAGAAAAGGCTTTTGCAATAATATTAAATACCATTATAATTTCACGACAGTGCATTATAAATCTGTGTTTTTATATAGTCGCCATCTATCGGACCATTATAAATAGCATAGATATTAAAATGAAAGCCACAAAAATTAACACATTAAGTAACCCGTGCAAATTATAATTGCAGTGCCAATACAAATAGTACTGTTTCGACAGAAATTGTGTATATCATATCTCGAAAAGAATGATATTTTAATGCATTTTAATCCATTTGATGACAAACAGGTTTGATGCTGAGGCCTGAGCATTATGCTAGCACCCACGGTAGTCCAATTAGTTGGTAGGTAAAGCTTTTTTTATTCATTATTTGATTTCATCTGTGATTGCCACAGTTAAATGCAATAACTAAGAATTGGAGCTTTTGTTTCACATTTTGGTTACAAGATGGCGCTGTCCTCAATTTAATCTTACAATTTCTGTCCGAACAGTAGCATACATCCAGAGACCAGTTGGTGCGACAGTGCGTTTTATTTGCTATGTTTTATATAATCTCATTTACACAAATATAAATTTAAATTGTTTACAATTATCTCACAGCCATCATTATATATATTGATACTACTTTAATTAGACAGGACTAGTGTAACGACACGAGATGGCGTCTGGCTGCCTTATTGCGCTGATTTTTGATGATAATTTGGCTGAGAGTAAATGTAACAGAATCATGGCTACAGTCTTATGAAAACACCGAATTTCAAGGCAGGTAAGTTACAACTCCAGTTGCAGCAAGATCCTTTAGTCTTGAATTCCAAAATTAAGTATGCCACTGTACTATGCAAGTTGCTGCAATTATTAGAATCAGGAGCAATGATTTCTGATGCGCCTGTAATGAAATGTCGTAATTTACCATGCCATCTATGGTGCCATTTTGGCGGCCATAGATGTGATATAGACAAGTTACCGATGATAAATTTACAATTCGACTTACATTACGTTTTTTCTTCATTGGATCTTTGGGTACGTACAGTAAACTGTTTCGCCGAATTTATAACGATTAAGACTTCTTTATGAGTAGAAGTGAAAAGATAGTCTTTGGCATTATGATGGCAAAAGATGGTTTTTCTATATTTGTCAAGAATCAGCGCAATCTGGCAGTGTCTTACAAAAGTGACTAGCGAACATCATAGCGTAAAGGTATATTTTAATATATTACATGAAAAATTCACCATATTCCCGTTCTAAAAACGTTAACAACCTCAAGCTATTATATTAGCAATAGTCAACAATGTTGTTTATACTAAGATTTAATGCACACAGAATAATGTAGATTGTAGTTACTAAATTGCGTTGTAGGCGTCCTTAATGATTCGATACGAGTAAGAAATAGTTTGAATCCTTTTGTAATTATATCTAATACTTTAGTGCAGGGCGGGAGTTGGAGTTTCTTGTTTAGTATTTTGTATTCATCATATTGCTTATCATTTATGCCCATGAATGGACTCTGCTTAAACTAAGAAAACAATTAGATAATTTAAACTTAACAATATCAAGTTGGTTCTATTAAGGAAACAATCTTTTAAATTTGAGCTAATAACAAAACAACATTTTAAATTGATTCTAGTTGTAATCAAAACATTTATTTAAATTGATTAAATCGTTGAAATGATATTTTACGTTCGAAATTTGAACAAAACTGATATACCTATTAACAGTACATTTTGCTCTGTATAAATGTCCGCGGGTATTCTATACGATTGATTTTTTACATTTGCCGCCGAGAAAGCTATTGTTTAATTTATAATTATAGCTATTAAATAAATAATACAGAAACAATCAGGTAGCGTGCCGCGAGTGTTGATACTCTTTTAATTATTTAGGCATCTTTATGGTTATGAACAATTTTTTTAGAGATTTGATGAGAGCCTTATAAAGTCCAGTCTAGAAGTTTCGAGAGCGTACTCAAACACATTAACAGAGTATTATGTCAATCAATGAGTATGTGTTTCTTTACTGCCGACGACATTTTTTAGCGGACTTATGCAAAACTCGAAAAAAAATCTGCATGTTACCTCATTGTATTCATGTTTAGAGTATTAGTGCTTAGTGTGAAACAGATACACTTGTAGTTTTGTATATTATGTGTTTATAATTTTTCGGGAAGACCTTTATTTCACGTTTAGTTCGGTTTGGGCAAGCCTGCTATGATCCAAAACTGTTATTTTTGGGGTATACATACTACTGTTGACACATTGGTTACATTTTTGATCAATAGTATTATCTAACCCAATTAGTGATGATGTATATTTTTATACCTGCATTTGTGCATTAGGTCGTCATGTGGTTGTATTTCGGCCACTGGTAGACAGGTTCTCCGGCGGGTTACAGCCGCCCCCAATATTCCTAGCTTCAAGGTCCAGCACATACATACGGCACATACACATTGCATAAACAATAATGACGATTCAAGCAATCACGCAGAAGGACTCAGCTATATTCTCTCTCGATAAGGCGATTATATAAACACTATAATTATACGTTCAAATTGCACACTGACCCACCTCTATAAACTTTTAATTGCGTTAAATACTTTGTAATGCTGTATAAAAATATTAAAGGAAAAATTGTCATTTATATTAGATACTTATTTAACATTCATATTAATCCAAATCGATAGCGTGTATATTACATTTTTACAATGAGACGTCCGAACACTATAGGTTACGTAGCTAGCATACAGTGACATCGAAGCCTAACCACAACGATCTACACACGATACTATCGAATAAACGTTTAACCGTAGCCCTCTATGTTAATGCAAAGGAGATGTATATTGAAAAACTCTTACGTAACATACAAAATTACATCTGACTATGTACAACATTCTAGCTAAAAATTTAAAAATTTGAGTGTCGAATGTAGCACACTGCGGTACTCTAAATATTAGGTACCTAGTTGGGCGTCTAGGGCTCCATGCATGGGTAACTACTCCCGCCATACCAAGCTCACGTACTACCGCCTACGCTCGCCGCCTGGCGCCGCGCCGTCGCGGCTGCCGGCAAGCCTCTCCAACTTTACTAGCCAATTACACTTACATACGTTTTGGACAGACCAATTAAAGTTTAATATAATTTATTTACCTATCGTGCACAACCATCTCAAAACTTTACATTTCTCTTAACGCTCGGTGATTTATGTGAGTAATTTAAATTTATATAGTGTTTTCCTCGTTAATATAATTAAAGTTATTCTCCAATATAATTCATACGCTTTCTAGAACATCAAATTCTACGAAAGCCTTACTCGTGTACCTTTACATGGAGGCTCTAATCGTGTGCTTTCGAAACTTTTGGATTTTTCTTATTTTTTTGTACTTTTTCGTTTTATATACGGTTTATCTCGTGAATTTACAAAAATATGGCAGTATGTTTGCATTCAATTCCTTTACAAACTAGGGTTGCGTGATTTGTTTCATGAGTCAGGGACTCAATGAATGAGATATTGGAGAGCTGAGCGCGGGCACCTTCCTTGAGTCGCATCGCTGCATCGCGTTACACCGAATCCAACAATCAAGTACAACTCCCATAGTTATTAACCTATTTCTTTTAATTAAGGCCGGTTTTGCCTAATCTATACGAATGAAATGACACTATAAATGACGTGAAAAATTCTATATACAGGATGTTTGATAAATCTTTAAATTTAATCAAAGTTTACGCACTATTAGAAAAATTGAGGTATTCTTTAATCAGGTTTTTATATGTATTGTTTTTTTAAATAATAAGGTGCTATTTCGTGCTTAGATATTTTTTCTGTTCATCAAACACCTTGTAGGATTTGTAAATTATTCTTCTCTAACTGATAAACAGTTGAATGGATCTAATTGTGTGATGCGAATGTGACTATTAACTAGTAAATTCTAAAAAAGGCGCTTCAACCGGCTGTATTACCTCTTATATTTTAGATATTTGTTGTATTGTAACAGCTAGAGATAAACATCTGATCCTATAATATTTACGGTGGTCTTCTCATTCCCAGAGTAGAATCGCAATATTTATTAGCTATTCGCTGTAATATTGGTCAACGTCATTAAGCTATACAACCGATTGAAGCGATGCCTTATCTAATACAATCAATTGTTGTAATCTACGAGAGTCCACAATCGTCAAAGCACCCGGAGTTAATACTAAATACATTGCAGGCTTTAAAAGCCCTTTATTTCATTTCATAACAACGACGCTCGAAAATAATATCACACAATTACAGCGAAACACTTTGCACTCTGTGTCCCTTGCAACGAAAAAAATCTAATTTGATGTCGGCCTCACGTAATGCCATTTAACTATAGAACAGTTCATTATTCATCAGTTCATTGTTTGATGTGCAGCGCCTCGTTAACCTCGTCCACTTTGACAATCCCCCAACATTACCCGACTTGGGAAGAGAAACAAATAAAAAGAAAAGAAAAATTAAAATAGCATAATTTTATTAAAAAATAAAATAAACAAAAGTGCTAATTACTAAATATGAAATAAATTGTGACTAATCAATACGCTAATATTTCATGTGCATATTTCAATTCAATGTATCTTTGGTATTAATTGCAGAACTTTTAGAATGTTTGATCGAACAAACCTAATGTGATATTTTGCGGGCAATAAATGGAAATTTTGCACAGAAAATAAAAGCAATACAATAACTAAATAATCTTTGTATAACAAAATAAATTCAAAATAAAAGAAAAATGAGCAAATGGAAACTGTATGCAGACTACTACCATACGTGCATTAAAATATGTCCGCATAATATGACTGATTTTATCTTAAAGCTACATGTATACATAAATTATGAATTCAATTTGAATTCTGATTTAAAAACTACCCAACTTAAATAGTGACTATGAAATGTCTATTGATCACATCGAATAAAATTTACTTGTCTATGATGTGTTCAACAATCAGTCATTAAACGCTTAATATGTCTAAATAACAGCTTTAGATAGAATAGAAGAGAAGACAGACAAAAAGCGTCTAATGAATAACAAGGAATGGTTCTAATAAAAGAGATTTCAAAGAATTTGTTGAATGAATATCAAGTCCACATTATAAATCATGCAAATTCAAGACACAATTTTTGAGCAGTATATCAATAATATTAAAAAGAGAAATTTTAAAATGAAAATGGAATCGTGAGTAAAGTGAACAGAAAACGATGAAATAATAATAAAGTTTACGCAAAATAGTCTAAGTGTCATGTGTGAAATGTTTAGATAAAATAGATAAAAGACAAGCTTACCGAAGGAAGCCTCATCGTAGGGAGTCAGAGGTGTGTCAGAAATAAACCTAACATTACTGGATACATGTCATGTGTAAATATAATCTCCCGTCACCAAATATAGGTAATCCCGTCACCAATATAACTAATACAACAGTTCCCATTAAGTATAACAATTATGTTGCTATCCTATTATATATCTTCAAAATAATAAACACAAATTCATGACTTAAGAAATTAAAACTAAACAATCTTTTCAATTGATCCTTGCCATGATTGTTTTTTGACACTTTGATAAATTATGGTAATGGTTCTCAATTTATTTGAATCCATTTTCGAATAACGGTGTATTCAGTAACATTGTAACAATGCGAAAGAAATGGTCTGATAAATATAAAATGCAACTATTCTGAGATTCCTGCTCTGTTTCGAAATAATTGAGTATTATAGATTAATCACGATTGTTGAGAGCTTTACACCTTAATAGACCTGTACTGATTTGATGTTAATGCCTCTCATATAGTAATGGCATAGATAGGCTTGTGTGACTACTGTTTATAGCAAACAGATACTTGTACAATACCTACTCGAACTTGTCCGTAACTACCATATTTTGTTACTTTCGTTTAATTCTTGTCATTTAATATTTGACATTTCTTAGAATTCTCTCATAATTTTAGAAAGTTGGTGTTATAGTTTGTGTAATGTTTGAGTACCGGTGTATTGATAAGGTTTGCAGCTAACATACTCGTAACACAAAATAACTCGTGTGCTTATGTTTCAGAGTGCACTTTAGTGTTGTTATACGTAGGTACATATAATTTGCGTGCAAACGTAACGTGTAAAATAAACCAAAAAGGGGTAAGGTCGAGCTCTTTCATATTGATTGTACGAGTTCTGTTAAAATGAAATGTTTAATTTGTAGATTGTTTTGTGTGTAGAGAGAGGTGATGAATGGTTTTAATTTCTTATTTTGAAAAGTCTTTTTACTATAAAACAAACTGGGCGTTTCATTCCTGAGAATTAGGCTTTTTTTCTTGAAACTGTATTCTTACCTAATTGTTTTATTTTGGGTGAGTGATCTTCTCCCTACAAATCACAAAACAAATAACATTGTTTTCACAGCCATAAGGTGATGATTATACGAGAAACACGCACAACCAATAGAAAGAAACTGGTAAAAGCGGGAAGATTCCTTTTTCAGAGACTGTCATGATGAAATGTATTCACCAGATATACCTACCAGCATAGAATAGATTTATACCTTTGTTGTTAATTGATATTTTCAAAAATAATGATCTGTAAAATCAGTAAGATTTGTGTTTTGCATTTGTTTAAGTTTGAATCATTACTGGTTTGTGAAATCATTAAACTGAATGTTTTAGACAATATCGTTTGGTTTCCGTAGTAGGTATTATGGGTAGCTTATTAAAGGTGTTCAAAGTCGTGTCTCGTGACGTAAGTACGTTATTTACGTTTATGCAAGTATAGATAGCATTATATTTAAGAAGCAGACTTTCTCTATTTATTTATTTGAATTGAATTGATTGATTAGTACGAGTATGTATCTGGCGTGTACAATCCATCATGACATTTAATCTCATAAATAGCCATTGCTGGCTTAAATATCAAGGGGTAACTAGTGTCGGGCAATGATAAAGTAACACACATAGATGGAGAGTAACCCTCGACTGGCACGTTGCGTGACGAATGACAGGTTCCTGTGGCGATTGGAACCTAAACTAAATTCTACCATCGACATAGTATAGTTAGGTAGCTATCCATCAAAACTAATGTGAGTGGTATACGTACCTAATTATTGATTTATACATCGGTTAGGGCTCATGTAAAGCTCAGAGGTTATTTATGTGTACGAATCACAAAAGTTTATTAGGATAGCTGTTTTATATCGACAGTTCCCGCCACATATCTGTCAGTTTGCCACCAGTTTCACATCTCCACCGGTTACGACGCCATATTGGCCGCCATCTTGTCTTTGGAGAGGGTACATAGTTACTCTGGCTCCATCTAGCGGGTTACTGTATCAGTGGTGTGTGGGATTGTCGTGGCGTCCCCCAGCCTAGATGTAGGAGTAGGGTCCGTCGGTGAGCGCGCTGCACAGCAACAGTCAGGAGGCGTCGTCCTTACTGGCGGCGGAGCCGGCGCGCCGCGACGAGCGGTACTCCACGCCCGGGTCGAACTGCATTAGCACGAACACCTGCACCCAGACACATGTTAGCACTTTGAACAATTTGTTTAAAATGGGAACACAATGTCATTTGAAAAAAAAAAATATATATATATTTATAAACACACACGCATGACTTTAATGATAAAATATATTTTTTTAGTTCTCTTTAAATATATAGTAGTATATTTTTTAAAATATTACAAAAAAATCTTAATGTGCTGAATTCATCTAACTAAAAAACTAATTGTCCTAATAATTTAGCTGTAACATGCGGAATGACAGACAGACAATCATTTATCGTAGTGATTAGTTGCTTTCATACCTGGTCAGTAGGTAACAGCGAGAAGTCATCAGGCGGATTAGTGATGACATATCGCTTGCTGCTGGCGTCGCACGAGGAGGAGGTGTCTCGGAACCGGTAGAGGCCTATGCACAGCATGCCGTAGGTGCCGAGCGCCGCCACGAACAGGTCTCCGTACTTGCCCGCCTCGCCGAACTGGGCTAGCGGCCCGTCGTACAGGGAGATCTGCCCTACTCGACATCGGTCCCTGGGAATAACAAATACTTAATTTAAAAAATACTTGTTTAGGATATAAATAATAAATATTCCGAGACATTGCACGCATCGCCATCTAGCCCGACACTAAGCAAACGTTTGAGTCGTGGGTACCTACTAGATAACGCATACCTATATATACTTATATACTTTTCTTTTGTAAATACATATGTACTAATGTTTAGGCTATGGTTTCAGCCTGCGATATCACTTTAAGATTTATAAAAATTTTGTAAGTGTGAAACTTATCCGATATTCAGGAGGTAAAGACAAAATTAACAAACAACGCTCTATATGCAAGCTATCTTTTAACAAGTTTTCCAAGTATCCAAATTCCAAACAATAACGAATCTCAGCTCAAAATAAATTGCCAGTGGTAGCTTTTCTCATAACTAATTTTCATCCAAAAACGAAACTTTGACTATTACGATTGTTAAAATAGCTAATCTTCGTCACTTAATGACACTCTCCCAACTTTGCACGTATTAAAAATCTGGAAATACGTGTATACACACAGTTGTAGACAGTGTACCTGTTAGCCAAGCTCTCCGGCGTGGAGTACCCGCCGCGGAGTCCAGCTCCTTCAGCGAGGATGAGCTCCAGCTCGGGCGTGGCGCCGCCCGTGATCAGCGACCTGATCAGGGTCAGCGCGTTCTGGTTGAAGTACGTCTGGAACGTGGGGAGGATACCATTAGGATCTAAAGATTCATGCCAAATTATTACCCAATGAACAGCCCTGTTCACTGTACTGTTTGAGGACCACAATATACGAGGACATGTGAATTCCGTAGAAGGACCTGGGCGCCCACCACGATGTATCTGCCCAAGAAAACTCCCCCAACGAATCAATTCTGCGGGGAATCACGACTCCTAGTCATGAGGAAACACAACTTAAGAGAGAGACACTGTATAGGCTAAAGTAATTTGGAGCGTATTATGCTATTTCCCCGACCCAGCTACAACTAAGCATAATTCTATGAAATATTTGTGCACAGTTTTCAACCGAATACAGCAATTGAGTACCGTACCGTAAAGGGTACATCAAACTATAAATTGTAGTGTTTTGCACGGAAACTGTGGCGTTTCTAGTCTACATCGCGGACGGGTACAACGTTGGAGTGAATTTCGATACCCTTGGCTTGATATATACAGGAACAGGTAAAGACAGTATTAATCATTAGGTACATTACAATACTTAGTTATTTAAGTGTTTACTCGTACTTCGATTTATGTGTCTCCCTGTCATTTATTTTTGTACAGTCTTTGCACACAATGCTTTCTTCTATAATGTGTACAACAGTCCAATACGGTTTGTCTAGTACGACAGTCGTTAAGCCATGTCAGAGGCCCTTAGGGCGGCTTGATGTAATCTCGACACCAGAGTTGGCCACTCTCATTCGATAAAATCTAGTACGACAGTCGTTAAGCCATGTCAGAGGCCCTTAGGGCGGCTTGATGTAATCTCGACACCAGAGTTGGCCACTCTCATTCGATAAAAAGAAGTGTAATACTCACAGTAGACATGAGCGAGTCTAGCACGCTGACTGCGAAGGCAGTGCCGCATGCGAACGGCTGCGTGAGGTACAACTCCGTGTCAGGGTCATCGTCGTCATCCTGGTCCAGGAACTGCACGTTGCTGTCGTTTACCAGCTCTGTGAAAGAATGGACCTTGTTACATGGACGTTAGAGTTGAAACTTGCGCATTAAAATGTCGATTGCATCGATATCTGTCGTTCACCAGCTCTGTGGGAGAATGGACCTTATTACATGGAGAATAGAGTTGAAACTTGCGCATTGAAATGTCGATTGCATCGATATCTTAATTAAAACGGTAACAACCAATTACATTAATTAAGAAATGCATTATTCGGATGTACCGAATTCACCCGCTATTTTGGATTAAGGACTTTGTTGTCATGATGTTAGGATATTCTTAACAGCTAAGTACGAAATAAATATGTAAAATTGTAGAATTATTTAATTGAATATAGAACTGTATAATTGTGGACTTATCAGGGACTTAATATTGTTAATGTAGCACTAACCAGTGATCA
The DNA here is from genome assembly GCA_964023185.1 of Macaria liturata. NCBI lineage: Eukaryota > Metazoa > Arthropoda > Insecta > Lepidoptera > Geometridae > Macaria > Macaria liturata. The sequence continues at coordinate 2,226,294 of OZ026816.1, read as the reverse complement.
TGGGCACGTTGGCTCCGTACACGGAGCCCCGGCGCTGCAGCAGCACGGGCGCGGGCGGCTGGCCCGGCGCCGGCGCGGCTGTACTCGTGCCGTTGTTAGCCATGCCACCGCTCAGCACGCCTGTAAGCAGTGGATTTAGTTCTTTCAGAAGACTTGGTAACCTCATTTCTTTGAAGTCGGTTAATAATATGACTAAAGCAGAGTTAAGTAGGTAGTGATAATGCCAGTGAAATCCATACTCACGTGGAAAAAGATCAATGACACTTACCACCTTACTACCTTTACCACCATTATTCACCTTGTCTTTTGGTGTATGTGCTTATATCGTTAGCTCATATATGAAGTTGTTGACGTTAGTTGCTTCGTTTTCAGTGAAATCTTTATTTTATTGTTTAAACACTCAATTATATTCAACGCTCTCAAATTGTCGAGGAGTTCTTTTATCAGCCTTACGGGTCGTTTTTGAGTTTTCATTTTTGAAATATTTTACTTGAGGTACTTTCAAAGGTACCTTACCTATGGTATCGTCGAAGGTCATGGCCTTGATGTTCAACGAAGCCAGAATAGCTTCCTTGTCGGCCAGCGTGGGGTCGTCGTTGGACGGCACCTTCGCTGACAGGATGCAGCACATGTCACACAGGTTCACGTTCACTGCACGCAAGTCGGCCCGGCTTAGCGGTGAACCCTGGGGGACACCACACGGGAATTATTAAAAAAGAAAACTGGAAAGAAAGAAGAGTTTACCTTTGTCAATAAGGCTTGTGACACGAAAAAGCTTATCCTAAGTACCTACTAAACTTTATCTGGCTCTGTAAGTGAAGTGTAGTTGAAATCTATCTAGATTGGTTTGTAGCCTACCGTAGTACCTAAAGAAAGAAATAACCGAAACAAGCAAATGCGGCGCACACGTCAAAAATATCAAGGAACAATAAATATTGCATATTATTAACCCATATACATAATGAGATTATTCCCACATCTTTAAAAATAACAAGTTCTACTTTTTACTGAAATAGCCTTTCTCCAATTTCTTTTTAGTTTTGAAACTGCCAGAACACAGTACCCTCATTATTTTAAATTGACATTCTAGTGTGCACTCAGTTTGGGTGTACCTATATTTATATGTTGTATCATTCATAAATAGAAGGTAGTTAATAAATCAGTCATGATTCCAATTCTTGTGTTGTCAATTACGCTCCCGTAGTTTTATTTAATTTAACACTCAGTACTCACATTCAAAACAGAAATCTTTGGTAGATTCTGCAGCATCTTCCACTCCCGGCGGATGTAGTCGACGCTTCCGACGATGACCACGTGCTTCAACTCGTGGTAGTGGAAGTTGGACGCCCGCAGCGGCATCACTAGGTTTCGTAGACCTGGAGGATAAAAAAATTATGTAGGAACAGTCCTTATTGCAAAACACAAGTTTACAAAAGCGACTTTCTCGGAAAAACTTGGCTCCCGCCACGACGTACTCACTACTCATACACATCTCTCAGAGATCTCCCCCAATTATTTGTTTATTGACTTTTGCATTGATGTCACGACCATCACTAACAGGTAAGTTGGTATAGTTCGTATGAGTGCGGTAAACCTCTAACTATATTAGATAACACGATAGATATCATTTATTAACATAGAGAATTACAACAAACTATTACAATCATTATAATTTTAAATTGGCATCAATCATGTCTCGTCAAACATTGAACTATTTTTAGTAAAAAAATCTTATTAAGTACTAATTAAAATTACATTAAAATAAAATTATAATTATTTTAGCTGCATAGGGTAGTTTTAGTGTAATCTTACCTATGAGCGGCGAGTCAGGGTCCGCAAACAAGCATACCACGACGTGACCATTCAACACTGTCATGGCCGCTTGGTTTCTGTCCTGAACAAGCACAAACAAAAAAGATTAGCTAAATAAATGATACTTATTTACTTATAGAAAATATCCTTTCATCCATATTCCTACATCCCTATATCCTACATTCATATTCATACCGGTGTCAGATAATGTCTCATCTCTAGAACACCGAATAAGTACTTGATTCTTCCACCACATCTACTGATACCTATGAACTATTGTTGATTGAACTTTTGAAATCGGTAACGTGAATCAGATGATTTGATGGTAGAGTTAATTTGTACTAAAACCAGGTGGTACCTCTATATTGTATTCTTTGGTATATTAGAATATACCAAAGAATTTCATTTTTACGATGGAAAAAATCAGTAGACAATACTCACTAATATACAGTCCTCCAGATTCCTGGCAGGGCTCCAATGGAACATCCCAGTGGAGTCGTATTTCATTTCAGTCTTTTCAAAATCGAAGTCTTTCGACTGGTCGTCTGCCAGACCTGCTGGCAGACTCACGCCATTGCTGTTCTGGTTGCCTCCGCTACTTCTACTCGTTGGCCTATTCCGGCAAAATGTTGAAAATTAGTTACACGTTTTGAATAAGAGATGTCGCTACTGTGCAGTTTCTGAAGTGATTTCATGTGGGAAGTTTAGAAAGCTGTTTTTAAATGTTGTCTTTTTAGTTTCTAGAGATGCAAGGTGCTCTAAGTATGTGAGAAAAAGTTGTTTGATTATTCGTACATATAATTATGTCTATGGAAGCTATGATCTAAGGTTTTTGTACTATTGATATTGCAGGATCAGATCCCGCATACGATTTAAAAAAAAATCTTTTTCTAAATACATAATATGTTTTAATAAATTTATTAAATACAATATTTATCGGCATACTACAAAAGATACGAGTAATTTCCAATGCACACAAGATTTGAAAGTATACATGCGGTATCAATAAAAGTGTGCCGTGCTATATTCGAGTGCAAAATAAAATACACATCAGAGATGATAAAACGTCATAAATACATTTTACAAGTATATTTCACGTAGTAAAAGCTGACACACGACTTGTCAAAGTGATACAAGCACTACTGACTACTCTGTTGGTAGAGAGCATACAAGAGAAGTCTGCGCACATAATTAAAGTAAAGAGCTACGTAAAATAAAATTATTGACTTATAGTTTGATTAATAATTAATTGTAACAGCTCCAAAAGTAGTAGAGTAGCCACCAAATACATAAGTTAACTAAACAGAGCAGATTTAGTGTAGGTAGTGGTTAGGAACGTTACATCCCGCCCCTAAAATTTTTGTCGTCACACTATTCTCCATGAGTAAAACTGCCACATACAGAGGTGTTTTTGTTTCCCATTGTAAATACACGTTCTCTCTCTATCATATTACGGTTGCCAAAACTTTCGGTGGCTACTGTATTTATGAATAAAAAAACATCGCAAACTTCTGTTGTATAGCATCTACAATAATAATCCATATTGCACTGTACGAAACTACTAAAATCGAAATCATCTAGCTGATATATAATTTGAAATTACATGAGTTTTTTCACTTCGTAGGCGAGGTGATACGCCTGGTAATTCGTATCTTGCTCCTGCGGATTCCTGCAACACAGGTTCAGACGTCTAGGTTTCCTCAAAATCTGCTACAATTTACTTGGGTATACAGACAATTTACTATATATTTTATACGTTTCACTATATATAAAAGTGCCACAGATTGCTCCGTATAGAGAGTGCTGCGTGTTGTGCTAAAGAACGGAGACAGCGATAGCTTGAAAGAAATAATTACATAAACATTAGGCGCTACAGAATTTTAGGTGTAGCTTTATCGGGGTGTTTATTTGTGTTTCGTCTTAAATAGGTATATAATTACTTCATATTCATTTATTTATTTATTCGGATTGCAATTTCTTCCTTCTTCGGTTCAGGTTACCAATACGAGGTACATGTATCCATTGTATTGTGTATATAAGTAAAAAAAATATTATAAGACAAATAGGACGCGTACCAGAAAAAAAGACGGTAAGACATTTTATTTTTACCGTGTCTAGGAAAGAAATTCCAATCCTCATTCCACAATCTCACTCAAGTCTAACTTCATACACTATCAACTTACGTATCAGGCGGTGCCCTGTTGACGTTTGGTTTGACTTTGTTGACTTGTCTCGTGGTGGTGGTGTTCATGAGCTGGTTGGCCATCGGAGACAGCAAAGCGGTCGGCGCGGCGCTTCGATGGTTCCGGTTTATTACTGCAAGTGTGAGAGTTGCCATTTGGATAATATTCTACACATTATGACCTAATTTCTATCTCATTAAAGGTCAAAATATGTCTGTTTATACGTGTGGAAATTTATGTACCTATAGTTTTAAAGCATGCAGAAATACCGCAGTTAATACATCTAGTGTGCAACACACGAGAGCTTGAGAGATATAGTCGAGATTACAACAGCTTTGCCTGTAAGCTACTAGTTATAGCCAATATCTTGAAATGTATCAGATTTGTATTTAAATAGGTTATATGGATTAGTACTCACAGCTAATGTCTTCACCCCTTTCTCTTGCAATTTCGCCTGAAAAATAAGTGTTAGGATTTCATAGCTATCTTCTACAGCAAAATAATCAATATTATTTTGATTATATTATTTCACTAGTAATTTTATAAATTAATGCAAATTCGATGTTAAATATTTCATGAAACAATATTATAAATCATTCAAAATCTACAACAGAAGCCGTTACAACATTCAATGTAGTGTTGCCAATTTTGGATATTATTTTTACGCTAACCCGCAAATATTATATTTATACTCAGCCCAATATAGATCCATTAATTGGCAACCCAAGTTCGATAGTACGTAATGTAGCGGGAATATAGACAAATGCAATACCATGGTATATGTTTGCAATGCTCGGCGCAGGGGTACAAACCACAAATGATAATACATCCGCTTTAGAGTTTACCAAGAAGCACAGATCGATGGAAAATTCAAATGTTGATGTCATCCCATTCATTTACATAGTGATTGCGAAAGTAAAAGAAAAAAATGGTAGTCTAAAATTTTGAGGTTACGTTTTTATTTGAGGGTAGTCGGGGTTCGCTCGCTGAAGCGACTGGGTCGTGCCTACGTTCTGCGGGTCGCATGCCTGAACAAGCGGGTCTGTTCCCGGCGGCACTAACCGCCTCCAGTGCGGGACTATGACAATGCGTGATGAAGCATCTAAGTGCACGGTACCACGAGGTACTGGGACGAAGCACATTGCCGATTCAATGGATCAGTGTGGGCCGATGATAGAAAGAACGAAATAAAATAAACACTCAGTCCTTAGAGCCTGAGATATACCTCGAACATGGACCTTCTTGGGCAACTCTGGCGGCGTGAAGGTGGGGGGAGGATGGTGATCATCTGCAAAACATCAGCACATATTCGCATTCCGATACACCACTCAGTAAATACAGTACCTACTCGCACATCGCATATATACAGCGAGCTGCTGCCTGTACGATGGCACAATGTACTCTCCAGCATTCAGTTTCACCTTTAGCAAGCATTGCGCCAAATCATTTGGAATACGAATCAAACAAACTTTGTAAGCGTGTGGAGAAGGCTTTAAGCGAATCCAAGTAACTCAAGCATCGAGCTTTAGATATCCAAGCCTCGCCGAGCAAAGGTGAAACCGAATGAAAAATAATTATAGAACAATCAAATTAAGTATTATGTTAAAAATCTACAATCTACATTAGAACAAACTCTACCATAACCCCATGCACCAAACATACAAAAAAAGCTAACATTTAATAAGGTTAAAATAAATAAATATAAGTACTAGCTACAGACAAGCTCTGTGCGCTATCACTATAGTTATGCTTCTGGTTACATGAGTAGAGGAGCCTAGTAAGTAATGGTACAGTCTAATGCAAGGGGAATGACTCTAGTTTAATGGAGGTGATATATATCTGTACGTGGATATGGCGGTCTAAGGTCCGAGTGGCTTACATGAGGCGATACAGTTACTGAATGAATGTCGGCAAAGTACCAGGGCTGTGTGTGGACTGGAGCAGGCGCAGCAGACAAACAGACTGCTACCCTGGACGGTTCTATCGAGGCGGAATCAGCTAAGTTAAACGTTCCCTACGCGGGGTCCACTCGACGAATCATCGTCAACTCGTAAGCGTAATAAAACTTTAATTGATAAAATCTATTAACTCCACAACATCAATATCTGAGGGACTATAATCGATGCAGAAATCAGGGATCAAAATTAATCCTAGAAAAAATATCATCGATATAATAACAATAAATAACAACAACACCAAAATAAAATAAACATCACATAATCTGTCCCGACGTTTATATAATCGGCTAAAGAGAGGCAAACATCTAACTGCTGTATATAATGCACATAGAGTAACGTATATAAAGACAAGACAATAACAGGACACGGTATGGCTAGAGTCGGCGGCGGGCCGTGTATAAACAACACATCGACATGTACACTGGTCCAGACACATAGGTACGTACTTGCGCGCCCCACCATCTGAACGGCCCGAACGCCCTTCCTGAACGTCGCCACTGAACGAAAACAAGCATTATCAACTCTCCCATTCAACTGTTAAACCTGCTCAGTAGGGGGACACGGGACACGAAGGGGGTTACGTTGGTTTTAGATGTAAGCTTGCTCATAGAAACACTGGTTAACTCAAGACTTCCGATTACCTACCCTTGCCCAAATTGATTAGGTAACTCTTTGAAACAATTGAAATGAAATGAAGGCAGATATTTGTACAAAGCAACGAGCTGAGAAGTAATCGAAGTCTCGCGGAAATGATTAGTCGCTATCTGGGAAGATGAGGGCTCTGGAGTGAAGTGTAGGTACTTGGAGATCTACCCTAACACTATTTCTCCGTACATAAATACGTATATAAGCACAATTAATCAGTTAATTCTCTGTGATATAGCCCAGCTGCCATACACTAGCGGCGTGTCATTTAATCGTGTATTAGCGTACTTTAGCTCACTTATCATGAGCAAGGTTAGTCGATGCAAATTGCAAACAAACTAAATTTGTGTATGGAAATACATTTCGGGGCTAATTCGTACCGTCGTATACACGGTAAGTATTAACAGTTTGTTTCACCATTCCAGACTGCATCATCATCATTCCGACATCTGTAAAAATCCAAAAACTGACACACAGGTATGTATCGTGACCTAGTAGGGCTAACGAGGAACTCGCCTGTACAGGTTACGTGCCATGATAGTATCAAACTCACATACAATGACGTCACGGAATTTGATCCTACCACGAGCGGTGATGAGATGTCGTGAGCGAGTTTAGTATCGTTGTATTAATCACTGTCATTAGCACAGACAAGCCGGAACTGTCGTATAAAGTCTTTGTCCTCGGAAGCTCACTCAATGGGCAGTTCGTTTAGCACGTTGTGATTGTTTCACTCTCTTTGTTCTGAGACATGCTTTCATGGATTCGTAAACTAAGTGTTTCGGGTACGATGACGGTGCATATTGCTGTTTGCGATATTTAGTTCTACTATATGTATACATGCAATTACTGTCTGTGCTGGGCTTTAAGTGCATCATATCACTCTCGATGACTCTAGTTGATTTGCATCGAATCGGTTACAATTTGGAATCTGAGCGACTGTGGGGTGTAAGTAGGTGCCTGATCTGTTCCTAGCCATCGTATGATGCACTCGGTCTCAGTCGATACAAATCAGAAGAGAGCGATCTCAAAGGCAGCGATGGTAGTGTAGTGGTGTAGTGGCGGTATCCATTCCAGCGAGCGGACAAACACAATGATGGCTAATAGAGGGTGTACGAGCACGGGGCGATGCCTTGCCGATCCAGTCTGTGAGGTACGGACGCAACACCACTAAAGCAACTCAAAAATTATATAGACACGAAAAAATAATATCGGAAAACGTTTATCTGTGAGGTTAGGTGTGGTGCAAGTTACCTATGTCGGCTCCAACCTTCCGCTGGTGTGCGGTCACTAAAAGTTTAGCCGAATAATTCCATTAATGTTCCACCAAAACAAAGTAAGTGTGGGTAGTAGCTGAGGAGTTACTGTGGCGGCCTTCGGCGGCCCGGGGTCGTGTCTTACTCGTGACATAGACAACCAAACTCAGTATAACGTGTTCCATCGTGAATAATATATTACAGGACACAGCTTGTGAATACCAACATTTAATATTTCCAGAAAGAATGTCACAGAATCTCTTTAGGTTTGGATTAGTTGAGTTGAGATGTTGAATTAAGAATTGAGTGTTTGTTTTTAGAGGGTTGGATGAAAGCAAGTCAATGATCTTACAGTTTTTGCATTTGCACTTCTTGATGAGTGTTTCGTCTTTGATGTCCTCGTGGCAGGCTTTGCAGTAGAACCAAGCTCTGGAAGGGCGACAAGTTACCGAACTTTAGTCATTGGGAAATTTAACAAAGCATAAAATAGCGCTGTAAATAAAATCAATGAGAACTAGAAATAAGTTTCTTGCAGAAAACTTATAAATGGTAGGTACCTGTACCTAAGTATAAAAGTACGCATGAACATAGAAAATAACTTTTTTTTTATTAAAAAAATGTGTAAGCAAGTAAGTATTTACATCCAGAGTCAGCTATCTTCTGTGTGGATTCATTATTACATATACCTAATATAACTACGATTCACAAATATGATCATAAGGGGAAATTTGATGTAGGCTACGTAGTTCTTTAATATGGCTGCGAAAGGGCATTTTTAATTCAAAACTTCACATCGCTTAGCTTCATGAACACTGGTTTATGTTGTGTATGTAATTGACAGATGTCAATATAATTATTAGTGTAGGTACCCTAATATTCTGTACAGTACACATAAAAATGTAGTAATTTATCTACCCTTAATAAACGTCGGTCAAGATATAATGGTGGTTTAATTGACATACGAGCTCCCTTATTCTTAGATAAAATAGTTTACTCCCTAACTTCGTACCTTTTAACTTCATCAGCAGACTGTGCGATGAAGAATCCCTGCGTGTTGGCCTGAATCTTCACATTCCGGGGGTTGATGGAGATCTTGCTGTCAGCTCCTTCCTCGCCCTTTATCTCAATGGCCAGAAGGAGCAGCTTTAGCTTCGTGAAGCATAACCTGAGGAGATATAATGCTGTACCTCTGGAACTATCTACAACTTGCCATGATTTTTTATTAGTCCACCAACATCCTAAAATGTGCCTGCTGGTTTCATCTGAATGATATTTTTTTTATCTTAATTTCGTCTAATACTCATGAAAAACAAATCAGAGTGTCATGTCAATCCTTTTTCGCAGTTATGATTCAACAAGTGATTAATTTTATTATATATTTGTTCGTATTTTCGACTCGTCGTTGTCAAAAGAGATATAGAGAAGTGTTTCGTTAGTAAGTATTTCTCACAGATTTATTTTTGCCAAACTGTGTAAATTAAGTAATTTACCTGATTTAAAAAATAATTTGTGAATTGGATTTTTTTCGTCCGGGAAAACTTCTTATTTTATTTAAGTAGGTACCTGTTTTCATGCATAGGCATTTTCCATCATGCGACTTACCTTTTCTTTCCAATAAACTACTACAGGCTACTATTTGTATTTCTACATAATGTTAAACAACATGCTCAAACACTTTAAATATAGATATATTTTGTTACTAACTTTTATGTTAGTTAAGCTGTTTTGTTAACTGTACAAAATAGTAATAACATAAACATACATACTCATTTACATATTTACTTATTTACAAAAAATAGTGGTTAAACTTCAACACAAGCGACAGTGGGATAAAAGCATTTCACATGTCGGTATAGCATGGCAATAACACACAATAATAATTATGCCTTAGATAGTATAATATATTAATTCTGATACCTGGCATTATATTTTTTATAAATTACACGTCAAAATTGCAAAAAAAAAACATATGAAAATGAGATGTCAAAGTAAATTAATATGCTATAATATAAGACAAGGCCTATAGATTAGATAAATACTACATAATAATGAAAATCAGCATGCAATGAAGCTAATACAAGTGCATCGTGAATCACATGTAGTTTTATTTTCGGAACTCCCTTACTGCACTGAAAGTATGAGTCATCTAGTCTCTGGTCACATTCACATTCACACTAAATGTTACGAAAGTCGAGTGATGTGTGATCTAATATTAAGTAAGTACTTATAATGTCAATGTCATGTTGATACTGAATCTAACCTAAAGTCGGTGTAAACTAGGTACATACCATTCTAACAGTCTAAAACCCATTCAACATGCACAATCTAATTCTGAAAACCAGAAAACCATTAATATCTACCATCCAAGAAGGTCAAATAGTAAAATAATTACTGGAGATTGCCTGCGTAGTGTTTTATTAGAGACAATTTTTATTTATTTTCATGTTTTCTTTTTTTATATTCAAAAGGACTCCTGAAGAAAAGATAAAAAACATAAGTACATTGAGTTTAATCTTCAATTAGAGTTTGCTTAGAGCAGTCTCCAGTGTTACTTAGATACTTAAATGATTACTTTAACTATCAGCCTCGTGCAATAAGGCATTACTATCATTTTGACAGCTCCATACATTTTACGTCAAATTCACGAAAAATGTATTATTATGCTATACATAATGTACAAATCATACGTACTGATGATTAAAGCAATCATTAACGTCTATAAGTGAGTCTTTTTTAATAAAAGTAAACCCTTCTGGCGCTACCTAAGACACATCTAGTTAGAGGAAGGAGGTTAGTGCAGTCTATCAGCTAAGGTTAGCAAGTCGGCACACATGGCACGGTGCGGGTTGGGAGCGGTGCTTACTCGCTGGCTTGTGGGAAACTCATTCCCGTGAAGGATGTGGAGAGTGTTTCCGTGTACATCTCGCACCCCGTACCCTGCAGGTAATCGTTCTGCCAAGCTTGAGTGTCGGGGGACTGAAATCAACCAACAGGAACGGCTAAAGCTCAAGCGCTGTTAGTCCGCAACTCATTCCCGTCGCGCTGCCGCCGCCAACTTCCTATATTAGATCTCTACTAGAGTACTAGCGTATTAGTCTCCTACCCACGCTATCTATAGATATAATACAGTCTATACAGTTATTCAGTGCAGTACCTATGAAATCACAACGAGATTTGAAAAACATTCAGACTCATTTCACTGTAAAGCCGGCAAACAAATCGAGTAACACTAATGAGAGAAGCTTTGCGAAGTCTGTTAGTGACCGGGTCCTCGGACCGGGGGTATGGTTGCTCAAACACTTGTACAGAATGGAAAAGAGTTGCGACGTCGTCTCGCGTCGTATTGCAAGGTTGCTGGCCACTTACTCAGCCGCCTGGCAGAATGGCATCCCAATAAATGTGGTACTGAGCGACTCGGTGTACATCTCCATCCCAGTACCCCGCATGTAGTCATTAGTCCACTTAGCCATCTCTTGGGACTGTGGAAATGCCGCATTACGTGTTAGATCTTCGAGCATGGGTATTAATAAGTAGTTTTAACTTTTTGGGTAGTCTTTTTGTTGCCAATGGGTCTCGAGTTTTCTCGAGAATGCTCTGTTTTTGACAAAGGTTAAGATAAAAAGTTAAGGTTTGTTAAAAGGAAGGCTGACCGTCTTGAAGCTCCTCATGGCGAAGAGATTGGCCATCATAGTGGAGAAGCCTGGCGCCAGGCAGCTCTGGGCGATGAAGCCGAGCTTCAACTCCGCGAGGCAGATCACGTCGTCACCTTGCTTCCAGTCCCACGATGGAATGTTCAGAAGATATGCCTGGAAGGACACATTTTCGTTATAAGCCAGTAGGTACTGTTTCAGTAGGTAGGTAGGTACACGGGACTTTAAGGAAGAAAAAATAAGGGTTTGTTTCTTTTTCAAAAAATTAAGAAGAATTCTTAGAAAATAATACTAACCTTATTATGATACTGCATGAGTTGAATAATGACCCGTATATCGTCGGAGTAGTTCTTAATGGAGATGACCCTCATAATGTTGGCGGCGTCTTCAGCATCAGGATCCTGACAGTACTTGTTAGCTAGCACCAAACACGCGTCTGCTTCGTGTACCTACAATTATATTTGGTCAAGTAACTGCTCTATAGATGTCTTCATATGAATTTTTGAAAAAAGTCTCTCGTGTGAATTTTAACTCGCCTGTCATTTTAAATATTGTATGTTTTTTTAAATAGATTGTTAATGGAAAAAAAATGTAAATAAACTTTTCAAAATAAATTAAATTTCATATGACTTAGCATTAACAATCTCATAGATTTCAGGTTTAGAAAAAGACATTTGAAATAAGGGATCTGATAAATTTATAGAGTGTTAGTATTGTTATAAATATTATGCAAGTTAGTAGTTTACCTACAATTATTTTACATATCTATTCTACAACACACTTCTAACACAAGCGAAGAATGTATTAATAAAGCATGAATGACATGCAACTACACAAAGTAAATGTCCACTACGGTCCAGTTGTGAATTTTATTCCTTCGTAACATATACAGGTAGGTACTGGATTTTTTAACGAACAACATCAATTCACGTAGTGTCCATTTAGGAAAAAGCCGGTGGGTGTTCGATAGTATAAGTCAAGTCATGCAGAAAACAGAGTAACTAGCATGCGTAAGCCATGCGGTCAAACTTACCACAATGCTCGAAAATCGACAACTGTACTCGAACTACATGAATCAAAATTTAGAAATGGTAACCCTTTCTTCGGCAGCCATTAATGCCAATACGGTGTTAGTACAGTTAGATCGATATCGATGGAGTCGGGCCAGCATCGCCAACAACACAGAGCACGCGCGCGGCGCGAGGGAGACACACAGCCGCCGGGTCAGGAGGGGGGCCTGCTGAGCCGGGGCAACACTCAGTAGCGACACTTCAAACAACAAGGGCCCATCGCTCTACGCTAGAGAAACGACAGTCTGTACAGCGGTAAACCGACACCACGCCCAAATAGGTATCACCGAGTGCAATGCTACTTACTTTTACCCTCTGAAGGTCGATTGGATTCATAATGGTGCCTTGAAAGAATTCCACAGTGGTAAAGTGTCTCTTGAACAGGCCTTCGAGCTCCAGGTCGGGCGGTTTCCTGCCATGAACGCTCAGTTAGCACTACTGACCAGATAACGCCGCCTGTACAGGCCGACATGCATCGCTAGTTACCGGCAGACGTGGGGCGCCGCGCCGGCGCGGGCGCAACGCCGTGACAAGCATGATTGCATCAACATAATCACAAGATAAAATTACCAAAGTGATCAAAAAACCTACAGTGACTATGGACAGCATCTTTACAGAAGATCTGTATTATGCACATAATAATAAAGAAATAAAAAAAATACTGATTCACGTAGACGCGTATTAATGATAAGAACGGCCGTGCGGTAATCTAATGCCTGCTCTATTTGTCTTACTCTAACCTTGACTCTCTCAAGGTCGACGGCATTCATCATTGTACCCTGAAAAAACTCGACGGTGGTGTAGTGACGCTTGAGGAGACCTTCCAGCTCTAGGTCGGGCTCTTTTCTGAAAGCGGCGTTGGAGCACACATGACACACCGCCTCCGAGGTAACACATTATATGTATATGTAATACATTGTCCACAACTGATAATACTCCAATATTGATTGCCAAGTTGAGTTTAAGGACTTGTGATTCAGACAGTAATATTTATTTTTGTTGTGGCAACATTTCAATATTGTAAACTATGTATATCTAGTGATGCTACGTTAGGTAAAACTACGGTAAAAATAACAGTTACTGACCTGTGTAAAAAAACAACTTCCACGTCGACATCTTCTCGGTCCTCATGTAAGAAGTCTTTTAAAAAATGGCTTACTGATTCGTATGTTATATGTCCACATACTACTATGTGCCTGAAAACATTTAATATGTTAGAGTATCTGCTCCGACAAGGCGACACCAGGTGCAGCTACTGTGGTGTTGCAATCAGAAAAGGAAGCGTTAGAAGCAGAGTTTGTTCCAAGAAAATTTTGTAAGCATTGTTTTTATTGCTGATTGAATCCAAGACAATACATTCTTTGCAATATGTTAAACATGTAAGCATTGCTGCTCTCAATTTTTACATTTACTTTGGCATTTCTTTCAAAAGCAAATTTTAAAAGCTCTTAGAATAGAAAGATAGGAAAGACAGTATTTAAGCAATTTGAAGTTTTATTTAACGCCTGGGACCACATAGAGACACTGAGAGATACGAATATAAACATTTCCAAACGCAAACAGGTCACAACAGGGTTAAACAAAACAGTACGTGATCAAAGCGTGAAACAACTACTTCCATCTAGTAACAACGTCTTCATTTCGACAACCAAATCATTAAATCAACACGAGACAGATAGACACAAGCGAACTGTTAGTCTTCGCAAGAAACAAGTAGAATGAAACAACTCTGAGAGATATTAGGAAAATGAAGACATTGCTAACATAATAACCTCCATAATTTACAATATTCATGTTCATTAGTTTGTGGGTGATCTGTATAAAATTGAATTCGAAAGTGATTGACAAAATAAGTCGCATAATAAGTTGAAATAGCAATCGAGATTACTGCCACAAAGAAATGAACCACTTAACTATAAAGCTCAGTTTCGTTCAGGATTTGTGTTTACTATCTACCACACTATAAAAATAACTTTATAAATTATACCAGAACTAAAGGATGGGGTTCGCTTGCTAGGACTGTTCGGTTTTGAGGGAACATATTAAAATGTAAACAATAGCATACATTGTAAGGACAAAAACGATATCGCATTGGACATGTGTAAGGGGCACCATCAAATGTATCAAGCCTAAACACAGTGTACAGTTTCAATAAGACATTGGTTCATTGAATACTTCGTTAGTTGTATAACTCGGCAGCAAGGGTTAGAGCTGTGTTTAGACCAAACGCTGCAATAACACCAAGCGACTCAGTACTGAATGTATCGGGGTGTTCGTAGGAGTGAGGACTGTGCTTTACGAGTGTTGCTCTGTTGTACCGAGGCCGAGAGATAGTCAGAGATGAAGTCTGTAAGTAGTTAGAGTGTGGACAGAAGTGTCGGTATAATGATGGAGGTTAAAGCTTCAAACAAACCAAACAGAAGAGAGAGGCCCTCAAACTCACTGAAAACAATAAAAAATAGAAAGAAGACTTAGATAGAGAGACAGATGCAGATCAAATTTGCAGAACTACGTACAAACATGCACTCTATATTCATCTAAGGTGTGGCAAAGAACTGATTCCATTTTCACCAAAATATTTTAAAATTGTCTACTTTTAATATGGAAATCATATTTACCGTATACAAAGTTGCAAACAATTTTAAAATCATTTCAATTCAAAAATTTAGTAAAAATGATTCGTGTACACTGCTAGATGATGTCGATCGTTAGATGGTAGTCGAGATCTAAAACTAATTTTGCGTTAAAAATGTCCTCAATGCACACAGCCTTGCCACGCTCTATGAATGTATACGTAAATACATACACTAAGAACCGAGGGGGGCGTCCAAAGTACAAACAGATCATAAACATGAAAGTAGGGAGTATAGTATAGGGGCAACATTAGTACATGAACAGTGAGGTGGCGTGCAGCGGGAGGAGCAGGGCGGGGCGGGGCGGGGGCGGGGGCGGGACAGGACGCGGGACGAGGCAGGGCGGGCGGCGCGGGCTCCACGCCACGTCCAACAACGCACTACGAACGTACCACTCAACATTAACTCTCCTCAACTAAGCTTTACGATAAACATTCCTTTACGTACGTATACTAACAGAACATAAACCTACTTAATACTTATACGACGAGCGATAACACTAGCCACTATCTGCTTTTCGCTAGTTAACTCAATTAAAGGTAATTTACAATATCGACTCAAAACAAAGACAACGTTGCGGGACTCGCGTCCCGCCAAGATAAGTGAGAACACAGAAGCGTGCTAAGAGAGGAAAGGAAGAATATAGATGTCACAACACGGAACACATTCAACGGATCTGAGAGGCAGCGG
>OZ026816.1:2163353-2210197 GCA_964023185.1 Macaria liturata | reverse complement strand
AGTACGCTTGTCTAGCGAGTCCCGGTGAACTATCCCAGCACTCGGCACATGGCGAGTGCTAATCAGATTTCCTTTTGCTTTGTTATATTGTTGAGCTATGCAAGGAATAGCAAGCTTGGCGGCTCCAAATAACATGGTGAGCATAGTAAAAATATCGTATTCAAAATTATGTTTTGGCTTCAACTGAAACTTGCCTCTCCTTGCAAATGTTAAAGTAGGTACACGAGTCTGTATTGATATCAAAGTAATTCATCAAGTAATTCATTTATAGATTCGGGGGGAATATATGAAAATGAAACTTACCAAGCCAACGAGGAGAAAAAATACCAAAAACGTTCTGCCCAGTACTGTGTGACAGAACACATCTCCGTAACCCACAGTGGACATGGTTACTATTAGAAAGTACACGCACGTCCAGTACGATAACTTCTGCGAGTTCTCAAAGTCTAATGGATCGCCAGAGTTTTCCAGCTGAAACACACATTACAAGCAGTATTAAGTTCAATCGTCTCAACACGCTTGTCGACCTATTCAACGCATACTCGCAAGTAGTGATCTCAGAAAAGTTTTTATTATGTTTCTATATTTTATTTAATAAACCGTGGGAAAAAAATAATTCCACGCAAAACTTTATGAACTATTGGATTTTCTTCGTAGAAGGAGAATTTAAATGGGTCACTTTATTTGATCGATTCACACTATATTTTGCAGCTTAAAACAACGTAATCATCTGTACTAAGTACAATTTATGAATACTTAGTAGTAAATGTTTATCAAAATATATAATGTTGGTTTGTTAGTACGCTCTGTGCCCCACACTAGGTTGATCTGTGTCGTAGGGTACAGGCTTCTTATACATAAAACTATTTAATCCAAATAATACTCACCAAATGAATAATGCCGGCGGCCGTAAGCCACACTGATATAAATATAGAAACTAATTGCGCCAACCGAATTGAGCTCGATGTCTTTAATATATTGAGGTATTGCAAAATATCAGGCACGGTCATTAAGCGTAGAGCTCGGAGAAATCTCAGCCCTGGAACATGGGAAAGAAATCCATTAATATTATTGAAACAAAACACACATCACGCAAAAGTTAGTGGGTATGTGTTTACGAATCAAACAGATGAACCAATTTAGTAGGAGTATTATATTATATCTATATATATAAAATTCAAAGGTGACTAACTGACTGACTGATATAGTGATCTATCAACGCACAGCCCAAACCACTGGACGGATTGGGCTGAATTTGGAATGAAGGTAGATGTTATGACGTAGGCATCCACTAAGAAAGGATTTTTGGAAATGCCACTTTTGAAGGGGTGAAATAGGGGATACAAGTTTTACTTCTTAATGCGAGCGAAGCCGCGAGCACCCACTAGTACTATATAAACTGATTTAAGTGAGGTTTTTGCAACTGCGCTCGTGTCTAAATAAACCAACACGATAGCCAAAAAATCAGTGTAAATATTTATAGGTGTAATGTCGGATATTGATACTAATTTAAACAAAAATACAGATTTAAACTCACCTATCCATGTTCTATCCAGGTATATCGATACAAAGGATGGGGGTATCGTGAAATAATCTACAAATGAATACATCTCCAGCATGAACCATAGCTTGTCACTAGCTGCTATAAACTGCAACAGAGAGAATACACAGTTATATGAAAATACATATAAATCATATTAAATATTATATGTCATTGGTTGACCGCATGAACGCCACAGATTTCACAAGCGCGTTTAGTAAATGCTTTATAGGTATTATATGAGAAAATTTACTGTCTTTAATGCAGCAATCTTTTGTAACTGATATGACATCAATTTTTGGTGAGTGTTTGAACGTATGTTAAGGATAGATTCAGTGAGAAGATTTTCTAGCAGGATGTGGAAAAACATAGCTACGTAGAGACACACTAATAAAACTGTACATAAAGGGACAAGAGACACATATAGCTTAATACTTTAGGGGCATAACATTCGTTCAACCACTCAATGTATATTGTGAAATATGGAAGTACCTAAATGAAATTAGTTACGTCTGACAAGATCTGAACCTGTGACTTGTTCCTTCTAAAGCAGAATGCTTTTAGGCGAATAAGCTGCTAACGGGTAAGCATTTTCAAACGTATTGAAATTTGTAGAAAATCTGTTCATTATGTTATATACATTATGGACAGACCTTTTACAATTATATCAGCAATTCAGCTATACATTGTCACTGTGGCGATCACTGGTCAAAAAAATATACTCACTCGTATAAAAAAGTAGACCATAAAAAATATGTTAAAGGCAAGGTCAATTTGCTGAGTTATATTGTCACTCCATTTCTGGCACCTTTCCACGTCTTCGCTGAAATGGGATATGTGAAGCATAGGTAACAAACACTACACATAGATGTACCACGAACAATGAACAGATCACGGGTAAGCCAATATCTAACATTAAATATCCAGCTGTTAAATAAAACCAAGCACATATATTATACTAGATGCAGCAAACGTTTCTGGACCACATTTATTGATTACATTTATTACTGTTCGACTCACGTATTCCTTCATGTTTTCAGCATTATTGTACAAGATCAAATTAATATTTGTTATAGCAACTAAATTTAATTGTATCTAGTGATGTGGCGAGGAATTACCTGGAGGCGTCAATGAAGTAGATGATGAGCGATGCTATACTCAGTATGAACACCAGCACTACCTGCAATTGGAGAAAATATACCATTAATAAAATAATTACAACAGGTGAAGAGTAGGATATATCTGTGGGCTGTGGAATTCAACTTTAGAGGCAATTGGTTTTTTAACAGATCTTGGAAAGTAGACATGATTTCTATTGCTGCTGCGCTGGGTACTGTTAATTTTTTTCATTGTTGTATGCGCATTAAAATGCTATCGCAAGTATATCGATAGTCTAAAGGCGTGGCGAGCTACCTTGAAAATTTTGTCTCTAATAGGAATATTTGATGTAAGGGTGCCAAGCACCTAAAAGTGCTGTGTTCCGGCTTTGTTGAGAGCTAGTTCCATTCTAGTGCAAAGATGGCCCATTTATGACGACAGTGTCGTTTGTACGACTTAACGATTCTCAGTTTTGGTAATCTGGTGGTTCACTGCCTAACCGAACAAAAACAATACTAGAGCTAATTATTTTCTATGCATGTACCTATTGTATGGTATGTATATTAATTTACCTATGCAAGTTTTATACGCAGTTTCAACAATACAATCAATTGAATAACCATCCAACACCTCATAACTAGTTACAACTGTAAATGATATTCATTTGTCATAATTAATTTCAATTGGTATTAATACTTAGGTACCAATTCCAGGTCTCATTACAAAGTCTAATAGTCATCCTAGTAGATCATCACGCCATGTATATCATGCTTATGACTTCATGGTTCATATCATATGCATGTAGTATCTTCGTTTCCGTCATTAAATATGTGGAGTTGGAAGTCTTAATTCAATTTAAATGGAAAAGTACCATCTTACTGCGTCTTAGTCTGATTTGATTATGCTATACGTAAATTCAGTTAGTTGTTGGTGATGCATGCAATGCACTGTGTTAGATTTTATAATATACCTACTTATATCCCTTGCCTTGGTTAGTCATAAGACGTAAAAAATAAGCAATGGATGCTTTGGATGGGCAAAAAACCACAAAACTAGTAACAGTTTTAGCCAATTTGGTTGCAAAAATACGAATTAAAACTTTAATAACGTTCAAAGTTCGGCAGTCGACCCCATAAATTGTGAACTAGAAAACAAACAAAGAATTTGAGACTAAAAATAATATTACATTTTTACTGATCTTAAAACAGCAAAATTGTTGTATTTAACAATCAAATAACTTTAATATAAATAAATAAATATTTCAGGACATCACACAGCGCCATCTAGACCCATACTAAGCTAACGCTTGTGTCATGGGTACCTACTAGATAACAATCAATAATAATATGCATGTTTCATTTACTATACACGCAAACCAAACAAGTAAAATTAACAACCGTCCAAGAAAGATCACTACAAAAGCGATATTAAATTTCAATATCTGTGGCGGAAATATTGGAACTCTGAGAGGCGGCGCGGTTCAAACGTTTTTAAATTTCAACCATTTTCCAGCAGGCTGCACCAAAGACGATGAGGGGTGGTTAGGAGGTAGGAATAGCATCAACTTGTCACTTTAGAGCTTCCGACTTGGCAATTTGCCAGCAAAACTTTCGTAAGTCTGAGCGGAAAATACGGACTTTATTCCATTACTAGCTGCTAGCTGGCTTGATTTTATAGCACGTTAAAATCGGGCATTTGAGTTGCAGGTTGATTGTAGCGATACTGTGCTCAAATATGAAATATGTCAGTATATACAGGAATGAAAAATAAGTATTAGAAACTATACACGTCCAAAGCAATAAATTTTAGGCATTTTAGTTATTTTTTTGCAGATTGCAGATATTACAAAATATGAAAAACATAATCGGTGCGCGTTACACTAATAAGATTTTTATTGTTCAACTAAATAAATGCCGTCTCTCTTTTATCTGTGTCGTACTTTGATATATAGGTAATAAAGCTGAAGAGGGTCAAAAATCTATACATAGGTGATACCTATTAGAAAATAGAAAATATAGAAATGTTTGGGTATACTTTAAATTTATAATTAAACACGTTTTAGCAGTTTTTATATTGACGTCTGTTTATCTGTGTCTCTGTTTATATGTTTATTTCAACGCGAATAACGCAAAAATAGCTGAAACGATCATCATGATTTTTGGTTTGATATGTAAGTAGGTTGAGGTTTTTGGAGTGTCATAGGCTTCTTTTTATCCTGAAATAACGCGAGCAAAGCCGCGGGCATCCACTACTTTTGATATAATCTACGTTGTTGATAGTATCGTGGAAAGCGTAGTGTTTGAGTACTACTATAGCTAAAGAACGAATAAAAGTGAAAGGACATTTCTTTAGCTAGCTTATATATTCTTAATGATAATGTAGATATTGGTATACTTTTTACTCTAATCTTCTGCTTATCGTAAGAGTGGCCAACTCTGGTGTCGATAGTTTATCAAGCCGCCCTAAGGGTCACTGACATGGCTTAACGACTGCCGTACTAGACTAACAGCCGGGACCTACAATTTAACGTGTGATCCGACCCACAGAAGCGCCCAAAATGAAATGCCACTTTTTGGTCACCCACCCAAGGACTGACCGCGTCGACCTTTGCTTGACATTGGTAATCGCATGCGATTGCCTCCGCTAGCTGAGTTACGGGTGCTGATGATGGAAGATCGATACTTCCAAGAAAGTAAAGGAATCAGTAGATGTTTGAGGATTGTATCTGTTATTGGATTATATAGTATATCTCAGGGCAGTGCACAGCAAGGCTAATCCAGTTACACTGATATCCAATTATGCAGAATATAGGAACGTGTACGTTTAAACATATACAGGGTAGCTGGAAAATAATACCTGGGGTAATTTTCGCATTTTGAAGATACATTTGAATGCATTGCGTATTAAAAATATTAAAATGTGCTACCCTACTATTCTTGAAAAATCACAAACAAATACCTTGTTAAATTTACCAGAGTTTTTTGGGTCGATAAATGTTTCTAAAATTTATTGAACTTATATAAGTAATAGAATAAAAACTTTTTAGGTACATAATGTGTTCCTCTTAGTCATGTTGCCAATTTTGTGTCGGCCCCCGATTTAGGTATCTGGTTTGGCAAAATAATGAGTTAATTATTCATTTATTCAATAAAAATAATAAATAATTTAAAACAAAATAATATAAAAAATACATAAGTACTATATTGTCACAGTAGGTCAATTCAGTCACTAAGCTCTCCCTTATGATAAAAAATTAAGGTAGTGCCTCAATAATCAGTAACTCTGTACATAGTACACATATGTAGGTATAAGCTAACCTATATATTCCACACTTGAAGGCTGTCCCTTGACTTGAAGGGAAGATTTCTGACAATGGACTTAAAAGATTAGCTCTCAATGCTTGCCGACGGAGGAAATGAGGAGTTACAGTCAAATTGTGTTACGACGGAATGTAAAATGTTTACAAACATATCAACAAACACACTTTATAAGATGGTATGATTTTAGTCGATTAAAATGCATTTGACTGGCCTGTTAGCTTAGTTGGTAGTGGCTCTGCCTTCTAATCTAGGGGTTGCGGGTTCGATTCCCGCTTGACACAAGTATTTATGAATTTTAAAATTTATAATTACTTGTGTTGAGTCTGGTCGTGTGTATGTATAATAAGTATGTATTTACAAAAGAAAAGTATATAAGTATTATATCCGTTATCTAGTACCCACGACACAAGCGTTTGCTTAGTGTGGGGTTAGATGGCGCTGTGTGCAATGTCCCGGAATATTTAATTATTTATTTGAAGATTTTGGTGAACAGGTTAATTATATATTCCAATTTATGACATGAAATATTAGGCTTAAATTAGTGACACCTAAAGAACCAATAAGGTAAGAAGTTATGTAAAGACTAACACATATTAAATTTTTATAGGACTTTTAGGATAAATACATTGAGAATTATGTAATTTTACATGAGCTAATTTTACATACACAACAACACACTCTTAATAAAAATGTTACCAAAAGAACTGGCAAAATAAAATACATACAGATATAAATAATAAAATACTCCTACAATGTAATAACGCAGTAACAATATAAGCCAACTTAATTTTCGTGCTGCTTAAATCAGCAGCCCCCAATTGGCCAATTACATAAGCAGCCAAGTTCATTATCATTCAGAATTAAAGAGAGTAATATTTACAGACTCCTAAAACCTATCTTTTTCATTTGAATATTGTTCTGTCGACGAATATTGTATAATTGTATATCCGCCACATATCTAGTTACAACACGCAGTCCTCTTTGACTATTAACATTTAGATTACCTAAGTCAGTCCTATTATTACATAAATATTACACAACACATATAAAGGTTTCTTTCTATTTACAAAAAAAAGTGTATAAGTATCATATCCGTTACCTAGTACCCACGACACAAGCGTTTGCTTAGTGCGGGGCTAGATGGCGATGGGTGTATTGTCCTGGAATATTTATTTATTTTTCGTTCCTTCGTTTTTCTCTCATTAGATGCCCATGGCGATGCACCAGTTCATATAGCTGTTTAGCTTGATATTTGTAGCAGGCTAATCAAGCGCAATAATTCGACATATGTGATTCGGAAACTTCCCCTATAGTAAGGCGTTTATTGATTGCGTTGTTCAGAATATAAACAAACGTAACGAGAGCCAATGGCCTAATAATTCGCAGATGTACTGCAAATACGAGCGTATGGAGTAATGGCCCGTCTTATTTATTGAAGCAATGGTGATATGGTTATATTGCAAGCAAGCAAAAACGTTTATTGGGTTCAAAACTACTTACATCTAGGTTCACTATATTAATACATATAAAAACAAGAGTAATTTCTTATAACAGTGTATAGGTAACAGTTATAATTTTCTACAATGTTTCTTGAGTACCCATAATTATTACTGCATATTTTTTAAAGGTCGATGTACAAGAAAAAGTAGTTGTCAATTAATAAATAGGTATTTTATACAGCAGTTACGGTGAAGTTAAACCCTGAAAATCAAAACACTTCAAATGAATCAATAAAAACTGATACGCTTGGAGTAGTTACTTTTATGATACATAATAACTGTATTTTCTAATAGTGAAATATTTATTTTGAAGAATTCGAATATTTCACAACAACACATCATTAACTAGGTACAAAATAAACAAAATAGTACCTATGGGTAACTAAACAATTCTTGTATTTAACATTGTAATGCACCCTCATAACATTTTCAGGTCAATAACTGAAACTTCCCTACAATCGCTGTAACAGTAAATTTTCAAATGCCATGCTTGTTCCGAGTTACATAAATAGTTCCATAATTGCCTAGCAATGAGACACGCAGCTAATTTAGACCGAAATTAAACAGGGTCTGTGACAGGGTACAGAATATACAGGAAGAGAATTAAACAAGTTTAGTGCCTAGTTAAATCATCAATTCTATTATAAAACTAACAAAAACGTATTTACGATATGAATTTTGGTGTCGATTAGTGAAAATTATTGTTAAAGACTGCCTTCCATTACACATAGACAAGTTCAGAACGATTTGTTAGTCTGAAACAGAGTGAAAAACCCAAATACCCGACCGTTTATTGTGTTTATTGTTTGTAACTCGAAAGCCAAATTAGTTTAAAAAAATATAAGAAACGTGTAGTGCTGGTGGAGTTATCATCTAAAAACAAAAAATGCATAACACATTCAACACTAAAAGCCATATAGATTTTAGATACTACTTTTGCATCAAATATTTTGCAACGGAAACAAGTCCAGATACATTAATTGGACTCCCATCTCCGACTTGGTCTTAAAAGCGACTGTCGGTAATAGCTTCATCCCAACCCAATGGTGCTCGAACATCCCGCTTAAAAGGATAGACTTAACGGAGCGGGAATCGATTTTCCAAATCGCCGGAATAACATTACTTCCACACACTGTCGTGTGTTCTTAGATAAACATGTGCGGAGGAAAAATGTTAAAATTGGGTCACCTATATTTATAATATGATGACTCAAGGACGGATTCATCTTGGAAGAAAGGGTTTAGAGATGTTGTGAGGTACATCAATATGTATGTTTGGAGTACATGTTGAGTTTTAAGAAGTTGAAGAGATTTTTTTGCAGCGATACGAGTAAGTGGTCGCGGTATTGTAATATTTACGTATTGCAAGTTTTCTTAGTTCTCTCTTTACCACGAGGATACAGTAATCTGTCTGGACTGTTCCCAATAGCTTATATATGTTAACATTAATAATTCATTTACTATTTTAACGGTTACAAAACCTTTTATATCCACCAGAATGTCAAGAGAACTTATCAGTCTAAATATCAGGAGAAAGCTATGTACTAAACCAAATAATAAAAATTGACAAAAAAAGTTATTTTACGGCTATTGTTCATATATTATAAATGATTATAATTATTTTATCTTTTTCTCACTTTTACATTGTTTTGTCCTTTGTTGACAGCGGTTCTTAATCGCTTGGTCTTACAAAATCCTTGGTATAACATTTTTTTTAAATATTAATCTTTCGTGAGACATTTTATCAATATATTAACTAAACGGTTTTCACTCACGTGTAAATCGCGTAAGTTGTTTACGCGTTTCGGATGTTATGACATCCTTATGACATTAATTTTTGTCTCCAAATACGAGTAGCTATTCCGGCAATGCAATATTTCGGTGCCAACGTTACAAGATGAAAACCATTGCAGCAGCAATTAATAAAGTGGCAGATATTGATAAGCATCCTGTCTTGGCAAACCTTGGACTTCCTCAAACAAACTAGATTTCCTGAATGATATTAATATGAAGAACTCACACCCATCACACTGATATTATAAAGGTAAATGTTTGTGAGTGCTTAAGTATGTTTGTTAGATCCTTTTTTGCGGTCAAACGGCTGAACTGAATGAGATGAGGTAAGTATGATAGAGGGATAGTTTAGCATCTTGATTTTGTTACAAAGACTACCTACTTAAATCTTGGATTTAACTTGCTAGTGAATTAATTTAATATTTGTTACCTTATTAAAAGAGATAATAAATTTAATAGAGTCAAAGCAAACAAAACTTAATACTTTCAAACATTGCAAAAATCCGATGAAGATAAGATAAAACTTCAAAATGCAAGCAAGCAGTTTACAAGAAGAATTTACGTGGATTACAGTCAAGGAATTTCAATATGCAACTGTCGGCATATTATGTAGGTACATACAAATGTATATCTACCTCTTTATTCTTTCATCACATGCCGAAGAAGGAGCTCCGAAGAATTTCAAATTTAGCCGAGCAGGATCCTGGCATGAAAGATATAATGGATGTAGAATGAAGTTTAGGGTGTTTTAGAGGTGTTGATAGATGTAGTATATAGCTACCAAACAGTACGTTTTAAAAAATATTTAGTCAAATTACGAATATCCCATATTTTTTTTAATTTGTTTAAAATCTACCTCGTTTTATAAAACAATGATAAATTAGATTTAGCAATAAAAATATAGAGGTAAATTTGATAAATTACTGTGTGTTAGTTATGATTTTGTATCTTTTATAGTTCTGATTGCCAAGACATCAACGATTTTCTAATTTGCATACAAAATATGAATATTTCAAGCTCAGTTATAAATTCCACATTTTCTCCAAAATATAAGCAACACACTGGCACTATTATGCAAATTCCCGTCGCCGGAAGCTCCTAGTTTTTAATTTGCACCACAATACCTAACATTCCACCATTTCTACCTAAATAAGGGGCGTATTTCAGTAATTTCGCTGGTGGCGGAAACGGTAACATGCATAGACTATAGAAGTCATAGATAGCTAACCACCTATACTTGTTTTATCAAAACACCTTCACATAAAAGTGAAAGTGTATCCGTTGGACTTTTTAGTATGGGGCTAGATGGCGCTGTGTGATATGTTCTAAAATATTTATTTTATTTATTTGTTATGTTTTTACGCTACACTGTATCGTCTTCTCATAATTATTTTATTTTATGAAACCTTTACAACTTTAACTAATTATTATGTACACATCTTCCATGACAGATGAGAGTATTGATGTCAATGTGTAAAATAAATACCCAAAACAACAGCTTCCAGACTTTTAAGTTTTAAGCATCCATAGCGACTACCCAACTAGTATTCAGACGTGATATATGTATCTGTTGAATCAGGTTACAATAACAAACGTTACGCCAACACTCCGGCATATGTGTGCAGGATTTTTTGAGTCTTTTATGAGTAGTCTACTTGTTATAATATCGATGACCCCACATAGTTCGTGGCGCGGCGCTTCTCCAATGTGACAATGCCATTTGTGCAGCCTAAATGGTAATTTCATTTCAGCATATAAAAGCTTTTGTTTGCATATTATGAGGACGCTATCCTGAATACAAATAATCCTAAATACAGGCCAAATTCGGATATTGCAAATTTTTTGTGTATATTATGTTGGAATAATATCTACATGCTATTAAAATTTAATTGTTAATAGTAAAACTACCACCTTACTGTACCTACACAGATCATAAAGAAAATTTTGTTGAGATACGGCATAACGAGATAATCAGATATACCCTTTTACTAATTACATAGAAGAGGTAAGTTAATTCATGAATTGTATCAAATCTATATTTATAAAACTCAAAGGTGACTGACTGACTGACTGACTGATATAGTGATCTATCAACGCACAGCCAAAACACTGGACGGAACGGGGTGAAATTTGGCATGCAGGTAGTTGTTATGACGTAGGCATCCGCTAAGAAAGGATTTTTGGAAATGACAATTAAAGGGGTGAAATAGGGTATGCAAGTATTACTTCTAATGCGAGCGAAGTCGCGAGCACCCACTAGTTAAAACATAAAATAAACAAAACGTAAAACACCCTGGAATATCCGATAGCTCTTTGTATTGACAACGTTCAATATTCATATCAAAATATCGGTATTACATCAAAATGACATTATCATAATCTACTTACATACATAAAATGCTTTATATCAGTAATCAGTATGTAATCACTTACATTTTATCTGTTTTATCACTTTTTCATGAAAGCGGCTCATTGAGTGAGCTTTTGATACTCAAACAGAAATACACAAATGAAATCAGAATCGCTGAGTACATGAAACGTAAAACAACATAATTACACACTGAAAGAAATTCAAAATAACATCCATCGGAGAGAGCTTGCATTTATTTCGGCAAAATAAATAATAAAACTGCGACCAAACAAATACTGATAAATCTCGTCCATTTGCCTGGGACTCGGATATTAAATTGGAAACATATATTTGCTTATAGGATTCATAAACAACATTGGAAAATGGCTGATTCAGCAACTTTTTGCATTGGCTGAAACTCAGTGTAATATTGGAGATTGGATGACACAAAAGTGTTTAGATTACCTACTGTATTAGTTGTAATTTTCTTTTCATCTACCCAAATGGCGCTCATTGATGTAAGTTGTCCAGCCTTCAAAATAACTATATGGTAGCTGTCACTAATTTAGGGTTTGTTACAGAAGGTAATAGCAGTACTATTGCTTTTTACAGAAATCGCACGCGACCATCATAATCATCGCGATAACGGCGCTTCAGCTGTGCTTCAGCTATGAAAGCAAACAGTTCCCAATCCAATTTCTATAATTACACAAGCATGTAGGTACTTACGAGTATTTCTTATACAAAAATATCAATTCCACAAATTGTAGACATCTGGACTATTACTAGAGCATATAAACGGGCTCACGTGTGTAAAGGCACGTCTATTTTAATAGTGACACAGAAGTCCGACGTTTTCCGCACCGAATGACAAATGTGGCTGTATAAATAAAACGAATTCCTTGCCGGTACAGAAGCGTTCAGCTTTACCAACTTTAAATGAGATGAGAATATTTGTGCTCTTTCAGCGTAAACAAAACATAGGCGGGCTTTCGTTTGGAAAAAAAATATTGCGATTAATAAAATTTATCGATGCCAGATGCTTGATACGTCACAAGCTTTGGGATGTTTACTTGATGGTATTTGTGAAACATATTCCGCTTGGAACTGTATTTTTGCTGTATTGGCAAAGGGTCTAGATGAGTAAGATGTCAGAAATTGCATGAAAATGGAAATAGTTCGCACAAATCTAACAAGGTTATGAGACTTCATTTGATTCACAATGGATATTTTACTATCAATTTTTGTTACTTTTAGCAGGTCTTCTTAAAGTTGTAATTCTTGTGTTTAGTATAGGAATAATATTATAAGTGCATTTTTGCCTGATCTAAATTTTAATTGGAAAAAAATCCATCTGCAAAGTTTCGCACTAAATGACAAAGGGAAGCCAATTCGAGTTGGTAGATAAGTAACCACACAACCCTTGACCTGATTCCGTAGGCGCGCCTTCCATTTCGTACCGTATCCTGTTTTTGATTCATTCGCTGTTTTCGCCCATTTTACTGCCAGTAAAATAAAAGTGTGCGTTTGTTTAATTGCCCGTTTAAAGTTTTCATCTTGTCCCTGGACTCATTGGGGTGCTGAATCGATTTTGGACCTTTTCTCTTTGTTATACAGTTCAAAGCTCCTTGACCCCGATCTCTGATAAAGGTGTGGTGTTGGTAGTTTATTGGTGATAAATTCGCGTTTGACTATATCATCGTTTATTTTATTGTCAAAAGTCATCTGTCATGATCGTCTACGTTTATTACTTTCAGTTGAAGTTCTGCTTTAATCCTAGATGTAACGTTAACAATTCAAGCAGCTGGAGGAAAGTTCAGGGCAAATTGGAATAGCGTGAGAATAGGCAATAAGATTGTGAATACTACAGTGTGAGGAATCGGCTGTCTCGACCTTGGTGCCATTATAAAAGTGTATGTTAGATACACGACTACACTAGTGAAATTGTACAGCTTTAACTTCCGTCAATAAGTTACATACAAGGCTGTAGAATCAGATTTATAAAAGTGGTAGGTACATATTCGAAAAGGCACATCAGATTTTACTAACCAAATTTAAATAGTCTATACGTAAGATATTGAATCAGGCGTTACTTTGCGGAAATCCATTGCAACTGAAACTCTGGAGAAATATTTAGTGTTTTTCCGCTGCTGTGTGAGTTGCAGCGGAAAAACACTACATATTTCTCCAGAGCTTCAGTAGTCTATACGTGTTTTTCATCACATCATTTTCCAAACTTTTCCTTTCAAGTGGTTTGAACTGTAATATTTTCTAATAAAGTGGTCGCATTGCCCCCGTTACTGGGGGTTATTAACGGCCCAGTGTCACGCATATTTAAAAAGGGCGTTGACACCCAAACTTCGTTTGCAAGTTTATTGCCATTTTTATTGGGCAGCGGTTATATGCTAAAGATGCAAGGTCGGTGATGTAATTTTGATGGCTACGGGCAGCTGCAATGTCGTAAAAACAGGGTAAAGATATTCTGGATACGAGAGATTCGGGGCTTTTTGCTTCGCTTGCAGAGTTTGCTGGTTCACAGAGAGAATTTTGAGGGAGACTTTTAATTAAGTATTTTTTTATCGTTATATAAATAAAATACAGTAGATACGTACATGAAGTTTATGTTCAATTTATTAATAATAATGATATTACACGTCAACAGTATAATAGTCTACTAAATATAGTATCACTCGAGTACTACACTAGTACAATACGACTCACGATTATAAATTATATTACATCAAATTAAGTATATTAAATGTCAATATCAATGCAAAATTAAACAATCAAACCAATAAATAATCAAACAATTAATAATACAATAACAAATTCACACATCATCAAAATTAGTACATTTCAAAACACAAATCACCAAATATTGGGAATGAATTCATCAAACTTATAAAAAGCATGGTCAATAAGCCATTTTTTTAATTTTCTTTTGAACCCTTGTAGACTTACCTACAGCCTCAATAATTTCACTGAATGAAGAATACAAGTAATATTATCGTTACTTTCCACGTTTTCAAACAGATAATTATGGTTTATTTCTTTATCGTCTCTTAATTGTACAATTTCCGGAATAAACATACCCATTACATTTTCTCTCTTCCCGAACGCTGTTTATTCTTTCTAGTTTTTACCTAATGTCTAGTCTTTGATTGTAGTCTAGTAAAGAAAAAAGTATTTAGACCTAAAACGTTGACCTTACTTGTAAGAAATATTTCCCGTTGGTAGCCGGCATGGCAGAAAGTAAGCAATTAGGCAAACTGCCAGCGTTCTGAACACTCGTTATTTCATCACATTCTTAGATGTTCTTCGCTGATCAGTGGAAATTGTGAAGTACTAAAAACTTGTTATGGCTTTGATTAGTATAGTAACCTATCAAATCTTACCATTATGATAAAACGAAAATTAGTAAATAGCATATATTTTGTTCCTTCTTTATGCCGACACGGAGAGTCCCATGAGTGGAGTAGGCTACTTTAGAAACCCGAAAAAACGTGAGCGACGTTGCGAGTAGCAACTAGTGAATACGCTACACCTATTGTAAGTTAGTTTTGATGTATTACTTGAGTTTCTTCAACATATCAAATAGCTACAAAAATACATTTTTGTAAAAAAAATATGTTCATGAAAGATCTTCAACCCATCACCGCAGCGTTTTGACAGACACGTGCTCACACACTCACGATTAAGACTCTTGATACCCACAACCCATTTCCCATTCTTGTACAACTGTATCTACATTTCCCCGAAATCGTGCCAAAATTGTGACACGCGAGGACAACTATTGATCCACCGCGAAAGCCTTAACACATGACCTTTGCACCGTCGAGATAAGGTGGAGAATGGCGTGACACGAACGGCGATGTCGCCCGATGTGTCACACGGGGATATATTTAGCTGAGTATATTTAGAGCGGCCAACGGTTAGCGGCGTTCGAGAGTCTAACAAATGAGAAGCTTCGCGGATCAATAAACAATTGGTTTTATTGAATGGGGAAGTTGATTTAGAGCGGTTAGATGTTATACTAGTCTATGGTTGGATGGCACGTTAAGTGTGATCAGGATTAGTAGGCAATTGTCACTTTGAGCCGGAGAGCTGGGTGGAATGCCGGGATGGTTGGAGGGACTGACTTCGTTGTTTTTACTTATATTGGAATGTTAGATTGGTACGATTTGAATAAATAAAATGGTAGTAATATGGGAAAACAAAAACATCAAAAATTAGCTATAAATGAACAAGCTATAATTACGTTAGTATTCTAATCTAGTATCTATTTAATCAATCCGCTTCGTTAGGCATCGTTACTAGATAATAGATTATGAGAACACCATGCAATGTATACTCAAGCAAGTGACTAAGTATCTACTAACACAAAAGCTAAGTTAGTTTGGAAGATTTTCCAAAAGGCAATGAAAAGCAAATGGTCGCGACTTCTGACTGTTACCACGAGATAGATATCGATCCTCTGCGATTCGAGGATTGGGAACGCTTCTAGTAACTTATATCTGTAACATTTAAAACTATAAAACTGGGATCGATACCAATAGGCCTAGCAAAACGAATACGACTTAATGGTAGGTTTTATAACATGAGTAGGATTTCTTCCTAGAAGGCTAAATACTTAAAGTTTATATTTATTTAAAAAAAACTTAAGTAATGTCAAACTAACAATAGCAACAATACAATAAGGTGTAACCTAAAAGTGCAATATCATCTGCTTATATCAGTGAGTGAGCGAGCGATGTCAGCGGGCGAGGTTTCTCTGCATCAAAGGACACCCGACGCTCGCTCGACCAATGGGTTTAATAACCACAACAGACCAAGATCATGGCTGTTTTTGGTCGTATGCCATTAAACTCCCTTCCGTTACTGTAGATCTCATGCCAAAATTGGCAAACGGCGCCAGAATAGCTCACTAGCACGTGGGATGCGCTTATTTGGGATCATTAGACCTTTATGGTGTAGGAAGAAATTGGCAATGGAAATGTTTGTTGTTAAATCCATCGCATGTGCTTTTGATATTATTCGGATGCACAATTCATGTGTTTATTACGCACGGGTCAGGGTATTCTTTCTGAGACAAACATGTACCTATCGAGTAAAATCGAAACTATACTGATGTGTGTTAGACCTGAACTTATCAAATGGCAAACTTAATTCTTCCGACTCGCAAATAAATCATCATTAATAAAACATAATATGAAATTCCTACACAAACACATAAAAAGTTAACCAACAAGCGTCAACCCAATCAATTCTTCGATAAAGCACTATAACGCTCGCATTCTGTTGTGCCAAGCTGTATTGGCAACATTCTAACTTCCAAATTGCATGACAAACTATGCAATCCACTTTACGGACACGTCGCCAGGTGGCCGGGACATGGTCGATATATGTGGAAATATAGGCCATTTTATCAAAGATACAGTATTTTGTGCCAGTTGAATAAAAAAAATCTCCTTTGAATTTATGCCTGAGAGACACATAGCCAGTTTATCAAGGCAAGACAGTAAGCCAGTATGCTGACTTTCTGTCTTCATGTAGACTAAACTGGCTTTATTTTTAATATGGCTGAACTAATGTGTGCAAGCAGAAATAAAGGCTATTTTTATTTATTTTATTTTAACTTTATTTTATTTTGTGCAAGCCAGGACACGTTAGAAAACTGGCTTACTGTTCTGGCTTTAAAACTAGTCTCACGTATTCCTTGAATTATACTTAGGTTTCCTTTACAAGTCGAAGCTTAATTAAGACATAATGTGTGCAATTTCGTGACAAATGTTTGTGTGTTTGTCCACAGATTTCTCGAAAACTATGAGTGATATCGGCATTTTAATTAGTTTTGTGTTAGATTAGATTTGTTTCTAGTTAGGGTACGTTTCACGTTTTATCAAAATCGTTAAGTAAAGTAGTTTTTGTGACACATCCACACATTTTCGGGAGAACTGAAAAAACTCAGTTTAATCTTTCAAACTGCTATTTTTCATCATAATAGACAGACACACAAGATCATTGCTTTTCATTCAATAAGCTCAAAGCTCTAATGTTGTGTAGATAATACATTGTTATACGAGTAGATAGAAGTTGCCAAAAATGGAGGACAGTGACATTAGCGTGGGATTCAGAGTTCACTGACCGATGCAGTTTTTGTCGTATTTACTCTATTAGATCATAGCTCAATATTAGGTTTAGTTCAGTCGACTAAATAGTCACGTAAACTAAAATAACGCTGTAGGTATTTTGCAATTATTGATCATGAATTCTAAATCCGAGGACATGTGTCTTTCGTGGAAGGACTTGGGCGGCGGCGCCCACCACGGTGTACCTATCTGCCCAAGAGAACTCCCCTAACTGAGTAATTCTGCGGCGGAGTTATGTCAGTCAGTAATAAGAAAATTTGAATCAAAAAATAATACTGTATAATACGAAAAATGTTTCAGGAATCGCATTTTTAAGTTATTCATACGTTTTTTTTTAATTCATAGCGAGTAAAAGAAAGCCTTTTAAATTCCAAAGCCGCATCAAAACTTACATACAATAACACGTTGAAAAGCGTTTGTATAAATTGCGACATGAAATTTAAGGATGACATAATAATTTTAAATGCGTCCGTGCACCTCCGTATGAATAGGAAGTGATGGATGATGTAATTTATTAATATTTATTTGGACAGTTCGAATAGTTTCTAATATTGGTACATAATAACCTATCAAAATGCGATATGAACATGACTGAAATAATAATTAATGCGCGTTTTTCTTGACGAATCAAATTGTTGATATAAAATTCCAGACACTATGCAGGTATTTTTATAAATAAGCAGAGTTTGAATAGGTGGATCTCTAAGTAAGAATTGAATATCGATTAAAATGATTATGTTGTTATACCACTTAAATATCAAAAGTAATGGAAGCTTTTTGGTGCATTGCGAAAAAACAAAACATCCTTAAGAGAGAGACGAAGTAAAATAGTTAAAAATATTTCATACACTAGGGTGGTACTATGAGTTCTATACCTAAGTTCTTGTCACAAAAATTGATATATTTATATTATTGAGTAAAGACCTCTTTCATTTATTTATTTTCATTTAATAAGGACTTTAGGAAACCTATTGTAAAAGTCAATAGGTACATATGTACTGCAACAATAAAACAAACTACGTATCAGTTTAATGAAAGAGTCTGATTGCAGTTATATGACTGGCCATTTTCTACGAATGGGCCTCAGGATATAATATGTATAACACGAGTGACATTCAGAATGGATTATCAAGCTTTCTCTGGAAAAATATATGACATCACACTTATGACCTTAGGAGTTATTGAGACAATAAAACAGAACGCAGACCACACATAGTAATGTAGTATGTACAATTAAGAAGGTTTTTTTTCTGAGAGAGGTTATTTTAGTAAAAATATATAAACGGTCACAGTATTGCCTGTGTGATTGTTGTGTTGCTTATTACTTGGTAGTTACGAGTACATGGGCGACGTACAGGTTTTCCATTCAGGGTATGTATCTCACTATTAGGACACCCATCGAAGCGCTGATCGCGTAGACAGTTGCTTTACTTCGGTAATAGCTTGCGTTTAGTTCCGCAAGCTAAGCTACAACAGCTACAGGCGATTTGAGTCATTATAACAAAGAAAAAAGACGAATATTTGATGTACGACTTCACGTGTGAAAACTCAACAATTTTTTTTACCTGACATAGCCTCACGCTTTACTACAACTTGCCTGATGTTAAGCAATGTTATAATCTACGATCTAGCGCGCTTGCCTAGAAAAAACCGGTTTACTCTCGACTTGAAGACCGATTATTACATATATTGTATGTTTATGTGTCCTAATTAGGGTTTATCAGATATAATAAAGGTCGTCGGGCCGAGGTTAACGGTTGCTTTGATAACACTGATCTGGGGACATAATATGACATGATATGATATAATTATCTGGCGGTATACAACGTTTGCGTAAATTTAGGTTTTACCATGTAAGGTTATCGCATAGTTTATCAGTAAATAGTAACCTATTGGGTTATGTAAATAATTTTATATTTTTTTATATAAAATGCAGTCCATTTAAGAAAGTAAGAAAACATAATTATAATGACTTTTTGACAGATATACATAAAGATAGAAAGTAACACTGCACCGCATTGAAGAAGGCGGTTTTAGAGAGGCTTGAACGAAACTCGCTTGATATTCAGCAACGCAAGTATAAGATCTAATTTGCTCCGAAGAAACCAGTTTACTCTGGATTTGAAGACCAATATATTATAGTTCAAGGAAAAAAAACTTTTCAATGTCATGTTCCCCGTGTCCCTTCCACTTCCAGAAATACTATCCCACCTATAAATCGGAGCGTCCATTAAATATAAATTAACTTATAAATATAACCATCAACATGTCACCAGCAGCATAACAACCTGGTCACGTGCTCTGACGGTTACTTTCAAAACAAATACACGGGATTTATAAATAATTCGGCCATTTTGTAAGGGGACAGCTGAAGTGGCATCCCGCCAAGATTGTACTACAAGAAGACGTCATAGGGGCAAAGATACCCGAAGATTCTCAGTGGATATGATGCAATCTGTGGAAGCAAACGTCACGGACAGCCACCGTATGTCATAAGAATGGACCGGCTGCCATGTATTGGAGAAAAATTCAGAAAAGCCAAGCTAAGGTCGTTTTTTATCGAGGCTTTTAAATGGGTTTGCGGCCAGGCGGGGGTTAAGTTTTGAATTATGGGGCTGGGTTACGGTATCACCATTTTAGAGGCCACGTTATGATATGTGGGTTTGCTTTAGTTGCATGAGCGGTTCATTAATTATACCCATACACTACTGATGGTGGTGTTACTTGTCAATTACCTACTGATGTCGAGATGGAAATCAAAGCTTTAATCTCATAGTGGCTTATAATAGATAATAAGGCTGTCGCGGCTCGATCGCAGCGACCAAATCGTTGGCAAAAATGCATAAGCATGGCTGTACATTTCCGTCCGCGTACAAGATTCTTTGGCCGTACTTTTTTTCCAAATGACACATAACCTCACTTATTTTTATATAAATTCAGTCTTCACTTTCTCATCCAACGGCAATCAAGAAACCACGAAATTGTAAAAACTTCTATCTTCAATACAGTAAATAGTGTAACGAACAAAAGTATTTTCATTCAACAAGACCACCAGCTGCAGGAATATCCTCATCACGTCCAATGTAGAAATCATAACAAGCTTCTACATAAATTTTTTTGGCGACTCAAGAGACGTGACATCGCAGGAGAAACCCGCCGCTGGCCGAAAACCAGACATCACCTCAAGAAGACCATACGAACGCAAGATAAAACATATACCCATTCCTCAAGATCATCAAGATTGCAGAGATCAAGACTGCATTTTTTCTATCGCGGCGTCTTCAAAACTACCCACGAAAATCCAAGATAAGTGCTCCATCCTCAATATTTCCCTTCCAAAAACCCAAATCATCCTACTATAACACTGCAAATTGCAAATTCCAGGCATCGCGGCAGCGAAATTCCCGTAAACTCACCGTGGCGTTTGGTACCTATCAGTGCGATCGCGGCTCGTCATCGGTCCAGCGCGGCTTGGTGTCGGTGCCATCGCAGCTCCCGGGACAATTCAGTGCTTCAAGCGGCGAGTGAGAAAGCTATCCAACAATGTGCAGCTAAGTCATATCACAAATCATACTTAAACAGTCTAATTTGCTTAGGTAGTCATTATCCATTCTGATACCTTCAATTTAAAATAATCATGACAGACAAAAAACTTTCATACAGAGAATTAACCACAAAACGTAGCTCCATCAAAGGCCAAATTACTAAATTTAAGAATTATCTATCATTAATTGACAAGACAGAAATCAGCACTCTCGAATTCGCTGAACTTAGTTTAAAAACAAACAAATTTGAATCCTTAGCAAATAGATATGACAGCATTCAATCTGAAATTGAGATTCTCAATGCGGACGACCTAGACACGGAAATAGATGAGAGGGATATCATAGAGCATGACATAATTAGTTGCATAGCTCATGCCAAAATAATATTAGAACATGCAAACACTCAATTTGAGACAAAAAAGGAACCTAAAGCAGCATGTTCTCATACATGTAATCAAGCTAATAATACAATGTTCAAATTACCTCGAATTGAAATCTCAAAATTCAACGGTGATTATTTCTGTTGGGCTCAATTCCGAGATGCTTTCCTAGCACTTATAGATAGCAACGAGAGGATCAGTAATATCCACAAATTCCATTACCTTATATCATATCTAGAAGGAAAGGCAGCTCGAGTTATCTCAAACCTCGAAGTGTCATCGGCTAACTATACACATGCATGGAACTTACTTTGTGAACGGTATGACAATAAACGTGTGCTAATAAATCAACATTTGTCTGCAATATTTAACATACAACCAAGTCATGAAACGGAAAACTCTTTGCGATACATGATAGACCATGTACTAAAAAATCTAAGAGCATTAGCTTCGTTAGGACAACCAACCGATCATTGGGACATCATAATCATATATATTTTATCAGCAAAACTTGATGCAAAAACACTTACAAAGTGGGAAGAACTTAGAAACAGTTTCAACGAAATGCCTACCCTAGATCAATTCACAAAATTTTTAACTGATCGTGCAGATGTTTTAGAAGCTATCCATCGAAACAAAAATGAAACTTCACAGAAACCAATTCAACCTCGTACTACATTATGGTCAGGTTCCAATAACAAACAAAATTCTACACTAAAATCACACAACTTGGTCAAAGTGAGCTCAAACACTCCACAATCTTCTTGCAGTATATGCAAAGGTTCTCACCGCATTTATGAATGCAATATATTCAAAAACAAACCACTAAATGAAAAATTAGAGGAAATTAAAAACAAAATGTTGTGTAAAAACTGCTTAAGAAAGGGTCATTCTACTTTAGATTGTCTCTCAGGTCCTTGCAGATTATGCAATACAAAGGGTCACAACACATTAATCTGCTCAACACCAAATTCATCTAAATCGGTTGAAAAACTTGTAAACTTTTCCCAACATAATCACAGTGGTTCTAATTTATGCACAGCAGTCATAGAAGTTGAGAATCCTGCTACTAAAGTGAAAGTCAAAGCACGCGCTCTTTTAGACAATGGAAGCCAAGCTATAGTCATTTCTAAACATCTCACTCGAACCTTACAATTACAAACTGAATCTGCAGATCCTAACACCATTGCAGGGATAGGAAATATTTCTTGCAACAAACCTTTAAACACAACATCAATACAAATCAAATCATTGAACAGTTCATATCAAGCTCATGTGCCTTGTTATGTAATGGAACAAGTCACAGGTACTTTACCACAATTTCCCATAGACAGGAAGAGACTCAACATACCAAACAATATAACATTAGCTGATCCTAACTTCCACGAACCGGCTGAAATTGATATACTGTTAAGCTCAGAAATCTTTTGGGACATTTTACTCCCTGAGATTGTATCCTTAGGACCTAAAAAACCTAAACTGGTCAACACACTCTTGGGCTGGTTAGTAACCGATCCTCTTCATGCTAGCTCAGCTAAATACAAGCAACTCAATCATTTATCAAACAAAGCACAGAGTCAATCACAATACAACCATGAACTGTTAAACATACAGCCAACATTACAAACAGACAGACATATTGTCAACCATGTCATACGTCATTCAAGCAATCTAGAATACAGTCTAGAAGTCAACCTTACAAAGGCATCCAATCATAACATACACAATCAATCTGACATACAGTCACACCCTCATACAGTCAATCAATCATTTGATCTATCACCCAAGCGTTCCTTCAGCGAACCACTCAAGCGTTCCATCAGAGAACCACCCAAGCGTTCCATCAGCGAACCACCCAAGCGTTCCATCAGAGAACCACCCAAGCGTTCCATCAGCGAACCACCCAAGCGTTCCATCAGCGAACCACCCAAGCGTTCCATCAGCGAACCACCCAAGCGTTCCATCAGCGAACCACCCAAGCGTTCCATCAGCGAACCACCCAAGCGTTCCATCAGAGAACCACCCAAGCGTTCCATCAGTGAACCACCCAAGCGTTCCATCAGGCATGCAACTAATGCATTAATCAAACATTCACCCAGCCAATCCACAAATCACCCATGCATTGATTCATCAGTCAAATCATGCATGAAATCATCTTATCAATCATTCCCAACAAACACATGCATTGATTCCTCAGTCAATGTATGTATACAATCACACAAACACTCACCCGTTCAACCCCATAGCGTTGAATCATATTCTCATTCACCCATGCAAACACAAACAAAATTCATACCCCAACAAGAACTTGCAATTGATAAACTTCTTACAAAATTTTGGGAATTAGAAGAATTACCATCCAAATCTATTAGAAACAATGAAGATATACAGTGTGAAGAACATTTCATTGCAAATACCATCATTTTAGATACAGGAAGATTTTGTATTAAACTTCCACTAAAACAAAGTCCGAACAAACTAGGTGATTCATACAAAGTAGCTAAAAAACGATTACTTAGCTTAGAAAAGCGATTCAGAAACAATCCTGATTTAAAGTTACAATATGTTCAATTCATCCAAGAGTATGCAGAACTAGATCATTTATCTATTTCTCCAGATCCACATCCAATCCCCGGATACTTCTTAGGTCATCATGCTGTTCTCCGTGAAGGCAGTGAATCAACTAAAATAAGAGTAGTATTCGATGGGTCAGCACCAACCTCCACTGGTGTATCTCTCAATGATATACTAATGGTAGGACCAAACGTACAAAATTCTCTTTTTTCAATCTTGATAAGATGCAGGCAGTATAAATTCATTCTTTGTGCTGACATTGAAAAGGCCTACAGGCAAACTGTTGTTCATGAAGACGATAGGAATTTACAGCTAATCTTATGGAGAGAAGACGAATCCCTTCCAATCCAAACCTTGCGCTTGAATGTTCTCACTTATGGCACAGCAAGTGCAGCTTATTTAAGCACTAGGTGTATATGGCAGGTAGGAGAAAATTGCAAAGATACTCAAATTAAAACAATTATACAAAATGATTTTTATGTCGATGATTTAATCACAGGAGCAAATACTGAGGTTGAACTACAGCATATACAACGTTCTGTAGCCGAAGCATTGCTATCAGCAGGCTTTCCTTTGCGAAAGTACAAAAGCAACTCACTAAATGTAGTAGACAATATTGCAAACAATCAAAATAAACTAATTCTTAGTGAATCATCCAGTACCCTCGGTCTGGGATGGAATCCAGCCGAAGACAGCTTACACTTTCCATTTAATGAAATCATAATTCAAGACAATATCACTAAACGGACAATATTGTCAAACTCTTTCAGAATATATGACCCATTGGGACTGCTCAGCCCAAGCGTGATAATACCAAAAATTATTATACAAAAACTATGGATTCTAAAGCTTCAATGGGATGACCCAGTTCCTGATGATATCAAGAAATCATGGAACGAATTTGTAACCAACACTCACCATCTTGCACATTTAAAAATTCCAAGAACAGTACTGTGTGACAGCCCAACCACCATAGAAATACATTCCTTTTGTGACGCAGCACAAGGTGCGTACGGTGCTTGTGTATACTTAAGGTCTATAAATAACTGCAACAACGTCACAGTCAACCTATTATGTGCAAAATCAAAAGTATCTCCAACAAAGGCTACAACCATACCCAGATTGGAATTACTTGGTTGCCTTTTATCAGCTCGACTAACAAAAAGTGTTGTAGACTCCCTCAGATACAAACCATGTCGAATTACATATTGGTGTGATTCTAGCATAGCTCTTGCCTGGATACACACTCCATCTAGAAACTTAAAACCATTTGTTGCTAATCGTGTAGCTGAAATCCATGAAATTACAGATCCTTCATCGTGGCGTTATACACCCACTCATCAAAACCCAGCAGATCTCATCTCTAGAGGCCTGAGTCCCAAACAACTTTCAGAATCTACCCTCTGGTGGCACGGACCTCCTTTCCTTGTCAATAATGAAAGTGAGTGGCCAACTCTTTCTATAAAGAAAATAGACTTACCAGAGCTTAAACCTATAAAATCATTAGCAACAACAGTTGCAACAGAACCTATAATCAAATTTGAAGATTATTCAAGCTTTATCAAATTACAAAGATCATTTGCTTACATAAAACGATTTATTCACAATTTAAGAAATCCTACTAATAAGCAAACAGGTTTCTTAACCGCCACTGAACTACAAAACTCATTCAAACATCTCTGTTTCATTGCACAACAAGAATCATTTCCAATCGAACATAAAATGTTGAAACAACACTTGCCATTAAAACACAAATCAAAACTTTTATCATTATCACCTTTTTTAGATGAAAACAACTTAATTAGAGTTGGTGGCAGAATAAATTCATCTGAATGTTCGTATGATAGAAAACACCCCATACTCCTCGATTCATCACATAACTTTACCAAAATTTACTTTGCTCATGAACACTTACAACAAATGCATGCTGGTCCCCAACTACTTCTATCTACAGTAAGAGATATTATCTGGCCTATAAACGGACGCCGATTAGCTCGTAATACAACTCACAACTGTGTGAAATGCAGACGCTTTCAAGGCAAAACCCTCAACCCCATGATGGGAAATCTCCCAGCGTGTCGCATCACGCCCGATTTTCCTTTCAAAACTACTGCGTTAGATTTTGCTGGTCCATTTCTAATCTTGAATCGCAAAGGACGCGGTGCTAAACTTATAAAATGCTATTTATGCCTATTTATTTGTACACGTTATAAAATAATTCATCTCGAGGCAGTTTCAAGCTTAGCTACAGCCGAGTTCCTGATGACGCTTCGAAGATTCATCTCACGTCGCGGGAAACCAACAGAAATAATATCCGACAATGGCAAAAACTTTGTAGCAGCATCCAATGAGTTAGGTAAATTCTTAAAAGCTGAACAACAATCTATTTCTGACTATGCTGCACAAGAAGGTATAACTTTCTCATTCATCCCCGCATACAGCCCACATTTTGGTGGCTTGCATGAAGCCGGTATTAAATCTGCTAAATATCACATAACTCGAGTCATTGGCAACTGTCACTTAACTTTCGAAGAAATTTCAACATTATTTACTCAAGTAGAAGCAATTCTGAACAGTCGCCCTTTGTACCCCATGTCTTCCAACCCTTCCGATCTCCAACCCCTTACCCCTGGACACTTTCTTATTGGAAGACCGCTAACCTCATTTCCATCGCCAGCTCTTCAAGATACCAATCCTGACAGACTGCAGCGCTACCAGAGACTTGAACAAATCCGTCAACACTTTTGGCTACGCTGGCAAAGGGAATATATTTCAGAATT
Source organism: Macaria liturata (assembly GCA_964023185.1). Classification (NCBI taxonomy): domain Eukaryota; kingdom Metazoa; phylum Arthropoda; class Insecta; order Lepidoptera; family Geometridae; genus Macaria; species Macaria liturata. The sequence goes on along the minus strand of OZ026816.1, from coordinate 2,183,169 downwards.
ACAACAACGACAAAAATGGACAACATCCTGTTCCAGTCTCTCCATCGACGACTTGGTCCTGATCCAGGAAGACAACGTGCCTCCTCTCTGTTGGAGACTTGGACGAGTTAAGAAGCTCTACCCAGGTCCCGACGGCATCTCCCGAGTGGCTGACATCACAACTTCCAGAGGCAGCATAAGAAGATCTCTCGTGCGACTGTGCCCTCTGCCGAAACCTCAAGAATGACAACATTGAAAGCTCCAGGATCTTTCAACGGGGCGGAATATGTCGCGGCTCGATCGCAGCGACCAAATCGTTGGCAAAAATGCATAAGCATGGCTGTACATTTCCGTCCGCGTACAAGATTCTTTGGCCGTACTTTTTTTCCAAATGACACATAACCTCACTTATTTTTATATAAATTCAGTCTTCACTTTCTCATCCAACGGCAATCAAGAAACCACGAAATTGTAAAAACTTCTATCTTCAATACAGTAAATAGTGTAACGAACAAAAGTATTTTCATTCAACAAGACCACCAGCTGCAGGAATATCCTCATCACGTCCAATGTAGAAATCATAACAAGCTTCTACAAAGGCAAATGATTTTTTATAACGAAACACCGAATGTCGCATACCAACGGTGACTCACATTTTAATGTCTAAATAATGATTTAGAATTCAAACGTATCCATTACTTTTTAGCAACACAAAAAAGATCAAAGCTGCTCCATATTTTAATCAAATGCATATAAAAGTCGTAATTTGTGATTCGATTTTATCATCAAGTCGTGATTTCCTTCGCCGAAACGAGGCACGTTCAACAATTACGTTTTTGGGCATTTTCCTTTCCTTTCAACCGAGCCTGGTCTGTTTTAGGAGATATTTATTTTTACTTTACTTTAGGGGCACTTTTAAAGCCCTTTAGAGCTGTGACGAGTTGGGACGGCGTTTTTAAAAGCACTTCTGCATTTTACTGCGATGGGTGACATCAATGTGTGGGGAATTCAAACCCTTTCACGTCTATTTGCACGAGAATTGTATAAAAATGTAAATAAAATATATGCCACATATGATAGCGATTAAGGATTTCCTTTAAAGCTATTTCTGAAATCGAAGACAAGCTTTTTTATTTAAGCACTTCAGTATGATTGATACCATTTAAAAAACGGCCAATGAATACCTACTTCCAAACAATATAAAGTGTAGAATAGAATTGTACGTGCTGTTATATATCTCTATTCAACTACTTTATTCTACGAAAAAATTAACCGGCTTCTTTATGAGTGTTTGTATCGATTCTCTAAATTAAATACCAATTTCAACTCTTGTCCATGTAAAGTAATATGGCCAGCATGGCAACAGTTTAATGGCCAGCCTAGCCACAAAGCTGTGTTATGAAAATGACCTTAAGATCGCCCTCGGTTACGCCCCCTACAGTTTAAAACATAGGTTACCTCACTCATAGTTTATGTAACAGTGAGTATACGAGTTAGAGTAACAGCTACTTCTCAAGTTAAAGTAACTGTTAGTATCCAAATAACAGTGAGTATTGTAACCTCGGTTCAGGGCGTCCTTCGGTAGAATATGAATAATTCAGTGGCCAGGTGTCTTATTTATAAAGAGGGTAGGTAACAAGTCGGCGGAACGACCTCGTTTGTGAACAGCAGAATGCTTGTTTGATGGTCAAAGATTTGTTTGAGTTTTGTAAATGTCAAACAGCAAACATAGCTAAAGATTGCGCAAGTTGAGTTGATATGCAATTTTAATATTAAAACTTTACAGAGACATTTTATCAACATGTTAACTAAACGGTTTTCTTCTTCATGTTTTACTAAACGGTCTTCGCCTTCAGAACGTGCGTTGTGAAGATGGGGGGTCATTACATCCGAAATGCGTAAACAACATAAGAGAATTACACGTGAGTGAAAGCCGTTTAGTTAACATTGATATACAATCTGTCTCTGATGGCTTAAATGCGTGATCCAGTAGCCTCGTTTGAGAACCAGATCCATTCCAGTACAGGCATGCTCAACATTCTGATGTGCTTCGCCATGTTTAGGCGTGACCTGGTAGTCATATATCTGACTATGCACTGTTCACTGTAACAAAATGTTTCATTTTGTACATACAAGCTAGTATTTCTTGATGATAGATCAGGATTTGATACTAGGCGCTTCCATAGCTCTGTCTAGTCTTACTGATGTCTTTTTACATGAGCTGTCCCAATCCCACAAACATTTCTCCACCATTTATCTGTCCTCAAACGACACGCTCAAAGACAGTTAAACGTTCAAAAGAGCGCTAAAGGAGCGCCGAGCCCGCGGCTCCTAATCCACGAAAATAGGTCAGTAGGTGCGGCCTATCGATTGGAGGCAGGAGCGCGAGGCAAGGGCCGCTTCCCAGCGAGCTTGAATGCCTTCGCACTGGTACAAGGGATTGCTGCTGGAGGATGCAAGGAGTTTGATAATAGTAGTGTAGTACTACTTACTATTTGGTACTTTGTGTGAAAGTGGAAGCTAGCAAGAAAGGAAAGGACCTACATAACATTGGTACAAGGAATTGCAGTTAATGCAAGAGGTTTGGTAACAATGGATAAATAAATAAATATTTCAGGACATATCACACAGCGCCATCTGGCTCCACACTAAGCAAACGCTTGTTCCGTGGGTTTGGGTACCAGATGACGGATATAATACTTATATACTTTTCTTTTGTAAATACATACTTATTATACATACAAACGACCAGACTCAACACAAGTAATTATAAATTTTTGGAGTTCATAAATACTTGTGTCGTGCGGGAATCGATACCAGAACCCCTAGATTAGAAGGCAGAGCCACAACCAACTAAGATAACAGGCCAGTCAATTATATTTGAGTACTTTGTATTGAGGTGTAAGCTAAATTTGGTCTGTCAGTAAAAATCTTTTATACCTACATCATCAATCATCATATACCTATATGAAAGAAAAGGGCTGCCTCCCAGTTTTGTTTGAATGCTTTCACATTTGTACAAAGGAATGTAGTTGACGCAAGATGATTGATATCAGAAGATATTTGAGTAGACTTTGTGTCGAGGGGTAAGCTGAATTTGGACTGCATAAAATATACCTATATCACACACAGGGCAAAATTGTGTTTGTTTGTTAGTTGGTCTGTTTGTTGTTATGCTATAAGTTCTTCACATGCCTGCTATTTTTTTTTAAATTTCACACTCAACTTTACCTACTCTAGATGTAGTTGGCTTCAATAACTTCAGCTTATAGCATAGCATGCAATTTGAAAAAAATAGTTCACGAAAAAAAAGTAAATCAGTCAAGTGGTTGTCAAGATATTGCTCCTTTCATTGCAGTAATAGTTCCGTGTATGGACATAGACAGTGTAACAGAACACTGAACAGTTTCCAAGAAAGCTTTGAGCTTAGACCGAGTACATTGATTAAGATAGGTTATAGCGGAGCGAACAAAATATGAGAATGATTCCAGAATTTGACACTATGAAGTCATGCAAGCGAATGAGTGTTTATAAATAAAAAAAAATAAAAATAAATATTCCGGGACATTGCACACAACGCCATCTAGCCCCACACTAAGCTAACGCTTGTGTCGTGGGTACTAGATAACGGATATAATACTTATATACTTTTTTTTTGTAAATAAATACTTATTATACATAGAAACGGCCAGACTCGACACAAGTAATTACAAATTTTAGTATTCATAATTACTTGTCTCATGCGGGAATCGAACCCGCAACCCCTAGATTAGAAGGCAGAGTCACTACCAACTAAGCTAACAGAGCAGTCAAATAATCATGGAGAGTTTCATTCTATAAACAAAACCAATGATAAATAACAAAAAAAATATAACTACGGTTTAGTTATGATCTTGTCTGATTTGTGACAGTTTCCTCGTTATTTTTGGCCCTGTCTGAACGTATCAATAACGTCGGCTACGATACTTTCGGGCATGGAACAATACTGTGGTTTTAGCCGCAATCGATTTCATTCTACTAGATTGATATTTATATGATATTATGATTAATATCATTCAAATCTCGGAATTCAAATCAACGAATAAGTTTGCACTTAACCTAATACAGTTTGAATACTGATGTTGAACAAAAGATGTGGCCTTAGATGGAGCGTGCTCATAAGCACCGGTATCTGTATTATCTCAGCTGTATTATTCGGTCTACTCCTATACCATCTTGTGAGCCTGTAGCATGCAGCATTTATCTCCATCTCCATGGCACCGCTGACCTAGTTCCGAGGATCAGGAAGACGCTAGAGGGCCATTCCGTTTAACTTTACCGCAGCACCCAGTAAAGCACTGAATGCACTGGCGCTGGGGTTCAACCGCCACCAGTTTGTGGCTAATTGACTGAATGAAGCATGGGTTTGGACAAATAGGAGTCTGGTTTCTAGAAGTGCTTTTGTTAATAAGTGTCGACGTTTTAGTAGTACTAGTTGTGTGGTTTTGGAATAATATAAACCGAAAAATATCCCAAACAGTAAAAAAAACCAGAACGTCGTGGTTGTAACATAAAGCAATGTGATATAGGGTGAGTGAATAATGAATAAACTGGAGTAACCGGTAGTATATAGAACTGATCGTCTTTTAATTTGGAAATGAGTCAAGCTGAAAAAGTTTTCCTTTTCTAAGTTTTGACTAAAATTAAATCTTATCTCTTATATAGGTAGGTAAAGGTATGTATAAAAATGTGTTGGTAAGCGCATAACTCAACAACGCCTGGACCGATTTGGCCAATTCTTTTTTTTTTAATATTCGTTAAAGTTCAAGGATGGTTTTTAAGGCGAGAAAAATTCGAAAAAATGCCGGAAAAACCCTAAAAACCGCCCTCTTCTTTAAATTCCCATACAAACGTTTTCTAACTAACTAAAGAGTAAAAGAGTCAATAGACAGGACGAAGTCTGTCGGGTCCTCTAGTAATTAAATACAATTTTATTTGGGTTAAGACACAACATATTATTTTAAGTGAAATTAGTTGCTTGCACCCCTTTCCCTTCAAGCCTAAACACCCAAGCTCTAGTGTTTCCAAGCCAAGTTCAACTATGGTCTAAGAGTACAACAGGCAGTTAGTGCCTAACCAGTGGTCAACTTGATCACTTCCAGTCTAATTGGTCCTTGTGTTTCTTGGTTTTACGGTAACAATCTTAAAAACACAACAAAACATAATTTTACATGTTTTGGAAATCAGTCCAAAAATGGAGTTTTTTTTCTTCTGGTACGTAAGTCAGTTTTCACTGAATAAAGGAGTTATTGAACATTTGTTTGTTCCAAGACACACTTACAATAATGTTTACCCTAAGCCCTATGTTTAGTGTTTAGACTGTTTGGCCTAAGCCACCAAGTTCAGCTAAGGTTTCGGAGTACAAACAGGCAGTTAGTGCCAAAACACAATAAAATTTCCCTTTACATGTTTTGGATGTCAGTCTAATATGGAATTGACTTTCCTGTCATAAATAGCTTAGTTTCCACAGCATATAAGAATATGCTGAACATTTTGTTTATGCCAAAACACACTTAGATACATATTATTTTAAGCAATATCTAGATGCCTAGTCCCCCCTTTTGCCCTACAAACCCCATGTTTAGTGTTTCCAAGCCAAGTTCATCTATGGCTGTTCAGTACATACAGGCAGTTAGTGCCAAACCAGTGGCTCACTTGATCACTTCCAGTCTAATTGCCGGTGCCCTGTGTTTGGCGGCATGAGACTGATGGTACGTTAGTTTTTACACGGTTATATGGCAAGTGGGGCCAATTACTATGGTTCATTAGAGAAAAATGTTAAGTCGGGGCAAAAATTTGGGAAATATAAATCATGATTTTTTTGTGTTACGTCAAAATGTGTGTGTTTCGTGTCTGTATTTTTAAAAAAAGCTGTTATTTTATTGGCTTTTATGGATTTCTTTATACATTTTTTTACATTTAATAATCAGGCATCGGGTCATCTGAAACAATACCTGTGAACATTTTTGGTCCAAATTGGAGAATGCCAGTGCTGAATTAGGAGATTATTAGCAATTAAATTGGATAAATATATTTATTACTAAGTGCTGAACATATTTTCTTCCATTACGGTCATAATTTTCTTATTTTATATAAATAACCCTGTATGGTTGCTTTCGTGCTTTCAACAGAGCATGCTGGTCATTGATCATTGCCAATACACCACTTCAAAGGTAAATAGAGTACCTAGCACATATGCTTGAACCTTAGTTATTCTTATTTCCATTTACACATAGCCGTATAAATTTAAATGAAAATATACCCACAAGCGTGTGTGGCTCTGCGGTTCCAGTGTCTGCTTTTTATCTTTTTATCCAGACGCACCCTGGTCCGAATCCAGCCCTACACCAATGACTTGTATTTTCAAGTTACGTGTGAATTTGCACTCGCTTAGCGATGAAGGAAAACATCCTGAGGAAACCAACATGTTTGAGGACCACAATATCCGAGGACATGTGTCTTACGTGGAAGGCCTGGGCGCCCACCACGATGTATCTGCCCAAGAAAACTCCCCTAACGGAATAGTTCTGCGGGGGAGTCACGACCTGAGGGTCGTGACTCCAACCAAGAGTAAGTGGCTACACCTAGTTCTAACCGGCTAAAACTAGGTGTAGCCGCACTTCGGGTATTAGCCGTAACATATACATACCCAACAGTTTATCAAATCCGGAGAAAATAAACCAAAGTGCTGGTAGCAATTTTGAAGGTTTGAAGATGCGATAAAACTTGTGATAAAAAGGGTTTGCGAGGGGTGGAAATGTAGGGATCTCTGCTATCCCTGATTTTGCACTGCGACCTTTTGGACAAACTTAATGTTTGATATCCCTCTATCCCTGGACATGATTGGTTCTGCCTTAGACAAGTATTTGGCTGTAAAATAATCACATGTGAGTGTAACTTTTATTTTTGGTTAAAAAAACAAATGATCTTGTAGTTGTAATTTATACATACATATGAGTACGTAATGTAGGGATTTTATTTTGATATCAGGTTTGGGGGTATTGTAAATCTTTCAGTACCTATTAATTTCTAAATGAGTTGCTCTAAGTTTTAAAATCATGCTCTTTAATTAAAATATTGGCCATTTTATTTAGCAAAAAAACAATAAACAAGAAATGATCATATTTTTTATTAACCATGACTTACGTAGGTACATAAACAACTCAAATAAGTTGGTCTTAAAATCTAGACAAATAATGAAATCATTATACCTATTACTGGCTCTAGCAGCCTTGATCACTCATACCTGACTCATTATGACTAGGTCATTGCACCTATTCTTCGAAACACCAGAGTCAATAATGTACCTAATTGATTCTTAAGACGTATGTAGGTAGATGTATAATTACTATTATCTCTGGCAACTCTGAAAAAACATTTTGCAAATGATCTAATCAAAAACAAAAGTCGAAAAGCTATCAGCCAAATGATTAATATCACTTCATATAGGCTTGTTTGCTATGCAGTCAAGTTATGATACTTTTCAGTCAAAACGCAAATGTTTGATGCAAAATGTACAGACGTCGTTATTTTTCTTTGATGTTGTTTTAAGGTTATTTTATTAAAATAAAAAAGCTATAGTAGGAATTTGAAATTGAAAGGACATTAAATATGGGTTTATTAGACAATATTTTTGACAAATGATTGTTCGCAATTCAATTTTAACACTCAAACCAAGTCAAGTTTTGATAACAGCCAACACGTTAAAAATAAGTATGTTCTTTAATTATTTTGCAAAAGCGCATTTAAAGGGTTCCTTTTGCAAATGCAAAATTCTAAAGCGAGATCAAAAGCCAACGGTTCCAAAGCGGTGTTATTATTTTCTCTGCCCATTATTTTACTGAGGCCCTTTATATGTATGTATTTATGTATACTAGTGGGTGCTCACGGCTTCGCTTGCATTAAGACGTAAAAGCATCCCCTATTTCACCCTTTTGAAAGTGGGATTTCTAAAAATCCTTTCTTAGCGGATGGCTACGTCATAACATCTACCTGCATGGCAAATTTCAGCTCGATGCGTCCAGTGGTTTGGACTGTGCGCTGATAGTTCACTATGTCAGTCAGTCACCTTTGCGTTTTATATATTTAGATATATATTTATAAAAGGGCAGTATCTTGTTTTAATAAGTAGAACGATTAATTAAAGGTTGTATTCATAAATCTATGAACAAAGGCAGTATTGGTCGATACCGCCCTACGTTTAGGGCTCGTTGGGCTTATTCGAGGACTCGCACATATTTTAGGCGGGGTTGGGACTATACAATAATAAACAATTTTTTGAATTTTGAAAAACTTATAGGGTGATTGTTTTAGAAACAGTTTACCTAATGGTAATTTAGGTTTGTCAGCGCTAAGTTTGGTAGCTAAATTTTATTATAAATTTGAGTAATACATTGTTAGATTGTATAAAAAGACACCGTAGTAATTAAAACAGCTTAATGTCAATAAAACAAGCACTTAAAGTACATATTAAAATACGGCTGTCGATAGATTGACGCTAGTCAAAATATTACAACTCTTTAAAAAAAATTAGAACATAAACGTTCAATACAACTGAGAATCTTCTCTTTTTTACGTCGGTTAAAAATAAAGCAAATCGACCGTTTCTATTCTTCTCCACCCGTATGAAATAAGTATCATTTCACTCGATTCTTGGATAAAAATCTCGAAGCGGAAAACGCGGGGCCGCCAGATGGCGCGATAGTCCAGAATATACGAAACCCATTTCTAAGCCGGCCGGAACTGACGGGCTTATATCATGTATACTACTTGCATACATATAGTCTTATATATTTTATTATTTCGTCCCACAGCACACAACATAATATAAAACGTTGTATTCTTATTCGGTCGCCCACCAATGCGGTTGGTAGACGACATTAGAATAATCGCAGGGAGCACCTGGGTTCAATTTGCGCAGAACCGGGACGAGTGGCGTACAAGAAGAGAGGCCTAGGCTCAGCAGTGAGATATTTAGGCTAATGATGATGATGATTCTTATGCTGCTTTCTGTACAATAGTAGATTCTTATTCTATGAAAATCGTAAGATATTTGTGTCATTGTATTTTTAGGATGACATTTGGACAAGTGCTTCTTTCGTTGCTATTTTTAGGAGTTCCGTATGGTTGTGATTAGAAACGTATACTGTAAATTGTATGTACGTTGGAAATTGTACGTGGGTAAAGAACTAAGGAATACAATAATTGAATTTTCTAACAAACTATGAGGATGGCGCTAAGCATTGTCATTAAATTTGAAATTAAAAGGCTAAATTGATATAAATTTACGTAAATAATTTATAAAACATTACTTTTTGGAGTTCTAAGCAAGTTACTTTAAATTATATTTTGTAGTTTATGTACCTAACTATATTTTGTTATACATGTGTTTTTGCAATTCATAATCATATTCATACAATTTTTATTTGCATCCATTAGTGAAAAGAAATAACGCAAATTATTATTATCAAATCGTTCGCACATAAAATTAATAAAATAAATATTTCAGGACATATCACACAGCGCACTCTAGCCCCATACTAAGCTTACGCTTGTATCATGGGTACTAGATAACGGATATAATACATATATACTTTTCTTTTGTAAATACATACTTATTATACATAGAAAAGACCAGACTCAACACAAGTAATTACAAATTTTAATATTCATAATTACTTGTGTTATATCTTGTATTCTTTATATGTTATTCAAATTAGTATGATTAGTATCCAAGTCAATTCTTTTCAGAATTGACTAGATTAAATCCCTTATTAGATCGTTCACATAGCCACAGTTGTATCTTTTACAATATCAGACAAATTAGTGTGACCCAATCCAAAGCAATTCTTCCCTGAATCAAGTAGACTAAGTTCCAAATATCGGTCACCATCTAAATCGAGACCAGCACTAGACAGCGGCGATTGAGACCCAGTTGAAAAGGTCACACTGGACTGCAAGGCTTCTAAATATGGCTTTAGAACGACCTATATTCAGTCCATTTCTGGAACATACTAACACAATATGTATAAATAAAATATTTTTAAGAGCTCGGCTCTTGTCAGTGGAGTATGCGCCATGCTTGGCGGTTTCCTATAATTTCCTTGACTTTTTTACTAACTGACACCTGTTTGCTCTTTTATTTGGTCTATGTAATAGTATGATCTTCTGGGTCTTCCACTATTTTCTTGCAATATAATGCTATGAACAAAATGGTTTCCCTGCAAAGTGAAAATACAGAGTGCAGCCAGAGAGGTATTTTCATGGTGAAAAGCTTTCATCACATTGACATTGCATTTATGTTTACACCAAATTGCATGGTAGATAAAAATATATTTATTTCCAACTACACCATGTATTGTTGAATAATGGATTTGTAATAATTTCAAACATAGTAAGACAATTAAAGTTAAATATAATATAATATGTAACAATTTTCTACATACCATAAGAACCTAGCATGTCTTTGTACCTAATTATAACCCAAGGGTCTTCAAATCCAGAGTAAATAGCTTTCATCTAGGCAAGCGTGCTACATCTTAGACTGAAGTCTAAGATACAACACAGTGGTGCTTAACATCAGGCAGGCTGTAGTCAAACGTAAGCCTATTCCGTGTTAAAAAAACCCTATGTAAACAATTTTGCATTACTACATACAATAAGAATCTAGCATGCCAAATATACTCATAACAAGCAAGTAAACCACGGAGCGCAACTAGTAGCCTCGACAAACAAACCGCCATCCAGTCCAAATACGGCTAAAACTGACCCGAACCATTTTGCGATTCTGCACCCGTTGAAAGTTCTAAAACTGTTGCAAAGTTATATAGGTCACCGGTGACAAGCGTGTACGTTCGGCCGTTTTGCATTTTAGATGATGCTAAAAGAATAATGTGGGGAAATAATGCGGCCGTTTTAGTCGACTTTGGAGCACGATTTACGAGAGAATAAAACGGTTTTAAATGCAGTGGCCTATTGGGTTTTAAGGGAGACCATTGTGGAATTTGAAGCTAATTTATTGGATCGAATCCTCTGCTAGTAATTTGAAACTATTTGTTTTGGAAAATGACGTGTTGAATTTAATTTACGGGCTTAATTTTATGATCACGATCATAGCTTTTGCCCGTTGTTATACACAAAAACCTTCCTCTTGCACCACTCTATCTATTAAAAAAAACTGCATCAAAATCCGTTGTGTAGTTTTAAAGATCTAAGCATACATATACATACATACAGACAGACGCGGTAAGCGACATTGTTTTATAGTATTTAGTGATACACATTTCATATTGACCTATATATTTTAATCAATTTAGAATGAATTAGTTAGAATATGTCGCCAATACAATGGTCTCCTAGCGAACCACCATCAGTCACTGGATGTATTTAATTGTGTGTTATCCACATTCAAGCGTAATGTTCTAGCTATTTTAATGCAAAGCTCTGTATGATCACTAATTGTAAGATACAATTTAGTCTGTAATTATGTTGTCCTTGATTATCGTTGTTGTTTGTGTGGTACTGTATTCTCTGTCTAACTCAGGTTTTTGAAATTATTAATCGCATTTATGTATCATTATAAATAAATAAATAAATTTAAATATTTTTTTAATCTTCAAATAGGTTGACGTTTAACAACAACTTACTTGATGTTTAGCAATGCTTTGGTCTAAGGTGTAGCCCGATTATCTAAGGAACTAAATTTGATTACTTTACCCAACTATTTTTAATTCACGATCAGCTAAGTGCTGACCATTAAGAACTAGACGTGTTATTAAAATTTGTAAGTAAATTAGAGTTACAGCACCAAGCGAGTCACGTGATCACGCCAACTCCCCATGGACGTCATACGTTACTTAAAGCCTTAAATACATTATGTAGCCTTAAATACATTATATAGATTTTATTTTTATTTTATGTAGGTATTTGGAATATTTTTACTTCCCTTTTTGATTTAATATTACGATGCGAATTGAAATATCCATCTGCAAATGATCTGGTATACCTAACACAAAAAAAACTAACTAACTAACTGTAAATTGAAAGGAAGAATACCTATGTTTAAGAATACCTATGTTGTTATATATACCTATGTTTGTAATTTTTTTGTCATTTGTTTCTCCTAAATAATATAAAAAAATAAATCTAGACTGTCGCTTATAGAGGTACAGATAAGTAGCAGTCTCACTGACGGAGGTCCATGAGGGAAAACCGACTCTCTCTTACAAGTCTAAACAACAAACCTCCGACAAAACAAGTGAACGTTTAAAAAAAAATAATGAATGAATTAAACCTATAGTAATGTAGACATCATATTGATTTATCATATTTGTAGACCTACAAAAGTTAGGTACACTGATGCATATTACACATTGGATTTTACACTGTTAAAACACACTGAATCCGCAAGCTAGTCTTAGCAACAACATTCAATATGTGATGAATCATACAAAAAAAAATATACCTACTCGCCGATTACCCATTACATTCGAAGATGACGAAAGAGTAATGTAAAAACGCGAATAAAAAATTAAACGCTATGATGTCTTTTGTGCTATAGGTATGTTAATGAATTCGTTCATTTTTGTAGTTCATTGTGTTTATCATTTTAGTGTGTATTTGTTTAGAATATGTGTAAATACATGTATTGTAAACGCTCATTTATATTACTCGCCTAGCACTGACGGACTCATTAGTAGTTGAAAAAAAAAAAGTTTTATTTCTTTTTTTAAATAAATCATGGTTGATTTGATTGATTGCGTTCTCAAGGATTTTCATTTCATCCCTCTCTTTTATATATAGGTATTAATTCCATGTTGCGTTCTACTTTAGTAAACCCTCTAATACAAGTCGAATTTGCAATGAGCTGTTATTATCAACTTGCAAAAATTTCCAAATTTATTTTGTGTCTTGTGTTGAAGACAGAAGGATTTGAAGAGAATTTGGAACTGAGACCTTTATCTCAATAGAATACAATAATGACTGGTGTTCAAACAGAAAATATACAAAAAACAATCTTTAAGTTGTTTTTTGTATATTTTCTGGTTGAACACCAGTAATTATTGACTTAAGCCCAATGTACCTAACATTGGGCGATCTATGAAGTACTTACCTAATCAATTTTTTTTCGTATTCATTTGTTTACAACTAATTTTATTTTTTTTACAATATATGTATAAAAAAAACAATTATCACAAAAAAACTTCAAACTAGTGGTGTCGCCGGCAGCGGGGCAGGACCCAAGCTACCGGTGGTAAATTATTATTTTTCATTCGAAATTTAAGAGCGATGCTCTTGTCTGTGGAGTATGCGCCATTCTCTTCGATTTTCGGCCAATTCATTAAATTATAAATTATTTTTATCAATTGGTTATTGGTTACAATATACTAAAGGTTCTTACTTGGTAACGTTGGTATTGCATTGAACTTCAGCAACGACCCGTGAGAACGCATCAATGGGGGGTGAAACAGAAAGGGCGGGGGTTCGATACCGGAATCTGGGTCAGGGTTGGTGGCTCCGTCACGTGGTGCCAGGGGCGGACTAGGGTGAAGGGATGTAGGGTCAACCCTTCCGCCCTACATCCTTAGCCTAGATGCAGCCTAGATCTAGGGGCAAAGGGAATGTAGGGAGAAAGCTAGATGGCGCTGAAAAATTGGAATGAATAAAGAAGTATTGTGTGTGTTTTTTTATTTTATATGAATGTATAGAATTTAACGTAGATATAAATATATTTTCTATAAATAAATAAACATTGAACATTGCTATTAATTATTTTATCGAGTATAAATTTTGCTATACTGCGTGGAAAGAGCTTTCATATATTTTAGTTGGTTTCTTATCAAGTTGTAAAATACTTCCGTAGAATTGATAAAACTCAAAAATCATAACAATACCGTTCCGTAACTTGTCAGATAAAATACGGAAATAAAAACAAATAGTCGATAACACGACAGAGAGTTAGTTACCACTAAACTATAATTGCTAGGTACCTATCACTGCCATTATATTTTTTTTTACTTGAACGAGTTTGCTCTTGGCAATAGTTTACCTGATAGCAAGCAAAGGCTATGGCCTAAGATGGAGCGTGCTTACCCGATAAGAACCGATTCACTCTCGCTTTGAAGATCACTGGATTATAGTGTGTTGGGAACAGAGAGTCAGGCAGGCAATTTGAATAAAAATAACTTATCACTGCCAAAACAACACAAATTTCCTGCCCCTTTTACCATTCTTAGTCCATTCCTGTACCATCAGATACCACAGCAGTAATCTCGTTAGCTAGTAAGGTTGGTAGCAATAAGGCTACCGCATGTACCTACGCTATGATTCAATGTTTGTTTTGATTCGCACATTCCAGCGCTAGATGGCGCTGAACGCCAATTAGGATTAATTACAAATGCTACGTATGATTTATGGTGATGAAATCAATGATGTAGTAGTAGTACTAGTATTAGTCTAGAGTTGGGTGAAACGCAGAATCATTTAAAAAACATGATATTTTTTTAAATACCTACTATTGATAGGGCCATCTAGTAATCTATTTTTGATTCATCAACCCCTTTGTAGTTTGGATTAGTATTTCCGAATGAAAATTTGCTTTTTATTAAATTGACGACAAAAGGCTGTTTTCAGAACTTTAGAAATGTAGTCTTATGATATATAATAATTTGGAAAAACATGCGACGGGTCTTGTACGAGTACATACAAATAGGGGTCGTTTACCTGCCACAAAGTAAAACCATTTGGACGCTCCATCTTAGGCCATAGCCTTGCTTACCAGCAGGCAAACTATGGCCAAGTGCAAACCCGTTCTAGTTAAAAAAAAGTTTTTTCAAAATGTATGCCTAGTTTAAAATAAAAAGAGAGTCTTGAGGTGGCTTAAAAAGTCGACATTAGATGTCGCTACTTTATTCAACCAAAATCACAACCCTTTTTTAACAATCAAGTACGAAATATATCTGCAACGTTATCCGCATACTATTTTATCATGTAGAAGCAAATTATTGTGTGAAAACCTTACAAACATGTATATTAAATAGATGTTCCTATGTACTAGGCACATAAGGACAAAGTAAATAGGTTATGTAAACATCTAGTAGGACGAGGCTAGCATAAATAACTAGACTAAGTGAGGGGTGATCTCATAGGATGGGGATATATACAGGGTTTCATAGAAAAGGATAACATTACGTAAGATATAGAATAATGTAAAAGTATAAGTAGGTTTTTTAGATTTTTTAAAATAATTACTCAGTCGAATTCACTGGCAAGCTAGTTTGATAAGATACGTCAAAACGGTAATACAGAATGTGTCTGAGAAAGGATTTAGGCTCCCATCACAAGGTATATGCTCAAGGAAACACCCCAATTGATTCTGAAGGGAGGCACGACCCCTCAATAAAGAGGCCTCATTCTTGTGAGAGGCGAATAAGACAGATAAATATATGATATAACAAAAAAATAAAAGCCAAACTAGCTGATTAATTATAATGTTAATAATTTATAAGGGAAATATCAGATTTTTTCATTGTTTTTTATCCTCGATATCCATCAATACCGATGGGAATCGAATTTTAAAAATTAAAACACACGAGAGTCATCAATGGACATAAATCTTGCTGCCGTATAATTTCGTTTGAAAAATACCATGAACAATAACCCTGTAAGTTCCATAGATTCCATGGCGGTTGTTTATGGGATTTGATATGGGCGGTGACGTCACAGCTAAAAGCCTGGAGTTACTGGGCGGGAATGTGTATGACTTGGAACTTTCTGGATTATATTACCGAGAATAATGTCAGGGGTCTTCAAATCTAGAGTAAATAGGTTTCTTCTAGGCAAGCGTGCTATATCTTAGACTATAGTGCTGCTTAACATCAGGCAGACAATAGTCAAACGTAAGCCTATTTAGTAGAAAAAAATCGAGATTATAATGTATTATAATATAAGTACCTAAGGGTATATGATTAAAAAAAAATATGAGCGAATTTTGTAGAAACTAATAAACTGATAATATCATTCAAAAATTTGTAAGATGCTGATGAGCTATCCAGATAAGAAATCTTGCATTTCTAAATTATGATTATTTAATTGAGAAAACTAGGTAATTAAATTGTTATATCAAGCATTAGCCACTTATGAAAAAAGTAATTTCGAAGAGGTAAATAGTTTTTATACGGTCGAGCAAACCTGGGCAACCACGTGGTGCAAAGATTTTTCCATGTTCTTAATAAAAGAGATATAATTAAAAAAACAAAAGCTAAAAAAGCAAACAAAAGCACGACGTTTTATAACGTAATGGAAACAAAGGTTTTTGTTATTTCAAGAGATACTCGTATATGTATGTACTTATTTATATATATCGGAATATTATGACTAGGGAAGAATAGACGAACTTACTCGCTTTTACAATTTACGATTATAAACTATCGATATTTTCGCATCACTAATAGATTTATACACTGTTTATCGACTAATGGGCCCTTCGAGAGATTTATACAGTTTAGATTCATCGCGCGAACAGACGGTCTCTCTCGACAGATGTAAAAATACTATTCAATATGACTACACAAGCTAAAGACACATTAAGGTGGAAAATTTCGAAATACACATGCCAAATCTATAAAAATAAAATTCGTTTATTTTGCATCATACTTATGGCATAAAATTGTATGAAAATCCAAATCTATCTATACAGCTTACGATTATCACGAGATAAATCTGCTCGCTGATTGGTTTGTCGCTATGAACATGTGATAGGACTGGAAGGTGATTGGTCTGTGCAAAACCTTTAGTTTAAAACGTTACGCATTGTGCATAAGAGAGATGGCGGATATCAATATAATTGAGTTTCATTTTCATAATTGTTTGTTTCTATTTATTGAAAGACAGAAAGAGTCAGTTATTTAATTTATGTAATTTTATACTAACTGCTTGTAGGTATGCATGTAAGATACTATGCTATTGGGTGTCTCTTAATAATATTCCGTCTACATTTTTGTATTTAAATCAAAACACTAGGTACTTATCTGGATGGCAAACAGAACTTTGGTTGCAGAAATGACTCATGTTATTTGCTTGAATAAATGTTTCTCGTTTTTTATTCGCGTACCTACCTACTTTATCTTAGCGATAGTTTTGTTTTACGACCTTTGCAAGATATACAATTAAAAATTTTGGGAGATATATTTAGTTTTAAAATTAGTTAATATCAAATATCTACAAGATAGGTACTTGAATCGGTGTCTCTTTTTTATAACGCGGAATAGGCCAACGTTTGACTACAGCCTGCCTTAATGTTAAATACCACTGCAGTCTAAGATGTTGTACGTTTGCCTAGGAAAAACCTATTTACTCTGGATTTGAAAACCCAGAGACCAAGACTCATCGGATTGCTGGTTTTATTCGTTATCATCAGAGCCAAGCAAATGCTGTTACAGCCTATCTTTAGATGGGTGCACAAAAATTATATTTACATATTGTAGTTTCAGTAAATTCATGACGATGAAGTAACTAGCAGCGACCCACGATGTTACCCGCGTGATTCTGAATAAAACCCTCTGCCCTGAATGGCCTGTTAGCATAGTTGGCAGTGGCTCTGCCTTCCAATCCAGGGGTGCGGGTTCTATTCCCGCATAACACAAGTAATTATGAATTTAAAATCTTGGAATTACTTGTGTTGAGTCTGGTCGTTTTTATGTATGTATTTATATGTATAATAAGTATGTATTTTAAAAGGAAGGTATATAATATATATTATGTTCATCCAAAGTCTAATCTACCTTTATACCAAATTTCATTCAAATTGGTTCAGCCGATTTAGCATAAAGAAGTAACAACACAGTCAAACTTATATTAGTAGGATGGGATGTTAGTTTTAGTACACTACGTCAATATCCTTACAGACGAAATAAATTTCTTACGCAAACTCTCGACACCAGAGCTCGCTACTCTCAAACGAGAATACATAGCACACTCTAATTTACAAAAAGCCTAGCCTAAAACAATATTGGTTCGTGATGACGTCACAACGGCTACTTTATCAGTTAGCTAGGAGGGAGTGTTCCAAACATCGATGTTGCGATTTTATGTCCGTTTTATAACCACAGAGGCAAAAACAGGGGTGTTTTGAGTTTGATGGGCTATATTTAGACATATGTATAGGTATATATATACCTACATAATAATTATTAGACATATAGGTAGTGTTTGTCTGTGACATTCCTCTAAAAGATCTAGTTTTCTACATATACATATATTAGATTGTTCGGATCAGAGTGATTTAATATTTTGCAGTTGATTTAAATTTAATGACACCTTAAAAAGGTATTTATTTAACATTGGTTCATTATTTAAAGTCTGCATATTTTTTTCAATAGAATTGGTAACTAGGTATACCTAGTCTTAGTCAAGCAATTTTTTATATCTACTAGGTACCTAAGTACCTATTAATAGATACTTTACTAAATTAGGGCAAAATAATATCATAAAAATCTTGTCTATAAATAAACTACCTACATAACCATATACTGGACTATTATAGTGACGTCACTAATGGCTAATTCAGCAGTTAGAAGGGAGTGGTCAGAAAAGTTTTCATTATAATAATAACTATAATGATTAACAAAATGATCACTTACCATCGGGCGAATTATGGTCAAGTGCAAACACATTACGTTTGAAAACCATGTCAGTCAATAAATAAAATAAATAAATAAATAAATATTCCGGGACAATGCACACAGCGCCATCTAGCCCCACACTAAGCAAACGCTTGTATCGTGGGTACTAGATAACGGATATAATACTTATATACTTTTCTTTTGTAAATACATACTTATTATACATACAAACAACCAGACTCAACACAAGAAATTATACATTTTTTTTAAATGCATAAACACTTGTGTCAGGCGGGAATCGAACCCGCAACCCCTAGATTAGAAGGCAGAGCCACTACCAACTAAGCTAACAGTCCAGTCCAATACAAAAAATATATAAATAAATAAATATTTCAGGACATATCACACAGCGCCATCTAGCCCCATATTAAGCTTACGCTTGTATCATGGGTACTAGATAACGGATATAATACATATATACTTTTCTTTTGTAAATACATACATAATATACATAGAAACGACCAGACCCAACACAAGTAATAACAAATTTTAATATTCATAATTACTTGTGTTATGCGGGAATCGAACCCGCACCCCTAAATATAAATAAAAATATCAAATAGAATGAAAGGAATCTAGCATAAAAATGTCGCCTATAGATAGGTATATATTATGTACTGTTGTCATAACCAAACAATTAAAATACTGATATTATGTAAATTACGTCAGGAAATTAAATTACTTCATATTTTTTTTTACTTATAAGAAAGAGTCGTCAATAATACTTTGAGTTCTGTAAGGCACTCTTAATTTATTTTGGTAATGTGTCTTTGAGTTATAAAGTAAACAATACCAATAAATTAATGAAAAGATATGAAATTATATGTACGTATATAGTAACAGCTTAGACATATATCATATAATTTGTTTAGAAATTACCGGGGAATAGAAATTCTACTCGTAAATGAGGGTAGGAATATATTCCAAACAAATTTGTAGGATGTATAAATACAAATAGTTAACTAATTACATGTGGCATCAATTACAAACCTAATCATTAAATTGAAAATGTAAAAGAAGAAATTGTTCTTTCCTATTTTTAAAAGAAATGTGATGTGTTAAATATTCTTACTTTCATTTTGACACAAAGGAATAAAATACATGAATTCGGCAAATCT
>OZ026816.1:1915282-2163153 GCA_964023185.1 Macaria liturata | reverse complement strand
CTCCATGCTGCTCTACTGGCTGCCGCTGCCTGCCTCGAGCGCCACGCGACCCTCGCCCGCCATCACTCTGTCAGCCTGCTGTGGGAGCCTCCTTCCTGGTGCCTGCGCCGAGCTGCTGCCTGCTACGCCGTGCTCCACGCCGTGCTACGCCGCCCCACACTGCGTCACTGAGCTACGAATCTCGTAGACGTCTACGCCGCTCTGTGATTGGTCCGATGCGCCGCTAAGTTCCGGTCGTTACTGGTACACTCGGCTCAAGCTACGAAAGCTCGCCGCGCTGCTTTTGAACGCATCTGAAACGCGTAATTTACTCAATAAATGGTAAACTGAAAATAACTCAACTGCGGGCAATTTATATTCCAGTACTGAAATACGTATTCTCGAGGTATATTGTGTAACATAATCATCACATTGAAAACATTTGTACCTTATTTTTCTTATTTATTTAGTATTATGTAGTCCTATTTGTCACAAACGACTCGAACTAACTTCGTTTCCCCATACCTTGAACGATCTATACAACACTCTAGCCTATTCTGTTCCATTCCCAAGTAGCTATTTGTCTTTTCTTTGTTACATACGGTGTTTTATGTAAGTTGCCACCTATTAATACAAATGAACCAATTACGGGGTAATGGTACTTTTTAGGTCGCCAAGAGCGCGGTAAATTGCTGAGTAAACTTGTAGTAGATGTCTATCATGGTATAGGAATAAAAACTCGTAGTAAGGTTAGTTTATGGATGTTAAGGTCCTTTACTTGTGTTCTACGCTTGATGGCGGATCTTGCGATATTCACGTCGTGGCTATAAGGAATGCGTTAGTTGATACCTGTATTGGTTTCTGTTAATAAATGGTTTTAATGATCAGTTAGAAAGAGCAAAAGACAATGGCAATTAAGGGGCTGGACATGATGTGCCTTTCAAATTAAGCCAGGCATTACTTATTTGCTATGATACCAACAATTTATTGAGTTTTCAGCTGAAGATATGTCTGGGATCATTGCATTTTTGGAAATGTATACTACAAGAGTCATATAGTTAGGTAACTAGAGTAGGTATCAATAACTTAAGAGTTCGCGTTGATCATCATTGATAACAAATCTAATGGACTACTAATGAATTCTGCAACTTCACTCGCATTGTTTTTTTATACAGATGGACCAATTGTTTCGATATATTAAAAGTACCTACATAGCGTCATTTCCATACCCGTCACCTTTTCAATACTAATAAGTATGTACTTCTCTAAATCATAATGAAGGGTAAAAAAAGATCAAACTACCTTCCAGCTAATAACAACCAACAACTTCACTCTTGCTTTCTGGGCAGATAAAATAAAGAATTTCAATTTCACCACTATAAGTAGATATGCATGGTTAAGTATTATACATAGGTACGTAATTAATTCAGAATTCACATACTTTTTTATTACTGTGTATGTATTTATAAAAAAGATAATAAGTATAGAGAACTCGCATTGTTGTTCTAATTTCTCCAAAATTAATATAAACTTACATAAAAATCAAATTGACAAAATCTCATAAGATTGCATTCATTTTCAACAGTCTGAAAAAATTTAAATATCAGGGAACAGTTGGATTGTTTTGCGCAGGTCTGATACGAGAGGGTGTAAAAATGTGTAAAAACGGCCTGATGATGATGGTGATAAGGCTGGTCCGAATAAGAATCACCATAATTAATTCAATATCACCCTGATATATAGTTGTTTTTTAGATCTTCCAAGTTACTTGGGTTTATTTAAGAGCGGCTTATTAACCGACTTCCAAAAAAAGGAGGTTATCAAGTCTTCAGAAAGTTTTTTTTTTCTACTGTCAATCTGTAGCACAGTAGAAGTCGATGGATTAAGCATTTGTTGGTCTACTTTTTATTAGAAAATGTAAAAAAAAACTGTTAAGAGTAGAAAATGATAAGGGCGCCACAAGCAATAGGTAAGTGTAGGTACCTTTTTATTTAGTAAATTTACTAACAATTAAATTGTTATGTTCATGAATATAGACGTTTTGAATAATCTGCATCTGTTCCGTCTGCATAATGATGAACAGTTGAGACTTACAATTATTCTATTATAGTGTACCTATAAGCGTTAGAACTAACTAGATCTTTCATATCATAAATTCCTAGTAATTATTTCCAAAGATGCGCCCAACTTGTACTATACTCGTATGTACCAAGTATATTGCCTTAATACCGCAGTGCAATACAACTGACAATAAAATCACAGCACTTACCTATATTGAAATAATTAGAGCGATTCCTTAGGATTTACGATGTGGTTCGCTCTTTATAGGCGTTGTAAAATACCTACGTATGTTTGTAAAAGTGTTGAAAAATGGTGGCGCCACTTGTAGTAAGGACTTGTTCACTTTTGTTGTCTTCTTCCTGAAGATTAAGTACACTATTAAGATCACGAAAATAAAAGATAATATTTACAGATAAATGTTGAATAGATTGCAGCATCATGCATGTGTAATAGTTATAAATATTGAATCATCATCATCAGCCTGTTTTCGCTCACTGCTGAGCATAGGCTTCTCTTCTTGTACGCCACTCGTCCCGGTCCTCCGCAGATAGAATCCAGGTGCTCCCTGCGGTTATTCTAAATATTGAATACTTTAAAAAGTAGTTTCATCTCTTAGATACGTACTTTTGCCGACCTGTATAATTCAGTAGCTAATCTTTATTGAGGCTCGGTGGTGTTACTCGCCTATATCTGAGATATGAAGTATCCTGTTCAGTAGAAGTACTTATCTGAAGTATCAGAGTTCTATCCTACTCTTAGGATACCTAGGTATTTATATCTGCTAAATAGGTAAGTCATTTGAGCAGTAAATACTTAATACACAAAACACTACTTACAAATGTTCCTTTTTGAACACAGAATTAGTCCCAATATAGTTAGACTAAACTTAATTAGACTTAACGGCATAATTCTTTTAATATTTTCCAAACAAACTCCAAAACCACATTTTTTTCTAAATCCGCGTAAAGAGTTATCAGCATACTAAGCATAAGCCTCCTCTCTTATATTTAGATACAAGTTATATATTTTTTAATACAACCTATTTTTTACAATACCTACAAAACCACAAACCCATAAGATATACTAAAACCAACACATTCTGCTTCTCATACGTTAACCCAATGAAGCATTCCCGTCTTTACGGCGTGGCTAAACTTTTACGGATGTTGTAAACTTGCTATATAGTTCGCGTCGAGTGTTAGTGCCTAGCCAGTAAATAGCATGCCTGTGTTAAACACTAAACACTACTAGAGCGTGGTATTGCCTATACCTACATTATAACTAGCACTTTTGACCGTATTTAAGTTAAAAGTAACCTGTAATTTTTGTGTTCAATATATCTTATATGTCTATGCCAAAAATCATGGAAAAAAGAACAGACAAATCAATTGCATTCTTGAGTATAAATATCAAATAGAAAATATATCTTATCAATCTTAGATGGATGTACTTACAATTAACAATAAAATACATTATATTGTAGGTCTTACTTTAATTACAATAGCACATTACTATATATTGGTACCTACCTACTTAACTTACATAGACTTACAAACTTAGAATTACATAACAAATAGATAGCT
Source organism: Macaria liturata (assembly GCA_964023185.1). Lineage (NCBI taxonomy): Eukaryota > Metazoa > Arthropoda > Insecta > Lepidoptera > Geometridae > Macaria > Macaria liturata. The sequence continues at coordinate 2,159,530 of OZ026816.1, read as the reverse complement.
AAACACTGGATTACTAGGAAGTAATACATAAAGTTTTATGACTGGCTTAATAAATTAAAATAAAAAATGCTATGAATATTAAAAGTAATTAACATAGCAATTTTTTAGCTTTGCCAGAACCAAGTATTTGTAAAAGAATTCAATGGAAATTAAATTGGCATAGAACTAATTTTGTCAACCACAAAAAACTATCCACTTTATTGAAATATGGTATGCCTTATTATATTCTAGCACTATCATTAAAAAATCTTCAAAGAGTGAATTGATTAATAAAATTAATGGACAACCTAAATCCAGAGCTTGTATTCTTGAAACCAACTTTTCTGTTTGCCAGGAGGTTTTAACTAAAGTTTATTTTTAAACTGACTACATGATGTAGCAGGTAAACCACATCTTCACATAAACCCTTGTAAAGCCAGACTCAAAAACCAAGAATGATAAAAGCGATGACATACCTTAAATTGTAGGTATTCAAATAAACAGCTTGTACTAGAAATAGTTAACTAACAAGAAGTTCATCATCATCATCATCATCAGTCTGTTATCGCCCAGTACTGAGCATAGGCCTCTCTTCTTGTACACCACTCGTCCCGGTCCTGTGCAGATTGAAGAATTTTATAGTAACATATTAATCTTTGCTAGATTCGGGCACATTTTCTCCAATCCACTTCAAGTATGGTGGGTTGCCATTTTTGATTGGCAAAGATATGACTTCACACACTTCATACGGGTGGTTAGAACGGACAAACTCTGTCACTTTGTCCACTTCAGATGTCCGAGTCTTGATCATTAGCAGAGCCTGGAAATATGCAGAGGAAATTTATGTTATTTTTATTTGACTCGGTAGTTATGGGCTTACATATGACTACAGCCTGCCTGATGTTAAGCACCATTGTAGTCTAAAATGTAGCACACTTGCCTAGAAGAATCCTATTTACTCTTGATTTGAAGACCCCTGGGTTATAATTTTCTGGAAACAGGGCTTTAGGTAGAGAGTTTTATGAGGGAATAAGAATAAAAGATATTATATGAAACACAAAATAAGTACATTACGATGGTCACAAAAATAAGAGATATAGGTTTAGTGTCACAACCTGGGCCCAATTCAGCATGTAGGTATTGTGCTGGATGCAAGCATCGTGCGCTAGTCTTTTGTTGAGACCAGCAAGTAAAGTCACACACATCACAATGAGCATATCCATAGCACACAAGTTCTGTAAATCAGCTGTGATCTAGGCCACATGCAAACTGTTTGCAAACATGTGTGTGTATGAAATGTAAATCATACACATGTTTCTAATTCTAATTTAAATAATTTTTAGTGGCACAATGGACCCTGTAATGACATATCATCTCTTGTAGATGCACTAAAGCCAATGAAGATGTAAAATAGTTTTAAATATCACAATACATACCTCACTATCCTCATTAATTTCATTCTTCCACTCGTAGACTGATGTAACTTGTGGTATTATATTAACACAGGCAGCAAGTTTGCTCTTCACCAGGCCATGGGCCAGGGTCTTGCCAACATCTGTGCTGGGGACTGTGACATAAGCTACGGAGTATTTATCTGGAAATTTATGATTTAATAAGGAGTGATTGCAGGACAAATTTACACTTTCAAATTGTGTTAGTAAACAGTACAACAGCTTTATATACCCTATCATTGTGAGCACAGGGAGCACATATATCATCAAGGCATGTACCTACTAGTTATAAATTGTTTTTATTTGCATTAAAGACTCATTCTATTCTATTCTTTGTTACAGCGTTCCTAATATTATAGATTTAGACCAAGAATGTGAGTGCAAAATGTTCTGTATTTTATATATTGATAGTCATATTTTAATTTCTGATAAGTACTTAAGTACAGAAAGAAGTTCTGACTGTGTTCTGAGGATTGTGGTATGATTTTAAAATGACCAGGCAAATTGTTAACATGTATCGAACCTATTTTTACCAAGTCCAAATGATGTACCTATACTAGGTATTTTTTGTGTCAATATATAAAGCAAATTATTAAATTATTACCTAGGTATGTACCTATTCAACAAACTCACCGGCATCTAAGCTTCCCGTAGACATATTAGCGTAAGATACTGCTAGACAGGGTCGCAAGATTGATAAGTAAATTACTAATAAAGACTTCTTCGGAACCAGTGAAAGCATTTCCTAATGAGCATTGAGCTCGCTTTTATATTCGTAATTCGTATTTACAAGATACTAGACAGTAGGTAGACCAAGGATTTTTTATTTCACTTCACCCTCTCTTTCCCAGAAAGAAGACATAAAATAGTTTTTTTTTTTGTAACTTTTTTTTTTTGACTCCGCAGTTGGTTAACTATTGCTGTTACAAAAAGCAAAAAAGGGGGAAAAAAACACTCAACTGTGCAATTTAAAACCACCGTACATACCTATCGATATTTCAATTAAAATTTCTCAGTTTGATGGCCTATCTTCCCACTTGACATTGGCAGAATTGCGAAGTTATATCTACGCAAAAGCCTTAAAAAAATAAAAAATAAAAAATGGCGGCGACATTGGCGAAATTGCGGCAAAGCCGCAGAGGCCATTATAAAAAAAAAACGCAGCTTTATATTATGGCATCCTCTCTTTTTTACAATACTTAATTAAGTACGTCTTCTTATGACAAACATAATATCTCTTATTGGTCTGTGAACATAACGGCAATGATTTTCCTCAGAATACAGTATTCTGAGGGATTTTCATCCCTCTCTTTATATTAATTCCATGCATTACGGACACTAATAAATACCTACCTACCTAATTTAATAGGTATCTTTTTGTGTGGATTTTGTTAGGAATTCATCTGCATCTAATTCTGGTAACATGAGTGTCGGTACAGCGTTAGGTACCTACCTACGTTACATTTTAGACATTTTGGTAAAAAGATGATTCTTCAAAATGTAAATCACATGCTCTCTGAAATTTACAAATTACCTACCTAGGTACCTAAGTAAGTAGGTATATTTTTTCTTTTTACTTTTATGCGTATTAGTAAAGTCAGGACCTATGTATGAACAATCGATAAGCTTCATCAAACAGTTTTTGTCAGAGTCTATGTTATACCTATTTACAAAACAATTGAATTGTATAGTAGCAACATCTAACTTCATGAATAGCAAAAACGTGTGGACGCCTTCAAAATGTGTAGAGCAATCAGACGCAGACGCACAAATTACTTGCTCGTACCATTTGATCATGGTCATATTTTATAACTAGCGGACGCCCGCGACTTCTGACCGCCATCTGGTAGCTAGCCATGCTCGCACAGTTTCACGAAATATGTCCCACGGAAAAGTTTGGAACTAACATTTTATAGTTATTAGATGATATAATCATGCCGTTATGGCGCCTAAACTGAGGGAACTCTTTCGTTAAACGGTCTATAGATATACATGTCGCGGCCTGCGATAAAATGACAGGTCGATTGCAGAATTTATCGATGTAAAGTAAACCCAACAAATAAGCTCGCATCGACCAGTAGGTACCGCGGGAAGAGCGAAATCTATACTAATACCTATTATAAAGCTGAAGAGTTTGTTTGTTTGTTTGAACGCGCTAATCTCAGGAACTACTGGTGCGAATTGAAAAATTCTTTTTGTGTTGTATAGACCATTCATCGAGGAAGGCTTTAGGCTATACTTATAACATCACGCTGCAACTAATAGGAGCGAAGAAACAATGGAAAATGTGGAAAAAACGGGGAAAATTATTCATCTTTGAGGGCTTCCGTTGCGTGTGCTGCGAAAACGGTTCAAGATATAAAAAAAATGTATGAAAGAATTATTTCTCTTAAAATGATCTAACAAAATGTCTGTAACAGTATATGTCTATCTTATAAGATTAACTCACTAGAACCGTTATTGTGGTAATAACTATTTCATGCGGACGAAGTCGCTGGCACAGCTAGTGCAAGACAAAATCTTTGTCGCGTTAGCCATGCTCCCAGTGCTGGTTGTTTCTGTATTCTGAGGATATGTACACAGAAACAGATTGAAAAACTATAATGCTAGCGGCTTTGAAAACATCTTTGTGTTAAGTAATTAAAAAGTGAATTTAAAAAAAAAACCTTTTTTACCAGGGTAAAATTTCGACAAAAAAAATATGCTTACAAAAAATTTATTCAAATAGGTACATAATCATTAAGCTAGAAGGCAACGTATTATTGCTTTTTTCTGTTAAAGCTTATTTTGTTTAGTAGCTAAATGTTATAAATATGGGTAGGCATATTCCAGAACAATTTACACATAATATGTGAGTTAGGTTATACATACAACTTATATGATATACCTACGTAGCGTTGTTTTACATAAAACCCTGAATGAAGGAAAAGTTACTTTTTTATTAGATTATATCTCACAAAGTCTCTCATTAATAGTTTTGTCAGCAAGCGATAAAGATTGAATCACCTGTGTAGAATAAAAAATCTGTTTCAATATTAATCAATCTTAGTCAGAAAGAAATTTTTGTACAAGCTTATGTCAAAAATTGTATTATTATAACATATTATGTAGTATATATATATATATTATATAGTATATTTTAGTAAGGTGTTGTCACTAGACTAGGTATATCTAAAAGACTAGAACAGCATAGATTAACTATACTGTTTAATAAACTTAGGAGTAAGAATTATGTTAAATAAAGATACATAACATATTTTCTTACCCAAAATACATAATGTTATAAATATAAATCTTGTATGCCATAATAGTCCTGTTGTAACAGTTAGAAAGCATAATAAAATAGTTTAGTTTTGTATGTTAATTACTTAATTATTTATTTTATTAATAAAATTGCAATATGGAGAATAGTGTTTAATTTTAGTTCTGTTGCACTAAAATAAAAATTTATCAACAAAAGTTGGACATAATATTTTTCAGATCTCTACGTAAATGCTTTATTCCTACAGAGTAGGTACATTACTCAAGTATAAACTTAATACCTATCCGTCTTATTACAAAATGTGGTCTAACTATTAGTCCAGAACTTATAAAATATCCAGTCCGTACTTGTTGTTCAAAATTTGCTTTCTGCTTAGGGTTTGTTCCCGGGAATTCTCGTCCCGGGAATTCCCGGGAAATCGGTCGGTCTCGTACCCGGGAAATTCAGCTCGAGAAAAGTCGAGACATCGAGAAGTTTAAATATACATTTTTACGCTTAGCTTTCTTTGTAAATGCGAGGCGGCAGCAAATATTCCTATACTTACTACAAAAATTGCGGTTGATATTGACGCCAACTAAACTTGCAGTTGAAGCATTGAGCAGACAAGATGCCAATTTACTAACTGCAGAGGCTATAACAGATGTGTTGCTAAAACAATTAGAAAGTATCGACGACCCTTTGGCTCTTCAGTTAGTAGAATCTCTTAAAATGAAAATATCAGATCGTCGGAATACACCTCTAATATCGCTGCTACGCTACCTAAACAGCCCCGATAATTTTATTCTCAAAAAGAGTGCTTATTTTACCGATAATAGCAAGACATTTTTAATTGGATACGCTGAAGACTTATTCAATCGTCTATACCCCACTGTTCCCACTACTACAGAACCTTCGACAGGAAATAATTCAGAAGTTGTCGAAGCAGGCGTAAGCGAATCAGAAACTGAACAAGACAGCTTTGCAGCTCAATTAGAGAGAGCAATAAAAGGTGTTTCGAGAAATGGTGAATCAACTAATGCTGTGGTGCTTTCCAAATCAATTATAAAAAAAGAGTTTTTGCTATTTGAAAAAACAGGCAAGAGGACCCCTAATCTGGAAACACTATACAAAGCATTAATTTCAGTCAAGCCGACTTCAACAGAAAATGAAAGGGTATTTTCCATATCGGGAAATGTGGTCAGTAAGATTAGGAGCCGGCTGTCTGATAAATCTATTAATGCTTTGGTTTGTCTTAAGGCATATTTCATAAGAATTAATAAGCAGGCTTAAAGACAGTTATATTTTTCGTATTAATAGTAGACAGATATCTCTTATTTAATTACATTAAAACTGCCAAAAATTGTGATACCATACCACCCACATAGTGAGATTAGTGAGTGATCTTTAGTTATGATGAGAAAAATTATGATTGTTTTTAGTTAAGATGTTTGTTTTAAGCTGATTGTTAACAGAGATTTTGTTTTTTATTACAGATTAGTGAGATGAGATTAGTTATGATAAGGAGAAGAAGTATGATTGTTTTTAGTTAGCAATTTTGTTTTGAGCTGATTTTTTATTGAGAACTTGTTTTTTTTGTTAAAAATTATGTTGATTTTTTTCATGTAAAATAAACACAGTTAAATTAAAGACTCTTTTTATTAATTAAACAAAAATTTAGTCGTATTTTATTTTTTCTCGACAACCCGAGAAGACCCGAGAAATCAGGCTCGAGAAGTCTCGACACCCGAGAACTAAAAAACCTCGAGAAATCGGAAACCCTATTTCTGCTGTCATAATATTCAAATTGACAAAATGTCATCAATGATAAATCAAAGTTCTAATTTGAAGTTGACATTTTGATAGTTTGTACATAAGAAATGTTTGAACAACAAGATGGAACTGACTTGTTTGAAATTTAAACCATGTTTTGTAATAAGTCGGTATGTTTTTAGTAATTCTTCACCTTCTGGTCATTATAACATACCATTTTGAAGTCCAAAGCCTCAGTATAATGATATCGTGGACTTTTTTAAATTGAAGTTTTCTTAAGATTTAAACGATTACACATTGAATAGATTATGTTTTGTTTTTTTTTACGTGGGATAGGTTTACGTTTGACTACAGCCATGTGTCAAACGTATGTCATCATGCGTTTCATGATATGTGAAAATACAACCTACGGTTTTTTAACCCTGGATAAGTGCTTCTGTTGCCACAACCACTGTAACTCATTTTTTTTTTCTTTTATGGCGATAACTTTGTTTTGTGCAAATTCTCAAGTAAAACAGTAATTTAATGAGCTTCACGCATACATCGTTCAAATCTAAAAACGCTTCGCTTATGACAGTTTTACATCTTCAATATAAAGGATTAATACAGAAATTTCGTTTTAAGTAACCTATTTAACATCTAAGTACATACAGAACAAAGTCTTTAAACTAATGACAAACTCGGACGAGTAATATACTTCAGACTGAATAATATAAGTGTAGGTGACGACATTTTCCGTCCACATTTGTGTATAGAGTCTCAAACAAATTATATTAGAACGAAGCTATTTTGTCACACGATTTAATATCACTGCACTTTGCTTATCATCGCCGTGAGTTTCTAGCACTATTAACACTTTTTTCACAGTTTTGAAATCCTATAAGCTATTAACGTATTTCAGTGTTTGGATACGACATTTCTTCCAAAACTACCTTCCATTTACACCAACGTTTTTGTATGTACATAATATGTCCTTTTCACAAACTTGACACATACCTAACAGCTTGGCGGCCGAATTACTGAAAATGTGGAACTTTAACCGACAGCCCCCGCAAAAGAGCACCAAATCCACCAAGACCATATTTTCTTTCCAGAACACATTTGTGCATCTCAAAATTTTTCATTTTCAAACAAACATTTTCCAATCCATTCTTCTGTTTCTTTATACAAACATTTTTCAGTCAATACGTTATGTTACATCCGAAGGTGATATCCTATTATTTGCATTGTGTCAGGTGAATTACGATTGGTTGGAATCCAGATAATCAATGCTCTGATTTCCAAAGACTTCAGTTATAGAGTCACGTCCATTTCCAGTTCTTTAATTGCGGGTAATAGGTCTAGCCACGCAGGTGCAACAGCTGGGAAGCTTGAGAGCGACTTGCTTCTGGACGCCATCTTTGTCGATGGCTTCCATCACTCGGAACACGTGTTTCTGGACACAAGCACTGGAGTAGTTCTCGTTCCACTTCATCAGATTCTTGCAAGGTAGTTCTGGTGTCCTGGAATGGAATGGATATTTGTTAGGGACGATATTTTTAACCAATACTATTTCCTTCAGTATTGTCACGTTTGAGATTACTAGAGTATATAATTATATATAACACTATTCTACCGAAGGCGCCAGTGTATCGCGAGGTCTATATTTACATAATATAACACATCCTCATCAATTCACTTCACCGCTGGAATAGCTATGGAAGTATCTGCACAGAGAACTCTCTAAGGAAATAATTCTACGAGGTAGTCTCGACCTCAGGATGAGAAATACCATTCTTAGAGCGAATATGTCTTGAAGTCTTCCAATTGGAACACGTCAGAGCGTATTAACTGTCTGTCTATACAAAGATACTGACAAGCCCATAACTAATGTCTTTTACTTTGTCCCAGTATCACAGGGCAAATGAGATATTGAATCAGACGTAGTCAATTTTCATAATTGCATCTATATGTGTATGTAGGTATGTACATAATTATAAACTATTGAAACTATTCATTGCCGACCAGTGCGAAGCTCACTTGCTAACCCCTTGCAGTTAACTTAACAACGTTACCAGAAGAGTTACCAACAGTTAACCAAAAGTGGTCTAATAGTAAACATAGACAGTAGTGCATTGATACTTACTCACAAATCTCCGCCAGAAAGCCCTGCACGGGCTTGTCTTTGAGATTGACCACCGTGTACCACGTGTCATTCTTGTCTGGTAGCGCTTCCGGATACAATATCTGAAAATTATAATTAATTAAATTACGTTTCCTTTGGTTTATCACGGAATTTTGGTAAAACTATTACATTTATGGGAGCATATAAGAAAACACTATTTTACTACACTACCTACTATATTATGTATATGGGACATCGGGAATCAAGGGAGAGCTCAAATTTCGTAAATTTGTATAGCCCAGCTCCATCCAATTTTTATTACCTTTTTAGTATTTTTTTAAGAAAATTTTCTACATCTAATCACGGAAACATTTGGTTAACATTTTTTTTTAATTATTCAATAACAATCACTTTCAAATGTAAGTTAATCAATTTTGCTCATTCATGCCGCTCTTTGTTTTTCATTGTGGTTATGATTCGCAGACTTGGGAAATATTTTGGGACATTTGCACACAGCGCCATCTAGCCCCATACTAAGCTAACGCTTGCCACTTACCCTAGTAGAAGACTGGCACAGACTGACATCTACATTCGTATCGAAGTCGCCGAGTCTATGGGATATTGAGAACGCGTCTCCTTCAGGCAAAACGTCCTTATTTAGAAAATTCACTCTGTCTCCTAGCTGAAAAGGAAATAAATGGAATGTTACGAAATAGATATTTGAAAACATAAAAGATTCTTAGACTTGTTTATTAAATAATTATAACTATTACATCGCAGACTTAAGTGAAAATAACACGTTTATTTATGGGGACCCCTAATATTTTAATTATAAAATCTTAAGTATTTGTTGTTCAGTTGTTAAAACAGCAATGGAAGCACATGTATGTAACCTTCAAAAAATATGTATAAAAACACAATTCTACAAACAATAATCTACCTCAACAATAGCATTTTCCACCAACTTCACTGGGTGGTTAGGGACGTTTTCGCAGTATCCCTGCTTCCGGCACTTTTCCGGGATAATCAGCTTCGTTCGTCGGGAAGAGGAAGTTGGTCCCGGGAACACCACTCTGTCGTTGTCATCCAGGACTGACTCCTCTAACGCTCCTGGAAATGGAAAATGGGGAATTAATAACATCTGTTACATATTCTCCGATTACCGATAGTCGTCGCAAAATATTTTAGGGGTGGAAATAGTAAGTAAAATAAATAGAGCAATCGGTCGAATCAAAACCTTCTCCTTTTTAATGTCTATTTAGAGGACTGCTTCCAAAATAATATTTATATACTTAGGTCAATACAAAAAGGACTTAACAATATATTTAACGGACAAGATTTTTGTATGTTTGAAGTTTGGTAATAGTGAATTTATGGATAGTAAAATAATAACAAAAGTCTTGTACAATACAACAAGTGATGATTTCTAGATTTTTTAAGCTTCTTTAATGTAGTTGATAGATGAAATACATGGATTGACACACACGATGTATCGGACTATGACGTGAAGTAAAGACACGTAATATTTTCTTTTATGTACTCATCGCAATCGCATGTGAGTACTTATGTTCATATAGAATTAATAAATTAGTTCATCCACCACCAAATAACAAAAGATAATTTTATATTGTTAAAATTTAGTCAAAGAAGCTGCCAAGTCAGACCACCTCATGTTGCAGCTCCAAGAAAACAAATATAGAGAAGAAACAGAAAAAATCAAATTTGGGAATTTCACCAACTTGAGCGATGCCCTCAAATACAGAAAAGAAAAAAGCTGGTGGAAATTGCATAAGAATTTGACAGAAGATGAGTAACAAGCGTTCTTTTGTAAAGAAATTCCCTGAAATAGCCAAGAGCAGGCATAAACAACAGGAATTGGGAAAACGATAATACCACCAAAAACTTACAGACAGAGAATAGTTTCAGCAGCACCAGCCCAAAGTAGACTTATACCATGGAATGTGATGAATGCACCTACCTATAGTGGCTTGCAATTCCTTTAACAGAATCGCTAACAAATTAGTTCTGTGCCCACCTCTTTTGTTAATTTCAAGTCGGTTTAAAATTTTATAAGTCCCATTATCGACTCTTGGAGATTCTTGAATACTACTTGTGTCTTGTCTTTCTATTCTGTTGGTTCTCGCTTCGGGGTATCTTGTGGAGAGGTGGTCGAATACTGGTGGAATGGTGTAGTGTAGGTTTGTGCTCTGAGGATTTTGGTAGGCGTTTGTCAATGGTGGATATGCTTCTTGGCTTCTCCGTTGATGGTAGAAACTGTATTGTGTGTGCGCTGCTGACATCATCTGGAAATTTAGAAGAAAATGTTGTCTCTTAGTGTGTAACTAAAACGTGTAAATGGCACTCATTACTCATGAGTTTTATTATTACTTTGCGTAGAGACTAGAGAATCTTTAAGATTTAATATGTATGATCAAATGTTTTAATGTCTTAATTCTCATAATGGATTAGATTAATTTAGTGTAGTTAGTTAACATTATATGCAAGCATTTACTCCGAACTAGTGACTCTTTAGTCGAAGGTGGAGCTGCTATTTAGTACATATTCGTACATAATGTACTAGGTATATTATGTATACTGGCACAATGGTATTTATCCCACAAACATACGCACGTAAGTTGTATGACGTTGGTAATACGCTTGTCGCTTGCTCATGCTCGGATTAATTAGTAAATTACTTACTGCCAATGTAATAGCTACTTTTAAAAGCTTTTAGTTGTACCCGTTTTGTTAAATTAAGTCAGTAATTGAAACTTGTAATTAATATGCAAGGATATCGGGTGTTGTAGCACTCTGCAGCACTATTTAGTCGTCGGCTAAAACTGAATAAATATGTAGGTTGTTATCAGTTACACTGAGCTATAACAAATTAAGTTTTACATTGGAAGATAATGATTATTAACTACTAGCTGTGCCTGCGACTTCGTCCGCGTGGAATAGTTATTTTGGGCATTAATTGTTTGAATTTTGAACCGTTTTCGTAGCGCACGCAACGGAAGCCCTCAAAGATGAATAATTTTCCCCGATTTTTCCACATTTTCCTTTGTTTCTTCGCTCCTTTTAGTTGCAGCGTGATGTTATATAGCCTAAAGCCTTCCTCGATAAATGGTCTATTCAACACAAAAATATTTTTTCAATTCGCACCAGTAGTTCCCGAGATTAGCGCGTTCAAACAAACAAACAAACTCTTCAGCTTTATAATATTTTAATAGTACAGATGATAAGTGTGATATAACCATAAAAGAGTAAAGCGATCTTTTTTCCATGGATATAAAAATCGCTTACAGATCAGTAAATGAAATAAATTAAATTTATAGCGGCCGGCTAGCTATTGCCATTCAGCACTGAAACGCAGCGAGCTTGATGGGTACATTTGCATCGGGAACGGTTAAGGGCGGGTTATTTAGTTTATTTGACATATAAATATATAATGTTTGACATGCTTATTCATTTATAAGCAGGTTCTTTGTCATTCGAAATTCCGTTTGTTGCTTTAGTTTGCCTATGACAAATAATACATACTTAACTATGTATTTGCTTAAATATACATAGATACAAGGGTACTTTACTTGTAACTAACTTGTAGGTATAACCTTTTAAGGGCGGCTTCAGTAAATACTTTCATCAAAATCAATAATTACAATTTTACGTCTTTTGGAAATTTTCGAAATAACATTTCGATTCCATACAATTTGTCCGGGGCGATGGGTTTATTTGTATAGAACAGATATTATGTATTAGACTAATTATATATATATTAATATATATATATATATATATTTTTACAGTAAATACATTTATATTTGAATTGATTTAATATTTGAGTTAATTTAATCTCAAAGTTCAAAAAACATTGAACACAAGTAGTTGCTTTGACGTTCTAAAGCCGCTCTTAAAAGATTATGACATGTGCTGGTTACCTTACCAGTAACTCGGTATGTAGCATATAAGCCTTCGGGAAAATACCGTCTCAATTTCACACGCGTTAATCAGTAATGTCAATATGCTTAACAGTACTTCAAGTTGATGTCAACGGTTATATTTTCGTCGAAATTACTAGGTGACGTACAATTTACAGTGAAATAATCAGATAATGAAAATCTCTTAATTCCTTTCTACATTAAAAATTATTACCTATACATGTTGTCAAGCTGTTACTAATACACAAAAGAAAAAAAGTTTTGTGTGGTTGTAAAATAATTATAATATGATTATATTAATAATAATATATACTTACATAATAAAATTTTGAAGTAATAAACGTAACCTATATATTAGTTTTTATATTCGTAACCCCAACAGTATAATCATCAGGAAAAGAACAAAAAACTGAACAAGTACTGTTAATACCGCCGGCCAATTTTCAATAGTTTTTGGTCGGCGAACTATTTTAATTAGCTTTCCTTTTTATCGTTGCTTAATGACAAATCGCTATTTTAATTAGCATAATGGGATCGGCCGTTAATTATTTGTTGATACTGATAAGGTGGTCATTCACGTTTATAAATATTACTGATTATAATATAAGCACGTGTACTGGCGTTAAACATTATAATGTAGACTTTTTTATTTATGTATATTAAATTTGTTTTATTAGATAGTAGTGAGTGTTCGCGGCTTCACTCGCATTACAAAGTAAAACTTGCATCCCCTATTTCACCCCTTTAAAAGTGACATTTCCAAAAACCCTTTCTTAGCGGATGCCTACGTCATAACATCTACCTAAATCCCAAATTTCAGCCCGATCCGTCCATTGGTTTGGGCTGTGCGTTGATAGATCACTATATCAGTCAGTCAGTCAATCAGTCAGTCAGTCACCTTTGAGTTTTATATATTTAGATAGATAGAAGATTATTTTAAATTTGTTTTAACACACGTGTCTAACATTAATTAGCTACAATATTAGGCTGGCAAAGACGTCTAAAACTCCTCACTTGTCAATTTCTAGTTCTAAAAATCTAGAGGATGAGAATAATTTCTTCACAGAAAACCTGCTTTACTTGTATACAGAATATGTTTTATTTTCTGCTCCTACGTCGTCAATTGGACAATGCCAAAGATTCAAACTATGAATATACTTAAACCTGAGCACTCTAAGTAAGTTCAGATAAGAGTGGCCAACTCTTGTGTCCAAGTTTTCCAACCGCCTTTGAGGCCTCTAACATGGCTGAATGATTATCAGTACTCGCCTGATGTTATCTTTCAAGTAGCAATTACAATATAGCTCGCTAATTACGATTTCAAATAATTTTCGCGTGCTTTTTACCTAACATTACAAGTGGATCATATAATTCATAAGTTGATTGGTAACACGTAATAAGCTATCACTTAACAGCTATTTTAAATAATACGTCTACATAATTGGACATTGCAGTTAATAATAAAGCGTTAACTAATTTAATGAATCATCAAGTCATGAACCTTTATGTTATTAAATTCTGTCTTACAAGTCTCTCGGACATACCCTCCGATACAATAGTTTGTTGAACGTTCTTGAAGAATCTATCACCTAACCATTCATCATAATAATGTCAGTATAAAACGTAGAGTAAGATAAACTCTGAAACCTACCTATACTACATTTATATCACAATGAGTTTTGTCTGGGCTGGGGTTCACTGAGAAGTTTCACCAACACAGGGGTCTTCAAATCCAGAGTAGTATTCAGGTTTCTTCGAAGCAAGCGTGCTACATCATAAATTTACATATTTAACATCAGGCAGGCTGTAGTCGAACGTCAGCATATTCCGTGTTCAAATCTAACAAAGTCACTCTCATATTTATTTAAGTTCATGATTTACATTATTATTTTTGTTCACAAATAACCATCAAGAATTTCACCACCTAAATCGGCAGTTATCAAACTAGCAAGCCTAGTTCTGAATGCCTTTCAAAAGGAGTGGCGGGAACAGGAAACTTTTTTCAGAATGTTTTTCTGTCATGAAGGTGGTACTAGAAAGTATCATAGTACCCTAGTACTAAATACTAGAACTTTAGGTTTTCCTTTCTTATTTATTACAGTTAATTCACTAATAACTAGTCCTATTAAATTGATGCCATTTATTTTTATGAAACCCCATTATTTTCCCAGACTAATTTTGACTTTTATAAAATACATTATGTACATCCGCACATGCAAGCTGTAATGTTTTTTAAACGGTTCTTGTCTAGACTTTTTACGTGGGTCTAGATCGTAGACTTTTGATCTATTGAAAATGAGAATTTTCTCACGACAGTCCGGTTTTCGACTACTAACCTGACTCACTTGCACACACGATTTTGTGTTTGAAGGTGGAGTATAACTAAAATGAAAATGGCTCTCCAATAAGCCCGCTGGAACACACCGTAAATATAAACGGCTAGGAAAAATAAATAAAGAAATTTGTGAATATATATTATTATGTACTTATTGTGAATCAAATAACTTCACTGTATTTAGTATTCAAAGCATGGAAGTAATAATTGCAAAACAGAAGCCTTTCTTATTTGCATTGCAAATTTATGACGGATTCAAATCGCAACATGATTCCTGCACATTTATATGTTATGGGAGAACAGTAATTTGGTTCCTACCCATATTCACACAACATATTGCAGGGGTTTTGGGTTAAAGGTTGCATAAGAAACAATATGAACAATTATTTCAGTACTAAAACGATAATCTAAATATATAAAACTCAAAGGTGACTGACTGACTGATTGACTGATATAGTGATCTATCAACGCACAGCCCAAACCACTGGACGGATCGGGCTGAAATTTGGCATGCAGGTAGATGTTACGACGTAGCCATCCGCTAAGAAAGGATTTTTGGAAAAACCGCTTTTAAAGGGGTGAAATAGGGGATGCAAGTTTTACTTCTTAATGCGAGCGAAGCCGCGAGCATTTACTAGTTTTGATATAAATCATTAACATAATAAGAATAGTATCAGTTTAAACTGATGCTATAACGTTAAATGTTAAAGTTTTCAGTTCAGGGATTTTGCACAGCAATTGTGCACTGGGAAAGTCACGAAAATTGTCGACCCCAAATTATATACTCGTGAGTACATAAAGTAAAATTATTAAAAAAAAACAGTACATGAAACCATCAAATCAAGTATTAAAAATAAAACAGTACATGAAACCAATCAATCTTATATCCTCCCTAAAATAGCAGATATAACAAAAGCCAAACAAAATTTCATACGAACTATTTAGTAAATCACTACATGGTAACATTGGCCACATAAAGTCGTGTCAGTGATCGTGTTGAATAAATTATTATTTTTCACGCAATATAAAATATACATACATACCAAGTGACAGTGGCTACATACATATATTTATAGTGCTCATATGTATATATATGGCGGAAGAAAGTGAATGGTAGACTTTTGCTTTCGTTGTTTATATGTATGATACCAAATATACATAGATACGATACTTGACACAAACTTAGTATTGCGGTAGGCTGAGTTGGATAAAAAATAGTGAAAATAGTTTTTAAAGCTTAAATATTTATCACAACAAATTTTCGAACTCCATTCGGAGTTCGAAAATTTGTTGTGCATTTTAATGTAGTTTAGTGTGCATTTTAATTAACTACACATTTCTTTAATTATGATATTAGCTGATATAGATTGCGAACTAACTTTACAATAAATATACCTCATTCGCAAATATAATTACGAATCCCCCAAATAAATTAGAGCAAGATGAGCTCTAAATGAGTATTTGAGAAGAAATTTCACCCTAGTACAACAAGTACCTACATATAAAATTTGTCAATAGAAAAACCCTGAGCACCGCAACACAGGAAATCCTACAGCGGTTGCCAGGGACATCAACTATGTAATTATTAACAGTTTACCGATTGATATTGTTCAATTCCTTTAAAAATGTGTTCTTATACGAAATAACAATAACCTTTTCGAGAGCCTCCTCGTAAGTTTTTTTAAATGTCGGAACGGTATCGAACGTTAAACGCTACCGGTTTTTTATTGCCTTCGCGCTATTATGACATAATTCCAAAATATTTTTCGAGAGATCTTAGCAGAAATGTATACTGGTTATATTGTAGTAAATTGTGCAGTGCCATTTGAAGTAAGCAATTTATTTTAAATTAATATGGTACGAATGAATTACTTTGGGGACTTAGGCTTGTTTTGACGTCAAAACCGCAAAGAGAAACTATTTATAGCAATTTTTCCAAAACCACAGCTAGTGTCCGAGCTAATACTTAACACCATTACCACACCATGTTACTATGTTAGTCTGTGTATTTTTACTTTTGTTATGTTGACTATACAGCCTGAATAAATAATAAATTTGTAAAAAAATAATAAAAAAAAATTACTTTATTTTTTTTCTGAAAGTCGAGACAGGGTCACCTAAAATACACTAAGAAAACATTAAATATATCCGTTATCTAGTATCGGCGAGACAAGCATCTAAGATAATAATAATTAATTTTAATTTTTATGTTGTTGTGAATGTAATGTAATGTGATTTTCCTATATGGGTCTCAGTAACCCGAAATAAATTAATTTTAATGTAGTTAGTATAGTTTACTCTGTATTCTGTGTTATGGGGCTAAATAGTGCTGTGTAAAATGTTCCGGAATAGTTTATTTTTATATGTATTTCAGAGAAAACCAACTTTAACTGTTGACTTTAAAATATAAAACCTGACTTGATTAATATAAGCGAGGGCATGTTGTAACTTCGCCACGACCCGGACGTCTGCAAGTAAATATTCCGATGTTCCGAATTAAGTGAATGTCGCGGCCATGCCAGTTACCTAATTATAATTATTACCGGAGCCAAAATTCTATTATGAAAGTGCATCGCGGAGTTCCCAGTTTGTTTACCAATCAAGATTTTCCTATCTGTCGACATGTTTACTTTAGGCAAACCGAAGTTTAACTGCATGATGTCTTATAAAAAAAAATACATTCACCTGAGTTGAAAAACTTCTCTGTTTTTGAAGTTGGTTTAAAAATTATTTGAATTAAAAAAGTATTGTGTATTTTTTACTAATATATAAGAAATTTTGACTACATATTACATTTTTTATTAAACTTCTACGTGTTTTATTTTAAAGTTTTTTTAAATAACACAATACACAGAGCAGTTAGAAGTAACAATCTCATGTCATAAAGAAACTATCCTCGGACTCGACCGTGGCACATAACGCCTTATTAAGACTTTATAAATAGAGACATCTACTTATACGATCAATTTAAGACCATATATACACAACACATGCATTCTCATGCCTATATTTACCCAGATTTCTTATTTCCAAGAAAATCTGAACTTTTATGTTATTGACAAGTAGTTGTTTTCGGCCCATACTGGTGATCTTTTTAATTTTACTTGCATGTTTTTTATTAAGTCATATAATAAGTCGTATGTGTGTGAAATAAATACATTTTACTATCGATGTCGCCAAATTGAAGGTAACTAAACAAATAAAATGAGGCTTCAAAGTGATGTTGATTCCATTAAAAACTTATGATTTTTTTATTTATTGGAATAAGGGAGACAATATCAACACAGGAAATAAATATATCATCCTAGGCTGCAGCAATGCTTAACACCAGGCAGGCTGTAGTCAAGCGTAAACCTATCCCACGTAAAAAATATATATTGGAAAACCTTGTTATATATTTCTTTTTAGAGTGTTACATAATTTATTTGATGCTTGCTTCGTTTTTCGCTTAAGCAGGTTGTTTCACAAATTCGAAAAGTTTTCACTCTTAAATGTAACATTCATCAAACTATAAGCCTCTACACTTCAGTGATTGGTGTATCACTATCAAAGGTAAAAATTTTGTCGGGCTATTAATTAAAAACAAATTTTTCACAAGTTTTCCGAATTTGTAAAGTACCCCACAATTAACCTGCCTGAAAGGCCGGACTGTCTAGTGTAAAAAAGTTTATATAAAAAATCCCTCAAGCTATTGCATTTTGACGTAGCAATGGGTTTACGTTTGATCTGACAAATACACAATACAATCTGACAAATACACAATACACTTCTTTGTAAATAGATGTGACGATGACGTAGGGATATCCCAGCTACTCATTTCTTATGTATAGTAACCGAGCTGAAAATTTCCTTGTTTAGTTTATATTTACTCTTAATATTATTTAACTTAATATAAACGTAATTAATTTTCTAATATAAGTCTTCAATATTCTTCTAGGCCACGCGCACTTTGACTGCATTCTATAATGTTAGGCGTATTGTAGTCAAACTTGAGACATAAAAAATCTTTCAGAAGACTTGAAACCTTCTTTTTTTAGTCGGTTCAAAACGTTTGAATTCTATAGTGGCGTAATATAAGAATGTAAAATCATTGGGTGATAATCATTCATTCAAAAATTAATGTGAATACCATTCATATTATTATCATGTTTATAATAAAAAAATTTAGGGAATATAAAATTAGACATTTATTGTACTACAAACATTCTAGTATTATCTGTGTAATCCAAATAAATAACATTAAAAAGTAATGCAATGTAGACGCAATTATGGTTTAGTTTTTATTATTGTATAGTTTTTTTATTTAGGAATTCTGTCTGTATTTACAACTAATAGTTGTTACTACTCTAGTAGGTACATCTATTATTTTTGTACCAAAGTGTTTAAAATTGGTCTTATTTACTTACATATGTAGATAATACATATACCAGATGTATTTTTAGCGAAGTTTGCCAAACAAAAACCTCTGTCGAAGACCAGCCAACTGTTACTACTTGACCTTTGCAATTATGATTAATTTATCGACAGACAGTCTAAAATTTTCTGGTTTCGTCACATTCTACAAACATCAATGAGTTGACCTTACGTCCAGTCTGGCAAAACTAAATATTTGTTATGGTAATAACCACATGCAAAAACGTGAGGTTAAAAACTTAATCTGTGTGAAGGATTTTTTACAACCGCGAGTAATTTAGATACTGGAGTATTCCGCAGAGATAAAACATAACAAATAACATGCCATTCCGCGCAACGTAGGTTGAAATGGACTTGAAATTACAGACCAATTTTCGATTTTGAACTCGTACCACAATCACAAGGTTACACGCACCTATAATCAGCTCATAGATAAACAACGCCTGTATTTAAATTAATGAAATCATAAATGTGTAGCCATTAAGTTTAATGTGAGCGGTAGCCGCGTTTACATAAAGTATAAACAAAACAACAGATAGTATACTCACGGTGAAGACGCAGACGACGCTCAGTGCTCGGTCCATGGCTGCGAGTCTTCAGGAGTGTCCGAGCGAGCACTGCACCGGCTCACTGTCACTTTATAAACATATCTATGTGTTCACTTCACTGCTATTTACGCGCGCGAATCAATGCGGGCTCGCCCACCATAATACCGATATCGATAGACACGACCGGCTGTCGATAACCGGGGACGGCTACTGACGTCGCAGCTCCCACCGCTCGACTCACTACCTCGTAATTACCACCGACCAGTTACCTCAGACCTCTGGCGCGGAAAAATTTCTTTAGCAAAACTTGGCAGATTTCTCAAAGTATGTTTGTGAATAAAGTTAGCACAGGCTCAGGTGTCCTGGACGAGGCGCACGACCTAGAAGCGAGATAGTTCAGTTTATTGACGCATACCCTTTCGCAGTTAAAGTTCAATACCATTAGCGTTAATCGTCATAAATAGTACGATTGATAAGGCAGGTTCAGTTTAATCGAGCATTATCATCATCATCCTAGAGTCATCCACTTTCAGACATAATTCCTCCTCTATTGTACACCGCAATCCGATTTTGTTCTTCTCGTCTCGACCTCTGTTTAATCGATACAATTGTATTATTATAATTATTTCTCATCCCTATGGTGTAGGATATATGTGTCACAGGAAAACGAGATAAAAGACCCAATATAACATGAATTACGTAAGTAAAGAGACATATATTAAATTAATTAATTTACTATTCCTGAATATAATTAACGTCAAAAGAATTTGCTTACGCGCATGGGACTAATTAGGGACAGGTAGAAAGGTAAGGTTAATTACTTATAAGTAACTTAGTGAAGTTGTTGAATCTTGGTTCCACTAGTTCCACTTCTGATCATAAACTCAACAGATCAAAATAGAGATTTGAGAGGCCAATAAAAGTGACAACCCCCGGTGTCCTAAGTTTAAAAATATTTACAGAGGCATGACGAGATTTCTTAACGACACAATTAATTAATTACTTATTACTCATAATTTACTATTTTCGAAACTTTAAAATAATTAAAGTAAATATTTAGCTCTAAAATTATTATGTGGTAACTGTAATATTTATAACAATATCAAATGAGTTATGCATTAGTTTTAGGGATTTCCAATTATTTTAAGGTAAATAACAATTTAATTTATTCTTAGCTCTTATTACGTTCAATAAATCCCACAGAGCTTAAAGATACCTCCAAGGAAACTTTTTATCAGAATAATAAGTTTCCTTCAGTACAATATTATACAGAAAGCTAAATTTTGTTCGTGGGATTCTTTTACAAGTCAACGCCATCGATGTGTTTTAATGATGAAACATTAGCGGACCCCGAAATAGCATTGTAGTTCGGTTACATGATGAATGTTCTACGAATTAATCGCTGCACATACATTACATCAACTAGGAGGTGCTCACGGCTTCGCTCGCATTAAGAAATAAACAATGCATCCCCTATTTCACCCCTTTTAAAGTAGCATTTCCCAAAATCCTTTTCGCAGCGGATACCTACGTCATAACATCTACTTGCACGCCAAATTTCAGCACGGTCCGTCCAGTGGTTTGGGTTGTGCGTTGATAGATCACTATGTCAGTCAGTCCTTACCTGATCGGGAATGAAATATGATGAGCTGTTCAGTTTTCCAGTCCAGGCTAGAGTAGCATTATAAATATTATAACTAGTGGTGTAACTCACTGTACATAATCTGGGATTAAAATTAGTCTATGAAATAATCCAGAAGTCTAATCTATTTCCATCATCATCATCATTAGCCTGTTATCGCCCACTGCTAAGCATAGGCCTCTCTTCTTGTACGCCACTGGTCCTGCGCAGATTGAATCCAAGTGTGGTTTAATCCTGTAATCTATTTCCATACCAATTTTTTATCCAAATCGATCTCGGCGATTGAGAGTGAAGGATGAACGACACACATATTATATGCCAAAACTTTCGTCTTTAGTAATGTTATTAAGTAGACCGATGGTCGGATGACATTCTAAGCACGTTGGTAAGAGCTGGACTAGACAAGCTGGAGACCGTACTGTGTGGCATGCTGGAGAGGAGGCCTATTCTCAGCAGTGGGTGGACAAGAGCTGATATGATGATGATGATGACGAAATACACTTTGGAAATTAACGTAAGCCAGTTTTTAGATGCTATATTTAATAACTAATAATCTGATATTGAAAGTATGATGTTGAATATTATCACTTCCAACAATGAAAATTAATCAGGTCTTATAAAGGTATCTGTATTATACGAGACAAGTTACTACCTGTATATATTACAAAGTATTTTCAGACAAAAACCGGTTGACAGTGAATGCGGAACCAGTATGCATAAAGCTCTTGTATTTGGCCAAATTCTTCGAAATCGCAGTATTGGCTCCTGATTGTGTTTTATTAAGGAAGGCAGATTGATAATGTTAAATGTTAATTTATACAAGTTGTATTAATAGTAGTCTCTTTAGTAATTAGAATTTGGATGAAAGTTGTGTTATTTGTATTGTCCCAGTTTTCAAGAAGATTCCAAATAAGAAACGCACAATACCTAATATGTACATCCATGCAATTATAAAACATGTACTGCATCATCATCATCATTATCCACAGCCGTTTGAATTCCACTGCTGAGAGCTGGCTTCCCTTTATATGTGCCTTTACGTCGATTTGTACAAATTTCGACCAGGTTGGACCCTTACATTAACTTACATAGGCGCAAAATATCTAAATATACAAAACTCAAAGGTGACTGACTGACATAGCGATCTATCAACGATCAGCCCAAACCACTGTACTGATCAGGCTGAAATTTGCCATGCAGGTAGATGTTATGACGTAGGCATCTGTTAAGAAAGCATTTTTGGAAATGCTACTTTTAAAGGGGTGAAATATGAGTTGCAAGTTTTGCTTCCTAATGCGAGTGAAGCCACATGCTATATTATTTACATGAATGTATACAGAAAATATACAATATATAATACAATTTATACAAAGTACTAAACTAATAAATAAAAATATGAATAAAAACCCTTGTTAAATATGTAAGTATAAAAATCGTTTATTTTGTAATTTTGACTAGGTAGGTAGTGGGAAATGAATCATGGTCAAGAATAATATCATAATTATAGGTACATGCTATGTGCTCATTATTACCATAATCCTTAAGTTAATTTTACCTACGCATTTGTTAATTTACCTTAAACGTAGTATTTTTTTATAAATATGTCATGGGTGCTCCTAATAAATTGTTTGTTTCCTTGTCTATATTAGGTTATTTATATAAAATTAATTCGAATCATTTATATATTATGACAATTTCATCACAAGTACCTATGGTTTGAGATTATGTAACGGCTACTTTAAATTTATTACGTCATCGAAAAGGTACATATATACAGTTATTTAATTATAAAATAGCTACATAATAAGCTGCGTTGAAGAATAAGGTTAATTCGTAAATGTCAAACTATGGTTATAAAGAGTTTTCAAACCGTACTAGTTACTTGTCACATTTTATAAAGTACACACATTCTCTTTAAAACCTTTTCAAATTTTATCAATACATAAAAAAAATATTAAACAGAGAAATTTAAACCTCTCGAATACTTGAAATCTAAATTTAAATCCACAGATTTGATAAACTAAGGCAAACAAAATCGCTGTGACAAAAATCTAGAAATCTTAATGATAAGGATCATAATCCGTAAGAGCTTATAGAAGTAATACATTTAAAATGTAATTTCCAAATCAACATCAGTTTTTCTTATAATGACAAGAGCAGCACACGGGTAGTTCTGCGGATATTTTTTCGGTCCCATTATTTTCTGTAGCGACTAGAAACTCCCACACGCTGGTCTTTTGTCGGCAGAATGTGGTGATACCGGACAGATGGGGGAACGCCTTGAAACAAGAGGCGCCGGGATCACTGGAATAACAAGAAAAGGATATGGTAAGGATAGTTACTACAATGTAACTACTGCATGTCCGATAAAACAACACTGTTGGAACAATTTTACACTAAACTCATATCACAGAATACAGAGTTATATGTGACACTTTGTAACACAAAATGTTAAGCAATAAACATTTTGATTTTAGCTACAATTTAAAAAGGGTTTATAAGTCGCAACACGTTAATTGCCTGCCTGCCTGCGTTCCTTGTCATCGTCTTTTAATATTACACACATTGCCTGCTGCGCATTCGGTATTGTATAGAATGCCTGGGTAAAGTATGAAATAAATAATATTTCATACATTGCCTACGCGTTTTAGGCATTCTATACATTGCCTAGGCATTGAATACAATGCCGGATTATATAGATTGACGGTAACATACTTAGAGGAATCAATAAGTATGCTTTGGTATAAAATTAATCATGTAGATAGTCTTTTTCTTCTCTCTATTCATACAGGTAATAGCTGTCCATTGCTGAACAACCATCTCTATGGCTATATTCAGCATTGTTGTTTCAGCAGTAGTAATCACCAAAAGTGAAATTAATTAAGATAATTGCTATTCCCTTTCTTCAGAGTTCCATGTAATCCAGTGTATGTCCTACCTTGGACCGCAGTGTTCGCTTGTGCGAACACAAAAAAGTCTCGAACTACGTAGGCTAGACTTATTTTTAAGATAAGCGAGTGTGGCTCAGCGGTTCCAGTGTCTGCTTTTCATCCAGACGCACCCTGGTTCTAATCCAGCCCTGTATTATCAAGTTATGTGTGGATTTGCACTCGATAAGCGGTGAAGGAAAACATCGTGAGGAAACCGACATGTTTGAGGACAACAATATCCGAGGACATGTGTCTTCCGTGGAAGGACCTGGCGCCCACCACGATGTATATGCCCTAGAGAAATTCCCGAACGAATTAATTCGGCGGGGGAGTCACGACCCTCAGTCATGAGGAAATACGACACAAGAGACATCACGTAGTAAGATGTATCACGTTTACCTATCTAAAAGCAACCTACCAAGGTTGGATGCTTACAACAATAGCCACAATGTTTGCAATAATGCTTACCTTGTGAAAGATGACACATTTCTTAGAATTATGTAAAGTATTAATGGAAAATGTCGTCAACATTGGTTTTCCTTCCGGTTATATCAGGTCAAAGGTTTTATGCCTGGGTCTTAAGGCGTGACCGTTAGTAGGGAGTATTGGCCTTTGACCAAATAATGTGTTACCTACAACTTCTTTGTAGGTACTTGTTACAAATATTGGTATTCAGAGAAGGTGTTTCTCTCTAATTAAATTAATTAATGAATTAATTTATATTTTCAATGTTTTTTAACTCGTTAAATAGAGCCGGTGCCCAGTCACTGGCGTATACCTTGGATTGTATCATCTCCTCCTCTTTGAATCGTATTCCTCATTTTTGAGTGTTGTGCCTCCCTCACAGAACCAATTCATTGAACGAGTTCTGTCTGACTAGATTTGTTGATGGTAAAAAAGATGATTTTAAATATCTACACCTATTATTATGTACAAAATATAACATACTCGTACTAAGTGTTTGAATTCCTAAATTTTCCGTCATACCTATTCATCATTCTTTCCCGACAAAATTATATACAGGCAGTTGTATAAATTGCTTCCTTTGGTAGATATAATATAAGGTGAAAAATTGTGTATACATAAGTACGAGTATGACAGACGTGATGAGAGATGTTTGTTACTTCTTCGCGCTCAAACGGCTGAACCAATTGGGATGAAATTTTGTATACCTAGAGCTAGATTAAACTTTGTTAACACATTTGCTACTTTTTATCTCGGATTAATCCGAGATAAAAAGTTTAACGTGGGTAACCGCGAGGCGCTGCTAGTTTATCATAGTCATATCGGGTAAGCACGCTCCATCTTAGGCCATAGCCTTTGCTTGCTATCAGGCAAACTATGGCCAAGTGCGAACCCGTACAAGTTAAAAAAAAAGTCATACATATTTATTTGCCCATTGTACACTGTTACATAATATGTTGTTCATAATGCTCACCTGCAAGTTTCGAGTCGAACCATCTGCACGTAGTTTTCCTCCGGCGCTTGCACCACTGTGCGCCAGTCGCCGCGCTTACTGCGCACCTTGTACAGCGGCTCGTACTGAAACACACATACACACACACTCACATAGCACACAGAACAAGAGAAGCAAGTGATAGTCTACTATACCAAATAATTTTCTAAGTTGTGTTCATTTTGTTGTAGTTAGAAGTAACACGTTTAGTTCTTTTTCCCTTTTTATTTTTCTAAAACTATTGTTGTAAGTGTATCGTATCATATATTCTGCAGTTCATGCTTCTGAGTTACTCGTGAATTACGCATAATTAGATGTCGCTGTATGCACAGTTCTGTTTTTTTTTATTATAAATATTTTTGGGTATAACTTATGTAGCTACATACATCGAATAACTTGGAACTTATGATAAATCCTTAAACATAAGTAGATTGTTCCTATGAGAGTTTACAATTCAAATTAGTGGCCAGCTCTAGTGTCTACACTTTTATAGTCATTCTAGGGAAAGTGCTTGATTGTTTTTTTGAGCAAAACCTTTATTTTGATAAAAAAATAAGCATAAACAGGTATAATTTCCAGACAAACTTAAGGAAAACATCGACATAACCTTGGATCTAGCTATTTCCGTGTGATTATTATGCACTGTTACTAGTGCCAATACTCTTATGTAATCAATGCATTGGACATACACATATATTTATACATAGTATATAAGTACGTCATCTATTTTAATTAATCTATGTTGAAATTGCTGCTAAATCATACCTGTGACAATATGATACCTATGTGTATAGGTATTATATTGCCACAGGTATGATTTAGCAGCAAAAAAATGTATGTTCATTATAGTATCTTTCTGCATGTCAAATTACAACCCGATCGCTCCAGTGGTTTGGACTGTGTGTTGATAGATCTGTCAGACAAAAAATCGCCATGCGTCTTATATCTATACATATAATAAAGCTGAAGAGGGTCGAAAGTCTCAACATTGAAGATATTAAAAAAAAAAATTGGAGATACTTAGAATTGATAGTAGCAGAACACGTTCCATCATCATCTGTTTTTCTGTATATCTGTTTCTTTGCGTGTCTGTTTGTCTGTTTATTTAAACGCTCAACACGCAAAAACGGCAGAACGGATCTCCGTGATTTTTGCTTTGTAGGTAGTATGAGGTACCGGAAGTGTCATAGGCTACAGGCTTTTTATCCCGAAATAACGCGAGCGAAGCCGTGGGCTTCCACTAGTTTATTTTATACAGAGACATATTACTTTTATATGTTTTCGTAGTCACCGGACACTAAATTATTTGTCAAAAACGTTTGATCCTTGCCACAGGAGATCTCAGGGCTGGCAGCTATTTCTCTCAACGTTTGAGTCTATCCATTCAAAGAAGAAAATACTGCCAGCATCCTGGGCTCCTGCCGCACAGCGACAACATGGATGGTGTGATTTTTGTGAATGACTGTGTTTTTTGAGTTTTTTTTCTGTTTTGTATGTTCAATAATTTATGTATATATGTAGATACTGTCTCAAAATAAAGTTATTTATGAATATGTTATTAATTACCGATATGATAGTTTCACAGTCGTCAGTTTCACCTGAAGCTGCGAAGCGGTCGTCAAACTCCATGGCGACCACCAACTTGGGCTCCTGCGCTTGTTTCTGGTAATTAAAAAATAATATTAAATGAATAAAAAAAAATGCACAACAAAGAGATCCAAATGTGTGTCAGAAAACTAAAAACTACCTATAAGCTTAAAAACTAATAGGTAAGGGTTAGTACAACTAAAACTTAGTTTGTTAAGGCTAGTATACATTATTTATTATTTAGTCATGTATTTAGGCGGCTTGCCCTGTGGAATCATAGTTCGCCCGAGATGTCTCTGTACAGACACTTGCGGATCCTCCGCTATTACTTTCATAATGTTGCAGTCTTATAGGCGATAGTTACGCATATATTTGTACGTAGTTTGAAGCTAAGCTAAATAAACACGATAAATTTGTTGATATGTTCGACGGGACATAAGTAATTTTAGTTAACTTAGCCTTTACAGTGTCCAAATTAGTTTTAGTAACTATGGTTTAAGCCTGTAATAGATATATAATAGATATATTTTTATTTATCATCCCCCATTACACTTGACAAGTTTAAACCAATATTTTAAGAGCAGAAGTTTGGGAACTTTTTTTTGCGCTCAAACAAAGGAACATTGCTGACTGTCACTTGCTACGCCCCAACACATCGGGGCATATTGTATTTTTTTTTAATTGTATGTGTGCAAGTATGAATAAATAAAAAAAAAAAAAAAACTTCGGTAGGTAATAAATTGAGCCTACCACACATGGCACACACATAGGCTCAATTTATTACCTGCCGAAGTTAAAATCAGAAAACATCCCCAATTAGTAATATCTACAGAGGACTCACGACTCCTCTTTAATGAGGAATACCATGCCAAAAGGTTATATTCTTACCGTTCCTTTGAACAGGCTATTGAACCGAGCTTGTGGATAGTCTGGTGGTTTTATGGTACAGAAGTTCTGGTTACGACATGCTGGAGGTACATCGTCTTCAGAAGAACCATACCGGTTCTGGGTCACCTCCTGGATAGGCCCAGGGTACTTTATTGGGATGTAGGAATCTGGAAAGGAATAAAAAATATACTAAAAACTTTCGTGAGTCATTTTTATCAATATTTAACTAAAACGGTTTTCCCACACGTGCAATTCGTATGTTGTTTACGCGTTTCGGGTGTAATGACACCCAGCGTCACAACATACGCGAATTACACGTGAGTGAAAACCGTTTTAGTTAAATATTGATAAATTATAAAAACAGATAAAACCATTTGTTTATAATATTTTTACTGGTCATTTGTACATTCTAAAATTATCCTAACATTTATATTCATATAGGACTTCTTGTGGATATGAAATGAATTGCCATGATTCGCCTGATTATCATCACTTCATAATTATAAAATGAGAATGATTGAAGTCGGTTCATAAACAACGGAGTAATCGCGTAACACATAAAAAAAACATTCAGAAGACTTAATAACCTCCTTTTTTGAAGTCAGTTAAAAACAAAATTAACTGCCACTCTCAGTACCCTTACCTCCGTTTATCCTTAGATGCGTAAACGGATATTGATGTAATTTTTATTATGCTACCGGGCTTAATGCAACTCTGTCAAATAAATTGAGCAGTATTTTTTATTATTTGCATGTTTTTTTAAATAAAAATCTGTGTTTTTATATTGTATTAGTGTATATTTATGTAAATTTTGTATATGTAAATAATTATTCTTTGTATTGTATATAATACGCACCTTGACTTCATCTGATTCATACAGAGGTCATAATTATTATGACTCACTCAGTTTTGTTCTAAATGAGAGCACGCAAATTACATCCTCGTGATAATAATAATAATTACTTATCTGTATTTTTACTGATATTTAAAACGTGATATATATACAAAAATGATGAATAATAACGGTGATATTTTATGTTAAAAACATTTATTCTAAAATTATATCATACAATAAATGACATGAAAGCGAAATTTATTTTGCAAGTATACACTTGCAATATAAATTTTGCACATTTTTTTTTGAAGATAAAACATGTTTTTAGGCTTGAGGCATTTACAGCTTTCTTATTTTAGCGCATGATACCTTATTTAGGTTTACCATAGAAATGCTACAAAAAAAATTGGGTACACACTATGAATCTGATATGGAAAGTCAGCCCCCAAAATAACTTCACACGGGGTCTTTTCAGTTGAACATCGGATATACCTTCAGAGTTATGGAGGTCTAATGACAGTCGCTATGCGTAAAATTCTGTATTGTGTCAAATCTGGTAGACCAGGAGCCAACCCCATATATTGGGAACATGGCTAAGAGGAACTGTCAGATTAGGATTAAAATCTATACTAATATTATAAAGCTGAAGAGTTTGTTTGTTTGTATGTTTGTTTGTTTGTTTGAACGCGCTAATCTCAGGAACTACTGGTGCGAATTGAAAAATTATTTTTGTGTTGAATAGACCATTTATCGAGGGCTATATAACATCACGCTGCAATTAATAGGAGCGAAGAAACAATGGGAAATCTGAAAAAAACGGGGAAAATCATTCATCTTTGAGGGCTTCCGTTGCGTGCGCTGCGAAAACGGTTCAAGTCGTGGGTAACAGCTATAATTTATACAGCTATAAGTTGAAGAGGTTGTTTGCAAAAATAAATATGATGCCCAAAATAACTATTTCACGCGGACGAAGTCGCAGGCACAGCTAGTGTCATATATTCTTATTCAGTTCACAGAATAGCTATAAATAGATAAATTCTTCATAATAAAAGCATATAAAGTGAATTTGTATTGTCCCTTATAATATTAATCAAAAATTCTGTGGTTACATACGATACTTGTAAAACAGCAAGAAATACAAGTACTAAGGTTATCTAGATATTCTAATAAGTAGCACCTAAGTAGTTGGAAAGCAGCCTTTCACTCGTCTCTCAAGATATTTCTTGCGCTAAGTTTCACTAGTCAAGTTCGATAACTTAGCTTTGAGTTGCATTAAGTAGCTTTCTAAAGGTCAAATTACAAACAGGCCTGTGGATAACAGATAGATACATTAATTAAATGAAGTGTTACTACACTTCGGTTAAGTTTGAACATCAAGTTATTTATTTAAATATTAACTACATAACTCCTTCTTTTACTTATCTATTGAGAGTGGCCAACTAGACATCAAGGAGGTTTTTTTTTAATTTTCCATTGGAATTATTTTTAACGCGTGTATGAAAACGTTAGGGAATTCAATATATACCATTTCTTATTGGTTTTTGGTACATAGACATATATATAAACATTCAGATGAATGACAACCTAACTCTTTTTTTGAAGCCAGTTATAAAATGTTCAAGATCGCCTTTTCTTTGCTCCGCACTGATATTTCATTAACAGCATTGCATTCGTGAATTAATGAAAATTTTAAAATCAATGAATATTTATTATTATTGCTGAATTATATCATTATGAATAAAATTAAGTGTCGATTTTACCTTTTTTTGAGACGCCACCGTATGCAATTTGAATGCCGCAAACGGCAATCTGTAAGGATGAAAAAGAAAATATGGTTTATTTTATGAAATGAGCTTTTCATTCTTTAATATTATCATTATTACTAATCTGCTGAATACAGTGAACGATTTAGTATATGTACCTATAATGTTGTTTTGTACGTTTATTAGTCGAAAATATCAACTCCTATTTATGGTTTTTAAGTATAGTATAATGTGGAAACATTAGTTCAATTGAGCAGGGCAAAATCCCTAGTTAACTAAGATTTTTATGGAAGTACTACCTAGCATGACTAGTTTTTTAATGCAAAAAGATATTATGATTTTAAAGCGTTTAAAATGGAGAGAGATGAATTGGTTAACACGCAGCTCAAATAACACATTGAAAGCGAAAGTTGCATTGGTTACAAGAAAGGCTGTAGATGATAATGATGTTAGCTAACAACTTAAGCAAATTACCCGTACTTAATATTCACATGTAATTACAAAAGCCAATGCCACTATAGACGCGGTCAGTCCAAAAGTTTGGGTGACCAAAAATGGTATTCCACTTAGGTACTTTCGTGAATCGGGTGACAATATGTAAAATTTTAGGTACCGGCTGCTTGTAAATGAAACTTCTTGACACTAGAGTTCTTTCTCTTATGAACTTACTTGATTACCTACACTAAGAAATCTATTGACATTGTCTATAAAAAAGCTGTGAAATTGATATAGGTTAGGTACCTGTCTTGACCTAAGTACTTCACAAAAACTGTACAAACAATAATGACAGACTAGTTTTAAACTAATTACAGTCATTACTATAAACCGGTTCTCGTATTACTTATAAATGTGTATTTTTCGCATTACCTACCTGAGTATTCTTACCTATTTTATAGGTCAGAATCTCAGCCGTTATCGTTGAAACGTGCGCAAGATATATTATTTTTATATGTATACAGGAATATAAGTTTATTTACCTAATTGTAATTAATATGTGTATTACTTTAATCCAAGTTCCGTGTAACGTTATTTTCATCACCATTTTGTATGGATTAAATTGAAACCGACATTTCTTTGTTTATATTTTATTTGTTTATTTTGATTTTTCTATTTTACGTTAACGTACATATAAATGGTTGCATTAACTTATTGGTGACTTAAATATCAACTTATATATTATATGTACGAGTAGGTATCTATATGAGCACTTATTTCGTATCACAAAGTAATGTTATGAGGGTAAACGTTTTCAAACAAAGACAAAGCCTATTGATTCTGCAAAAATTGTATCCAATTTCATTACCTACCAATATCTTTGACAAAGTCATAAAAATGTCTCGTAAACAGACAGCCAAAACTTGATTTCCTCCAAGAAAACAAAAGAACGCACACCTAACCTTACAGAGTCGCAACTTTTCATCACAGAATCAGGAAAACAATGTTTGTTTACTTACAACTAAGGTGCAAATTCCGAAAATCATGTTTCTAACAGCACTTGCACTAAACTGTTATGAATATATAAATAAAATACAGACACGTGTGTCTGTCTTGTCTTCTTATTGTATACTGAGGTGTGTCGCGATACAAAATGTATAAATGACAACTTCTTTGTATGCGACCATCGTCGCGGCCGTCGCACAATTTTCTATAAGCCTCGACGCATATTTGAAGCCAGAAACACAGCGATTAAAATGTATTTTTTTTGTTAATATAAAGTTCCTTCGTATTTTTTTTTCAGGTTCGATTCCCGCCTGACACCAGTATTTATACATTTTAAAAATGTATAATTTCTTGTGTTGAGTCTGGTTGTTTGTATGTATAATAAGTATGTATTTACAAAAGAAAAGTATATAAGTATTATATCCGTTATCTAGTGTACCCACGACACAAGCGTTTGCTTAGTGTGGGGCTAGATGGCGCTGTGTGCTATGTCCCGAAATATTTATTTATTTATTTAATTACAACTTGCCACATTTATGCTGCTTTATTACTACAACTCAATACTACACGGAAAGAAGCAATGTTCTACTCGCAATTAATTTTATAAATGTCAAATAGAACGTTTAAGATAAATGTGTCATTGTTGAATTTATTGATAAATATTTTATATTTCATTCATGTAGAAGATAAGTCGTTAAAATGCGATTAACAACCCTAGCACCGAATATATAATAATTCCTTCTTTTGATTCTTATTTCCTCATAACTGAGGGTCGTGTCTCCCCCGCAGAATGAATTACTCCATAATAACCCCTTGGGTGATTTGAAAAGTCTGATACCTTGAGTACTAACTTTTTTATTTATTGATTCATGGCAGTATAAAAAAGGTAAACAAATTAACACAACAGTACTTAAATAAATACAAAAAAAAATACAAGTTTGAATATTTATCTAAGGTAAAACTGCTGAGCGTTCAGTACCTTCAATTTCCGTCTTTACTTACTACCTACGCCTCGCTACCTGTGGAAGATCTGTAACTTGCTCTGACGTGTTGTGGTAATGAGACACTGTAAAAGGAATTCCCGTAAATTTGACTCAGAATTATGCCTTCGTCATGGTATTGTCCTACGAGCAAGGCCTAGAAGCCTGTATACACATATTATAAAAGTTTATTTCAGGGAAAATTTACAAATTTTATTGACAAAAAACAGTTTTAACAGTTAGACAGCTTTTTATACTTTCAACCGTGACAAGACAACACACACTTATTTCCAATGAAACGCGAAATATCGCTAATAAAAAGAGAAGAAAAGACATTATATCAAAAAACGTGGCTACGCGCACCAAGTTTGGCGGAAGAAGTCTAAAAACCCTTGGACCTTTACTTTATAATAATCTAT
This sequence comes from Macaria liturata, assembly GCA_964023185.1. NCBI lineage: Eukaryota > Metazoa > Arthropoda > Insecta > Lepidoptera > Geometridae > Macaria > Macaria liturata. The sequence continues at coordinate 2,125,811 of OZ026816.1, read as the reverse complement.
CCAAGAAAGTTGATATTGTCAATGTAACCAAACATAAATGCAGAATATTAGTTACAAGCTACTTACTAACACTAAACTATATAGAAACAGAGCAGCTTATTGAAGTTGTTAAATAATGTATCACTCTAACCTGAAATATTTAACCAATAGACCATTTTTTTTGAAAGATATTGTACTACGCAATGAATACTGAAACATACATACACACACTCACCCACTACATACAATCACGCACAATTACAATAATTACACATTGTAACACAACAACACACACACAATCTCTAAATTCTAATTAACACAGCCATAAAAATATATAATTATTAATTAAGTATTAAAAAAAAAACTGTATACGTAATATAATTTATAAGATGGTAACATTCTAACAGCTACCAAAAAATAATACTTTGTTTACAAATCTTTTGCTTTGGCTTTATTGTTTTGGAACCCTTTTTGTACACAATTATTTATGTTTTCTACTTAACAATAGGTAACATTTTTAGAATACTATAAGAAGAAATCTTTGACGATCAATTGCTCGAAGGAAGAAATAGATATGTGAGTAGCTGTTGAATTGTGACAATCTCAGTAGTCAAATTAGTTATGTTTTGAGACGAGTGATGTGCAAGTAGTGAAATTTGTATATTGTGCTGTGGTGGTTTTTTCCCGAAATCTTGCTTCACAGGACCTTTTCGGTACCTAGTGCAAGTTTTCGGGGTTACCTCACGTACCTGATACTTGACTGCACCTAGCAAACTGTGTTCCCAATACGTGTAGACCCAGTACGTGTTAAACTAAGTATATATTTTTTGTCAATAAAAAAAATTTCAGGGAAAATTGTTGTCCGTTCATTTTTAGCATAGGACAATCTATATCTAAACATAATACATAAGCTTCTGTCCATATCTAGACATATAATAAAGCTGAAGAAGGTCAAAATTCGGAATATTGATTTTTTTTTGGAGATTCTTCAAATTGATAGCAGAACACGTTCCAACAATTTCTAGCAATTTTGTCAGGTTATCCGTTTATTTAAACGCTCATCACGCAAAAACGGTTGAACGGTTTATCATGATTTTGGTATGAAGGTAGTATGAGGTCTTAGGTGTGTCATAGGCTACGTTTTATCCTGAAATAATGCAAGCGATGCCGCGGGTACTAGTAAATTATAAATTCGTGTAAATACGCGTTTGACTACAATCTGCGCATTGATAAGCAACTTAGAGTGTAACTTGGAATGTATCTATTTGGTAAAAAAGATATGAAGACCCAGGGTTTGGACTAGTTGTAGTGAATTGTAGATATTTGTCAAGGAATATTCGTCATTCTTTAATTTTTTTGATTAACCTATACTGCCCCACTCCTGGACAAAGTTCTCCCCCAGCTCCCTCCATGCGTCCGTTTCGAAGGCTTCCATTTCATTCTTTTATAGGACTTTGATTACTGGCCTAGGTTAAAATTGATGTGATGACGTGTAATTATATTGGCTTACTGATAAAAATAATCAAGACGTAGTCTTCTAGTCATTGATAGTTGGAAACGATCGAGAAGAAAAATATAAAATTAAATAAAATTTTATTTACAATAATAAAATATAAAAACAAGGGAAGAAAAACTAAACATACTACTTCTAACTACTACAAATAGGGGCACTTAGAAAATCTTTAGAAAAGCCTAAAGATAATCTAAGTGCTCCAGTCCACTACCAGAGGGCAGCGTGCCCAGCATACTGGCCGCATTACCACGCTGGATGGCAATGCTGATACGTTGAGCCAGAAAAAGGCCAGCATTTTGGTCATGCGTCGTGTCAACCAAGCGCTCCGAGAGGTTTTGGAATAAAATTAATTTCGAAAAATTAAAAACCGACTTCTAGTGTCACTAAAAAGTTAATAAATAATTTATTTTAATTTTGACTTCAAAATTTCGAATTGGGAGTAAGGAATCAATCAAATTATTGAAACTTACAATCCTATAAGTATTTTTATTAAAATCCGTATTATTTGTTGTCGGTGCCAGTCGCAACAATACTTATCAGCATTAGTTAGGAACAAATCCAAAGCCTACATTAAATTTAGTGTTATCTAACATAGAAAAGTACTTTTTTGTTTTGTAACTGAACAAGTAAGCAATATGTACTATAAATATTACTTATTATACTTATTAAACACAAGGCTGGTGCAAGATCGAAGCCATTGCATATTAAGAGAGAGGTCTATACCCAGCAGTGGGACTAAAAATCGGCTGTAGATGATCATGATATTAAACACAACAATACTTACTAAATGAGCTGGTAATAATAAAATATTGGCCGAGGAGTTATTTAACGCCTGTAAAAAAAAATGCGCTACTTGTCCTAACGTTTTGCTCAGAAATTACGGTCGGTACGGTACCTAGGGTACGGTACGGTTCATAGTAGTGTAATAAGGATCAACTATTTTAGAACTGGCTAACTCTGGGGTCGAGTATTTTTAAACTTGGTCCTTAGACATGACATAGTATTGCACGTAAACACTTTGCACCTAATAAAATTTAAGGTAATTAAATGAAACTTAGAATAAACTTAGACTCAGACTACTTAAACTCAGAATATGTACTAACCTGTGGCTGGCTATATGCAGGAATAACAGGAAAAACAGAGAATTAATCCACTTTACAACACTATATTTATACAACAATAAGTGTAATTCGTTCATTTTCGCTCGAAACTTCCTGCTGTTTAGAAACAATAACATAAAATTTTAACACTATTTCTAGAAAACTTTGTCTTAACAAAGAAAATAAACGTGTACACCATGAAGAGGAGAAGTTTTTTTCTGGTAAGTTCCTTATTGCAGAACTAGTTACTATTGGTAGGATATTTAATCTGAGATTGAAGATAGGTAGGTAATTGCAAACGGCCCTAAATGTTCTAAGACTAAGCAAGCAAGTAGGCATTTACAAAGGCTTTAAATAATAAATAGTTTTATTTACCTATTTGTATTTATTGTTTCTCAGATTATAGCCCTAACAGTAACTGCATCAACAGCATATGGTAAGTAGTATGAGTTTTTTTTAAAGGAAGTGTATATCGTACTTAAAATTTTTGTTAAACTGCCTTCTTGATTGTGCTAATGCCGTCGGAATGATTTTGTGCTAACTCTTTGTGATGGAATTAGCAACACCTAGCACAATCATGAAAGGCCGTTTTTTAAACTTATTCTGGTGATTCTACTGCCTGGTACTGTGTACCAGTTTTTGCTTGATTGTTAGTGAAGTTAGGTGTAACCCTGTACTAAATTAAATGATCGAATGCATCAATTTCCAGTAACAAGACGTTTTGTAAGTATATTCTCAGAATATATATATTTTACAAATTATTGTGTCATCAATTTATTTTTGAACAAAACTTACTCACTAAACATAAAAAATAACATTTTACTATGGAGAAGTTTATTTGTCGATCCTTAGTAAAACTTTAATTATTTGGCTACAATCAAATCCATATTATTATTAATAACGATTTTTTTGACAGAAAGATAAGAGCAAGACATGGTAAAGAATAGAAATACTATAAATGTAGGGAATAGGCATTGAATTAATGATATGTTACGAATTACTTTCAAGGACCATCATAAAAATTACTATACAGAAGTATTGCAGCTTTTGTTTGACAAATAAATAAATACAGAGGAATGTTATTTTTTCAGGAGCTGATTTACACGAGTACTGTGACGAGACTCACTCAATTTTCTGCCCGGAACCTGCAAACTATGACGAACATGTACGCAGCATGACAAAACTGTATGATCAAAATAAGGTAACAAAGAAAAAGATATATATAGAGAAATTGATATATATTTGTAGACAACTGCAGGGCGTTTCATAAATTAGGAAAATTTTCACTCGATAACGAAAAGTTTTGGTTTCCAAAAGTCAAAGAATAAAAGTGGTTGCATTAGACCTACACAAGCAACCCTTAAAATGTTATAAATTAGATACTGTATATAGGTAATATCAGATTAGACGTGTTCGATTTGCGTTTCGAGCACGAGCAAATACATTATAAATATGTAAAACATCACTTTTCTAAAAAAAAAAACTTGTTGTAACATTCCTTTCAAATAAGTTCATAAAAAGGGAAAGTTCTTAATGCGGTTGAATGTTTTATTACAGAATTTCATTCGTAACCCGGGAAAGGATGGAATGAAAGACATTACATACGACAATTACAATCGAGGCGATGAACAAAACTGCGAACAAATCATTAAAGTGAGTCTCACAATTGTCATAATCATTATATCAGCCTACATCAACCCGCTGCTGAGTATAGGCCTCCTCTCTATCGCGCCAGTACGGTTCCCATCCAGTCTCACCCAGTTCTTACCAGCGACACCGTTCGTTCATTTTATTACATTAACGTGGCCAGAGGATTAGCAATAAGCAACTTGTGTCATTCTTGGGATTTCTTACATTCCAAAGATTAAAATAATCCACCACTGCTCTGTAGAACATACACAACAAAGAACACAGAATGGATATAATCAGAAAACCAAAAAATCTCTCGCCACAAGTCACTTGTGATCAATGCACCAGTGAATTGTAAAATTGTGAATTATTTATTATTATGTTGACTTTATAAAAAACAATTTTGACACCGTCTGACTTGGGAAATCAGCAATTTGCTGCTAGTTCATTAATAAAATGTACCTATCTATTAATGGTTAAACGAACTTATCTTAAGTGAAGTTCGACCATAATTATACGAGACGACGTTACATGCGAAGAGATTTCTTTATTAACTATAAATTATATGTAGTCTCACTTCTATATGTTCTGTATGTATGTATATTACAATATATTATTGTACCAAACGTCGAATTTTCGACGTTATTTTTAAATTCCGATGCTCCTTTTCCTAATTTACCACTTAAACACTTGAAACAAACACTTTTTTCCACGAAAAAACAAATAGTAAAATTCAACGAAATTTATGATGTTGCGACGCCCGCACACAAGAAATGAATGAGGTTTGACAGGAGGACGGCGCTACAGGCGCAACATTGACAGTGACATTTGTTCAAAAGTTTTTTTTTGTGTGTTTTTATTTTCACAGCTATAAAAAGTGTGACGCCTAGTACATACAGAAGTGAGACTAAATAGTTAATAAAGAAATCTCGAGCATGTAACGTCGTTGTAGTATAATTTCTATTTTATGCATATATATTATAGCTAAAGAGCGTAAAAAATCTTTACATACATAAGATAATAGGAAAAAAAATTTGGTATACATTAAATCGATAACAAAACACGTTTTAGCAAATTTTTGCATGTTTGTCTGTTATCTGTTTATCTGTTTATGTATTTAAATACCCATTACGCAAAAACGGCTCAACGGATCATGATGATTTTTGGTATTTAGGTAGTATGAGATCTTTTGAATGTCATAGACTACTTTTGTTCAGAAATAAGGCGAACAATGCCGCGGGCGTCCATTAGTAAATTATATTATTCAAATATTCTTGGTTATTTTCAGGAAGAACAGCCGTTTGCTATCAAGTCACATAATACGAGTTCGTCTGACCTTGTAGTGCAGCTGAAAGATCAGTACTTCGTGCAAAAAATTAGATATACCACGTGCAGGTAAGTAAATAAAATTAATAAATACTCTGGGACATTGCACACAACGCCATCTAGTCCTACACTAAGCAAACGTGGTTATGCAACCAGCGTGCTAGGCACGCTGCATTCCGGCAGTGGGTACTTATATGCTTTGTCAAATAGCTTTTCCAAAGATTTACAAAAGGTTTTTTGTTTATGTAGGTACATAGTTAGAAGTAGTATGTTTAGTTGTTTCTTTTCATGGTGCACTAAAAAGCACTGCCGTTAAAATATAAAGATAACTTTATTTAGCAAAAATTTAGGTATAATAAATTTTTGCATACAACTTTGCTCCGTACACTCCACACTATAATGTAATTTACCTGTATTGTGGAATGTAGGCTCTTCCTTAGTTAGACATACATTTTAATGGGCTGGTAGGTGCCAAGAAAGAGATGATGTACTTGTGTTGCAAGGTAAAATAAGTAAAATTATTGCTGTGTGTAGCGCAAGCATTCCGCGTCCTACACTAGGCTAAGCCTGTATTGTAAGACTCGGTCAGTCTGAGCCACAGCTGTGCTATGTGGAACTAATTGGTTTAATTATTGGCACCTCGTAACACAGCCTAACGGCTACCACGAGGTCAGAGGATTCCAAACATTTGGTGACATAATTTCTTTGGCAAATAAATGATTTTGTATTTGTATTTGTAAGTATGTTAAAATTAATAGTCTCTAAAATACGTGGTGGTGTGTGAATGTATGTGATGTAGTGTGTGTTGTGAAGTATTTGTGTATTTGAGTGACTACTAAAAAAAGTAAAATGACTGACTATATATATATATATGTATATATATATATATATATACACGAATTTAGTAATCACAGATTTATGTGTGAGTAAGTTCATTAATATATACGCTAAGAACTCACGGAGCGGTTTTTTCCCGCGCCCGCCGCGGTGGCGGGCCCGCAGCCTTTGTAGAATACCAATACAGCTATGTATGTAAAAAACTCAAGCACATTTCACATTGTATTTTTTTTATATACAAAAAAAAGAACTCTGGGTGTGTGTGTAACAAATTATTAATTTGGTAAAATTAATAATTTGTTGTTATTCTAACCTAACAATTCGTTCCGCTCTGTTCGCAAGTTACACACACATTTCTGACAAACATGTAATAATGCAACTTAGCAAAATAAAATAAGACCGTTTCCATGGTGGCGATTCCGAATCTCACAAAGGATATAAATATTCTTGGAATTATTATATTCTCTCAAATGTCAAGTGCACACAGGAGTATCACGCTAATAAAATGGCACCGGTCGCTGAAGTCAAAAATCAAAAATCACAACAGCAGTTATCAACAGATCAACAGTAACAAAAGTCATAAATATTTTTTAAAATAATCAAATTATACTTTATGGTATATATTATAGGGTCCATATTAGTAAAACATACGTAAACTAACAGATACCTAATTGGGGAAATATCCATTTTGAATACATACATCCGGGGAATCCCCGACATTTGACCTCAAAACTGGCTGCCAAAGATGAGTTGCCAGTACGATGAAATCACTTCTAACCAAGTAGCGTGTAATAACACAGAGTACATAATGTTAGTAGTGTGATAAAAGTAGTTTTTTCCCTATAATTTTTGATTGCATGATGATACATCTCGATTCGGCCAAATTCTGCCCATTTTCCAATTCGTCGACAGTGTCTGCCAAACTCGAAATTTCACCCTCGATTCGGTCAAAATGGCAGAATTCTGCCACAAATGGTCACACTGTCCGCATACGCACGTGTTACGAGTGTGCGCAATGCGCATGCGTACTGCTCTGAATTCTGATTGGCCGTCATTTCATTTTAAAACGTTCCTTTTTCTTCAAACTTGTGACTATTGACGTATTGTTTTATTCAAAAAACTTACATTTTGTTAAAAGCTAATTTAAAAAACAAAATACTAACAATAGAATAAAAACTTAAACTACTTCTAAAACTAAAATACTTAATCTAAAATGCCTGTAGTAGAAGGAAATGTCCCCAAAATGCTGGCGGCATTTCACTGACGTAGGTATTTATTTATTCCATCAAGCACATGAAGGACTGTTTGATTCAATATTTTTTTGCGTAAGTTGGAAAGAAAAAATTAAAAAAATATCAAAGTTAACTGATTTGTTTTGATTGCGGCATTCTTTTGATTTTTAATGTAAATATTGCATTTCAAGTGTGAAAATGTTTATGATTTGAAAGTCTGGACATATTGTGAGTGATTATAATGTGTTTGTTTTGTCAGTGTGTAATTGTGTGATGTGTTATTGTTATCAAAATATCATGTAGAAAAGTAATCAGAGTAGTGAAAAACATCTCAACCGCAATTTATAATTATCATAAAATCTTAATGTGAGTATATCTCATTATTTTAGCATTTGCGAGAGTTCAGAAATTTGATGATGAGAATGATGTGCGGATTATAAATCGTTAACTGTAAAACATAGCTTTATATACTAGTTTTCTCTGTTAGTTTTCTATGAAGATACCTACAAGTCTTAGTCTGATTGTTTACAAAGTGGGCGGACATTTTGGAAACTTTTTCCTATCGTGTGCGTATTTCCACCTTAGGCGGGGACATTTTGAGAAAGATAGTGTTGCCATCTGTCATTTGGTATTCGGCAATATTGACAAAATGTTTAGACGACGTTTGGTTGGTGGTTTGTAGTTGCGTTCGGGAAGAAAAAATGAAATTTATTTTAGCAAAAGTATCTTGGGGAAAAAAGTATCTTCAAAATACTAAGATACTAGGAAAATGTATCTAGATATAAGATACAAGATAAAATATATAAAAAGTATTTCAAATACAAGATATAAATACGTATTTAGTATCTTGTATCTGTATTTCAGATACTTTTATCTAAGATAATTCACATCTCTGATTATAGCACATAGCGGCACGGATAATACACACTTCACAGAGCTTTTAGAACATATAGAGCTGAAAAAAGATTAAGTGACGAAGTATTGTATTCGCGAGTTGTTTATTTTGATATTTATTTTGTTGTATTTTATTACAGGAGCAAAAAAGCGCCATGTTTTACGAAACTGTATGCTTCTCCGGACGACAGCCCGTTTCGCTGCATGGAGCAAATGGCAAGTGTATCGCTGTACATCTATGATCCCGAACACCTTTCTATGTATTACAAAACGTTCGACGTACCTGTTGCCTGTGCTTGTAAATATAAATAAATAAATAAAATAAATATTTTAGGACATATCACACAGGTCAACAAAATACCTACCAAAGGCAAGTAACTCTTTCTACAACGTCAATCAAACTCAAACTTGGCTTACATACACCTAAATTATTAAGTTACTTTCATAAATCAATAGTGTCTAATAATAAAAGCACAAAAAAATTATTTACGTTTATATAAATTCTTTTATGAGTATACCTACCTACTTAAAGAATTCACCATATGATTGCAATGTACTACTAGGATTTTATAATATACACTTGTAACTGTACATTAACTGTACATTACATGAAATAGTACATTGTTACCCTAGGGGTGAAAGTAACTTATTTAGTCCCTCGAACTATTGGCGCCCTCACTGCGTTCTCGTCCCCCGTCTCGGGACTAAATAAGTTACTTTCACCCCTAGGGTAACAATGTACTATTTGTGTTCAATAGACCATTTACCGAGGAAGGCTTTAGGCTATATAACATCACGCTGCAACTAACAGGAACGAAGAAACAATAGAAAATGTGGAAAAAACGGGCAAAAAAAAGACGGGAAATTTCATCTTTGAAGGCTTCCGTTGCCTGCGCTGCAAAAACGGTTCAAGTCATGGGTAAAAGCTATAATTCATATAGCTGAAGGTTGTTTGCAAAAATAAATATGATGCCTAAAATAACTATTCCACGCGGACGAAGTCGCGAGCACAACTAGTAAATTAATAAGATCCTACTTCAACGGAGTTTCTCCAGCTTTCCAAGATTTTGGCGCAAATTATTTTTGTTTTTTTTTGGATTTAGTGCAAGCTATATGTTTGGTGATCCTAAGTGTCGACATCGTGTTCAATTAATTTGATAAAAATAAAAGCATTCTTAGAAAGATTTGAGTTTTATTTGGCTTCCGTACCCAAAATAAAGTATGAGATCATAATGTTACTAAGCTTTGATTTCCTAGGAAAATGGCGAATTCGAAATAGCGACCAGCAAGCTAAGTTTTTATGGTAAGGCAAGATGTCACATAGATTTGTAAAAAAACAATAACTTGAACTAAACTTGGGTTTATTGCCTGACAATAAAGACGTTATTATATTATTATTGTTTTACATCCTCTCGAGCTTAACGCTCGGTATTTTTAGGGCATCAGTGGGGCCGTAGCCAACACTGAGAGGCCCTTTACAATTAAATACTTAAGAATAAGTAACGTATACAGAAAATGGATGAATGTATATAAATGTATTTCTATTCCAGACATGGTACACGTTTAGGCTATTTTGTTGCGCTGTTAATTATTCTAATGTAACTTGTCTATTGAATGAGGGCCAGCACCCGCTAAAATACGCCTCATTCATATAAACGGTGCAGCGGGTGGTGGTGCCACAAAAGGCAGCAAGAAGGCACCGGAAGGGCAACATTGGAGTGAGTGGCTTAGGGTGTCGAGAGAGCGGCAGAAATAAATTGAAATTTAAACCATTTCTTTTGATGAAAAACCTTTATTTGAATGTTGTTATAAAATAATATTAGGTATATCTTTGTGTGATGTCCTCATTTAATTTTTTTCATAATATTGGTGGATAGTACTTCTACCTACATAATTATATGACCAACGCGTCACATAGGTAATTAAGCATTAAGTATTTTAACATACATATGTATTATGTACATTATTATTATCAAAAAGTGCCAAATGTCGTACTTAATGTTAATAAAGATTATCTAAATATTTAAAAATCAAAGGTGACTGACTGACTGATTGACATAATATGATCTATCAACGCACAGCCCAAACCACTGGATGGATCGGGCTGAAATTAAGCATACAGGTAAGTGTTGACGATGGCATCCGCTTAAAAAGGATTTTTGGAAATGCCGCTTTTAAAGGTGTGACATAGGGGTTACAAGTTTAGCAAGTGAAGCAGCGAGCACCCACTATTGGTTTTATAAAGATTTAAAGATTGGCCTCGGGACATTTCGCTGATAATCCACTGCAAAATAACTGTTGATTGTTGACTTCCTTACAAACAGTGTTTGTATGTGAAGGTATCAGTTGACACGATCCTTCGTGGCAACATGGACCTTGCGATGGGCTGGAAAAGAAAAATAAGATTAAATTTGATAAGTGACTTTTTTCAGAGACACCTTTAAAAATAGGAGAAATAAAAAAGAAGATATATTTCGGCTTATAAAATACGAGTGAAAATTTTTGTATGAGTGAAAATTTTTGTGAGTGTATGTCCACAATAAAAAAAAAAACTAAAAGTTACATATATCGATATGTGAAGCGAGTGTGGCGTAGCGGTTCCAGTGTGTGCTTTTCATTCAGACGCACCCGGGTTCGAATCCGGCCCTACACCAATGACTTGAATTTTCAAGTTATGTGTGGATTTGCACTCGCTTAACGGTGAAGGAAAACATCGTGAGGAAACCGACATGTTTGAGGACCACAATATCCGGGACATGTGTCTTCCGTGGAAGGACCTGGGCGCCCACCACGATGTATCTGCCCAAGAAAACTCCCCTAGCGGATTAATTCTGCGGGGGAGTCACGACCCTCAGTCATGAGGAATACGACTCAAGAGAGAGAGACATATATCGAAGTGATTCTTTTTGTTTTAGGTTAGGTATGTTTCAACTTAGGGAATAGTGAAAGTTTTTTCAAAATCTTTTTAGTAGTAATTGATACATGAAATACGTAATAATGGCACTCGCCGCCGCCGCGTTTTATTTTTAGAAGTTAGTTAGAAGTATGAACTTAGTTATTTTCCTTTTTGTTTTTTCTTCTTGTTCTTTAACTACTATTGTGAGGAAAAATAGGTACAAATATAAAATATCCGTATCCTATTACTTGATTTCTAAAGGTTCAATTGTAAGAAGTTAGTATGTGGTACTTCTCTTACGATATTTATTTAATAACTAGCTGTGCCAGCAACTTCGTCCGCATGGAATAGTTATTACCATAAAAACGGTTCTAGTGAGTTTATCTTAAAAGATAGACATATTCTGTTGCAGACGTTTTGTTAGATCATTTCAAGAGGAATAATTATTTCATATATTTTTTTTGATATCTTGAACCATTTTCGCAGCACACGCAAAACGGAAGCTCTCAAAGATGAATAATTTTCCCCGTTTTTTTTTCACATTTTCCATTGTTTCTTCGCTCATATTAGTTGCAGCGTGATGTTTTATAGCCTAAAGCCTTCCTCAATAAATGGTCTATTCAACACAAAAATAATTTTTGAATTCGCACCAGTAGTTCCTGAGATTAGCGCGTTCAAACAAACAAACTCTTCAGTTTTATAATATTAGTATAGATATCAATGTAAGAATTATTCTAAACAGAGAAAAAAAAAATAAGTATGTTTCTGTATACATGTTTCCTCTTATGCATTTACGAATGACTTGTTTTTTATGTTACATATGGATTTGCACATGAAAATCTAATGGGCTGGTGCCAACGAAACCAGCTGCCGGTTCCAAATCACTTACAATCAATTATTATTCGTTGTATTTTATTTATCTTGTATCTATGACAAACCTAAGACCTCATACTACCTACATACCAAAAATCATGATGATCCGTTCAGTCGTTTTTGCGTGGTGAGCGTTTAAATAAACAGAAAAATAGAGAAACAAATAAACAGCCAAATAATATATAAACTGCTGAAACATGATCTGTTATCGAGTAAAAGTATACCCAATAAATTTTTCTTATATCTTCCATGTACAGATTTTTGACACTCTTCAGTTTTATTGTATGTATTGACTATTGATAGATAGATATAAATGTATAGATAATAGATGCATTTACCTGCATTGTGTCAGGGCTCTCCTGCTGCAGCCCTTGGCGGTATCATTCCGCTCTCGGTCGTACATGGAGACCAGGCGAGGGTAGCAGCAATGATCAGTACAGTCATGATCGTCAAAACCTGGAGGTTTACAAACATTGAATGAATAGAATAACAGTATACCTAGCTTTGAGATAGATGTTGTTTAAAGCGGTCACCACCCTTTTTTGTATGGTTGGCCCATTAAGTAAGATACACGAAGTTTAAAGAACTAAGTTACCATTAGACGACATTCACCTTAAAAACTGACTGAATTTGGCTTTTAGCTCTATAGTTAATCAGAAATGTGTGTTTTTCTTGCAATTATGATAAATGAATTTTATATATAATTTAATTTTAAACTGGGTTTTTTTGCTTACTGTTTCAAGAATAGAATAGCATTCATTGTGTTAGATTAAAGTTTGTCAAACATTGAAGATCATGTAGATATATACCTACGCACACAAACACACACATATATTTTAACTGTACCAAAGTTCCAGAAAGGCATGCTTAAGTTTAAGTATAATAACCGGCACGTCAAAACTGAAGTCTATAATTAGCTCGACATGTTTCGGTGCACCACAACTCCCACTCAGCATAATGCTGATTACTTGGCTGTGACGTCACGCTTATTTATGTTAAGAAGTAAAGTTACCACAATCGCATTCTTCACCATCTTCAACTATCTTGTTTCCACAAAAGCTAGCAGTCGAAGAACAAAAGCAATTTCTTTTAATACCAGAGCTTATAGCATCAAGAACTGAGCTGATCTTTTCTATAGCTGGTGCAGAAAAATATCTCATATGTTCACTATCATCACTTTGAAGTATTCTTGTCATTTTGTAAGCATCTTTACAATCTTGTTCTGTTTCGTCGCATTGTCGTATGTCGTTTTCGTACTGTAAGTTTAAACAAAGCAATCTGATTAATTTGTTGCTAAAACAATATGATTCTATCGTTAAGTGAACACTATCAGTTCAAAGTATTCTGGCTTTAGATCATAAAATCGCTTCTGTAGCGGCCTGTGCCTGTGCAAAAATAAACTGGACCAAATTCTTCTTCTTATCGAATGAGAGTGGCCAACTCTGGTGTCGAGAGTTTATCAAGCCTCCCTAAGGGCCTCTGATATGACTGGACTAACTAGAAGTACTTATATTATAACACCGAGTACCAAAATAAAGTGTCTGACTGCCTACGCTTGGCCTTTCCAAATGCAGCTGAAACACTGAGTTTTGAATTTACAAACTGTACTACGTTCAGTTACATCCTAGGCTGCAGCAATGCTTAACATCAGGCAGGCTGTATTCAAACGTAAACCTAACCCACATAAAAAAAAAAGTGTAAAGTCTCCAATTCTTAATAAATCTACCGGAATCATAACCCTTAAATCCTTGCTTGCACACTTCACTACTACTAAATAATTGGATAACTGATCTAGACTGTTAATAATAATAAGAACACAACAAGTAATGAATAGCGACATCTAGTGGACAAGATCAGAAGGAATCACGATCTTCATAGTGAGGGCGATTACTTAGATAAAAAAGTGATATAATAATTAAATAGTTAGTAGATATTTACCCACCTGAGCACCAAAGCTTATTCCGACATACCGCGCAAAGTTGTACTGACTTATTCTTTCTGGTAATTGCTTTCCGTTATTGAGTAATGTAATTATTCCAGTGTTAAGGGAGAATTTGTTAGATTCATAATTCCCTAAGCTTGACATTGACGTGTATGTTTTGTATTTAGTACAAATTCCTCCGGCTGTGGAGTCCAGTTGAGCTACGAAAACTTTACCTAAAATAAAATAAGATTAAAATTATATATAAGTCAAGTATTTCTCATTTATAGAATGGACTCCCCTGCAGAATGAATCTGATAGGGGAGTTCTCTTGGGCAGATAAATCGTGGTGGGCAAGTCTTTCCACGGAAGACACATGTTCGTCCTCAAACATGTCGGTTTCCTCTCAACGTATTCTTTCACAGTTAAGCGAGTGTAAATTCACAAATCACCTGAAAATACAAGTCATTTGCCGGATTCGAACCAGGGTGCGTCTGAATGAAAAGCAGACGCTGAAACCGTCAAGCCACACTCGCTTATAATATGCATAATTAATGTGTGTCATTAAATTATTTACCTAAACGATAGTCGTGAAAATCTCTATAAGTAAACAGATAGGCCAGACAAAAGTCTTCGCTATTTTGAGTAGCGAAAGTATTTAGTAACGCAGAAGCGTTTACACTCTCATCGCAGAAGGGGCTTCGATCAAAAGCGTTTGGGTTGCAGTCATCCACTCTGTCTATCTGAAAACAAAATTATATTTTTTTTACTATTATAAGTATTTCATAACGAGTATAGTCTAAAATAATGCTTGTCCATGTTGTATATCGCACTAAAATAGTAGTAATCAATGTATGTCACGCTCGAATCCCTATACTAGCTTCATACCAAATATCGTATTTATACGTTGCTCCATTACAGCGTGAAGGTAGAAAAAACATCAAAAATCTTAAAGGTATGTGAATAGATATACTACCTACCTTATACAAGACGTAATTTTATATAAGCCTCACAATTGGGAGAAGACACTGGCCTTGTAACACAGTCTCACGACTAGCACAAGGCCAGAAGTTTCACGAAATTTATTGTTACCTGTTTTATTATGTCAATAAGTATTTTTGTATTTTGTATTTTATTTTTGTACTGAATAGACAGACTTTATGAATAGACAGACTATACTAATAGTAAACTAGAAAACTTACCTCTAGTTTCTGAATCTGGAACTTAATATTCCTATGTTCCAACCTTCCGTCGAATTTTGTTGAAGCGAACATATAGTTCAAAGCCGAAACGTGGTTAGAAACGATATCTCTGATTTCATAATGCGTTTTTTGGTTAACTTCACTTATATAGCCTGGGTCTTGGTTCTAAAACAGAAGAAGAAAAGACTGACAATATTAACTAACCAGACGATAAGTAGTCTTTGCAATGATATCTTAAGCAAATTAGATTTTCAGAAGGTTAATTATATGGTTTTAATAACTTACATTGGGAATATTTTGCCGGACATGTCGCCAGAGAGTTGGATCGGTCCGTATATACAAAGAACAGGTTGTTCTTTGATGTAACGCGGCTGTCAACACAAATAACAATAACAAAATTAAAAAAAAAACATTGCGTTTACTTTAATAAAAAGCAAAAGACCGATTTCGGTATTTTTTTCTGAGCTTGGGAATAACCAAACGTTGAAGAAGCAATGATATTTTAAGAAAATACCAAAATATTACTAAAACGTCTACCTAAGCATCCACATATAATGAGGCAATGTCATTTTTTTTAAAATAAGCTCATAAATTATGTTAATGATGATTGGCATAAATATATTTAGCGACATATTAAATCTGATAAAAAGATTGGGTAAATATAAGCTTAAAACAAGGTTTTATACAGTGAATAAAAGTATTTTTTTTTAGTACAGTCATATCACCCGTGAAATACACATTAAAAACGCTCTAAAAAACGCTCATTTAAGAAATGCGCATATCAGCCAAAATGTAGTTATCAAATTTAAAAGACGTTTGTGACTCGGGCTCATTTGCTAAACGACTCTTTTTTACTAGTTAATTTTACTGCTAAAAGCGTTTAAAAATCATTATGCAAGTGTGTATCTCTAGTATAAATAGTAAATGACTTACCTCTACCTCCTAAGACGGAGCTTAAAGCTAAATTCGTTATGACCACAAAACCAACAAGAGATCTTACTTCCATCTCTGAGGAGTAACTAAATTAATATTTAATTTTATCACTTTAATATGAGCACAGCATACATATACTGGGTTTAATGGTACGAAATAAGTTGCTAGTTTAAATAAGTATTGGTATGACATATCATTATTGTAAGTTACATACATATGCCGACCAAAGGATTTTATTTGCAAAGCGCTATATAGAAATACCTATTTTAATTAAAAATAATATTGAATAGGTAATCGATAAAATATATCCAAACGGTAATATTGAAAAACAAAAACATTTTACAATATCAATGCATTTGCTTCTATATTTCAAGTCATAAATATATCTAAAAACTTCTGAACATTTTGATGAAACTGGCATTGTATTCAAATTTAAAAATAGGAAAAGAAGAATTATATTTATAGGAAAGAGTTTTTAAAGCTTCACATAGAAATTTAGTAGTTTTATTGACATGTGATTGAAAGTCAAAATGGACCACAAACATGTATGCTAAATAAAAAAGAGATGTGTCCTCTTTTTTTGACGATGTGGGTTAAAACATGTTGAGACATTTTCTTCAACAACCCCGACTTTTGACTGGCTTACCCTAAGTTTGACACTGACATAGATAAGAGAAAAACTTTGACATATTATAATGATGCTTGCAATATTATCTTTCACCTATAGTCCTGTATGTAGTCGAAGTATTCTTGAACAACAAGTTTAAGGAAAATATAATGTTACTTATTAATTATTGCCTAAGATATATAAACAAAGTAAACATACGAAGTACCTACTTGCGAATACCGATCTGACCTGACTATTGACTTACTTTATCAGTGCAGATAGTAATAAAGTAAAGTAAAAAGTAATAGTACATTGTTCACCGAGAGGAGAAAGTGACCGATTACCGTAGAGGGTGTCGTTTGAAGCCCGAGCCGTAAGCGAGGGCTTTAAAACACCCGAGATCGGGAATCGCACTTTCTCTCGAGTGATACATAGTGCTTTATACTACACCTGCTCGGAAAGTATCAAATTTAAGGTAGAAAGTACGTCATTGCATATCGAACAAATATGTGGGGAGAAAACGCATCTGAGCGGGAGAGAAAAGTGTATGAAAATCCATTTCTTCCCGCTCAGTTGCGTTTTCTCCCCGCATATTTGTTCGATATGCAATGACGTACTTTCTACCGTAAATTTGATAAAGTAACAAGGTACTTTCCGAGCAGGTGTAGTATAAAAATATGTTTATATACCATTTGAAAACTTAACCTACAAATTAAAATTTTCGTACTTTAGTTAATTTATAATACAACAGGATTACAGTATTTACAGTAGACCCCAAACTAGGCGTAAGCCTGTATCTTGGTGGTCAAATTATAAAAGATCCTGTTATACTGATAGAATTTGACGTTATTAAAAATTTACATTGACAGTTCCTTCGTAGCTATGTTCCCTATTGATTATGAAAAATACTGAGAGCTTATTTAGATTAGCCTTTATTCATAGTCTTACGTATTTTAAAAAAATGTTATTTAACATTAACTAAAAATGAATAAGTTAATAGTTCATAGTTTCCTGATTTAGTGATTTTAATCTACAAAAGTGCTGACTCCAAAGAATATACTGAGCTATTCTTTAAAAAAATAAGGCATTCAAAGTTATTTATTTTCGTAAATCAGCAAAAAATCAAATGTATGTTCATTTTATAGATATGGTTAAAAACGCCAAATTTAATGCAGAGCAGCCGGGAAATTATACTAACATACTACTACATATTAAACCAAATTAAACCATTATTATACCGAGATTAAGAGAAATATACAACAACAATTAAAAAAATTACTGCATAAACCTAATCAATTCTAATTAAGGTATATTTCAGGAAGGTATAAAAAAGAAGGTGTAATAAAAAAATATTTTATTAAATAAACAAATGCATTGTAGGCGCCTGCGCCGTGTTTTCTTATCGTCTAAAAATAAATACTTATTTTATACATTATGTAATTACATGTTTTGATTAAATACCGATGACTATTCATGACTCTTTCACCCATTAATTATGGATGTTTAGGAACCTTTCAATTACAATACATTTTTTATATACTACTGTACATATTTTTTTATAGATACGTAAGTATATGTAATTAATTACTCAAGGCAGTTTGTAGTCCATGACATAGAAGCATGTGTTTTTTGCACACAAATTAACTAATTCTATATAATCACAACGTTTCGCGGCGCCACCGTAGTTTTTTCACCATTTATATATTATAATCATATGTATATCAAACTAAAATTCCAAAAAAACTCGACATTGAATTTGTAGTTTGATTTTGATTACTACCCAAGTAGTTTTTAAACCTGTATTTTCATTACAACCACTCAAATGGATTTAAAAAAGCCATTTTTATCCGTTTTTTAGGAAAAGGGGAAAGGTTTGCGTTTCACTACAGCCTGCTGGATGTTAAACATTGCTGCAGCCTAGGGTGTGACACGCTTATCTAGAAGGTACTCAAGATTGGACCCCTGGTAATTATAGACACATTTAATAACAAACTACAAATTAAATATCGAATTTTTGTAATTTAAGCTTGATTTCTGATTTAAAAATATACGAGTATATAAAAAAACGATAGTCGCTCCACGCAAACGCACGCTACAGTCTTAAATATTTTTGTCTTAAATTTAATATTCACCATCACGTATTTATCCCGTTTGCATTATTATTGACATTTTAAAACTACATAATTAAATTAAATAAACGCTTGACTACAATTCTGTCTTAATGCTAAGCAAAGACAGCGGTACAGGGTTAAAAACTATATCTAAAATTATTAAGACTAGTACTAATCTATTTTAGACTAAAAGCTGGGGCCACGGAACTAAGCGTGGCCAACTCTGGTGTTCAGAGTTTTTAAGACTTGGCTTAACTTTTCTATGATAAACAGCAGGGACCTACAATTTGATGTGTCACCCGGAACAAGGATACAATGTTTGGGCTAGTACCACTAGATGGACCATACTTGTTCTGAAATGGATCTGCCCCCTTAGACAAGAGGCGTATTTTAGCAACCGTACTTGACGCCTATGGAATAGAAAGAAAAATGTACGGAAGTGACGTAAGAATTCCCCGCGCGGAGCGCATCGTGATGTCAATCCTATACATTAGTCTTTCTAGTCCATAAGTATGCGTCAGTGCGCTCGTCAAAATACACCTGTTGTGTAAGGGGGAAGCAGTTACTTTCAAATTCTTTCTACACTGCGACCACCTTACTTACTAATAACTAAAACTCTTATTTTCCTAACGAATCATGCAAACGCAAGCGACTGGCATCTCGCTTATGACGCTGACTGATTCGAACCCATCTCCCGCCAGATTCAGGACCAGGAACTTATACGGTATACTCCTCTGTTGGCAAGTGATGTTGAACATTGCCAGCATTGGATTAGTGAATATCGAATCAGTCTCTTTTCTTTGCAGCCGTTCATTTGGGTGCCTGTAAGAAACAAATCGTTTGTCAATATACATACATATTTATGCTGAACTAGTTCCATTACCGTCTATTAATCAAGGAACAAATTCGTACGTAAGACGATACGTTATAATAAAGCAGAAGAGGGTTGAAAGTCTGAACATTTAAAAAAAAAATTTTGGAGATACTTCGAATAGCAGAACACGTTCCAACTATTTCTAGAAATTTTGTGTCTCTGTTTGTCTGTTTATTAAAACGCTCATCACGCAAAGACGGCTGAAAGGATCGTCATGTTTTTTGAAATGTAGACGCTAGGTAGTGTGAGGTCTTAGGAGTGTCTTAGGCTACTTTATATTCTGAAATAATGCGAGTGAAGCCGCGGGCATCTACTAGTCAAGATATAAGTTAGAAATCAGAAACAGCGTATACTTAAAGGCATTCACTTGAATGTTTCTAATAGTTTATCGTAAAAATTAAGCTTGAAACTTACTTGCAAATCTCAAGTCTCAATTTTTGTTCTATCGCCTTCCCTGATTGGATTACGAAGCGGACACGCTTTTCTGAGTCCATGATCTCGTATATCTTATCATACTGGAATTAAAAGAGAGAAATGATTAGAGTGTTATTTGTATAAATTAAGTATTACCGGCACACAGCAAGTGATTGTATTGTTATTTCATCACAATCTAAATTATATGAAACTCAAATGTGACTGACTGACTGACTGAAATAGTGATCTATCAACGCACAGTTCAAACCACTGGACGGATCAAGCTGAAATTTGGTATGCAGATAGATTTTTGACGTAGGCATCCGCTATGAAATGATTCTTAAAAATGCAAGCTAATGTTTCTTAATGCAAGTGAAACCGCGAGCACCCACTGGTTAAATAAAGAATTGTTTTTACTTACGAAAATTTCACTCTCACAAGGCGTCGTGTATCCATCGATGACACCATCTCGCTGCACTAAAGCCTCTCGCAGGTTGCCAAGCGTTAAATGATGCTGGAAAATAAAAAAAATATTTTAGATTAACTATTGTTTCAATAAGATTCTTCTAGACAAGCGTGCTACAACGAAGACTTCAGCGTTTAACACCAGACGGTAGTCAAACGTGCGTGAGCCTATACCGTGTTAAAAAACTGCCAAAGGTTTGAGAAAACACAACAAAAACTTTGATATCTTGTGTTTTACGAAAAAAAAAAATTGTATGAAAAAGAAAACATATAAGCTTATAAGCAGGATTATATTATGTACTATTTAAAATATTAAATCCTATTTGCAAACGCTGAGTAACCACACAGTATAACAATTTGCTCAATGGTTATCATAAGGCGTTAAAGTTTTTAACAGGTTAAATTTAAAAGTACGAGAGTTTGCCTGTGACAAGTGCAGCAAACATTATAACTAAAAAATAATAAACCCAGCAAAACAACGAAATTAATTCTTTTAACTGAAAAATCATTAGGTCGAATTGAGAATTGGTTAAAAAGACAACGTATCCTTACCTCTTTAGTTACCAGATCATCAATGAGTTGAAATGGGTAGGACTCATTGCTAAAGCAGAAAGTTTTATTTTCACAGACTGCAGGCATTTTGTCCAGGTAAGCCTTTTGTAATGGGTGCGCGTGAACCGAGCTCAGGAAAAACAGGCACTGTAATTTAAAAAAAGGCATATTTAGAGTGGTTAGATGTTAGAGAGTCCTATTTCTGGTATTAGCAAAAATTTTACTCGTATTATAATATAATATTAAAAATGTATATATATAAAAAAATTACACTGTTTTATTAAATAATTGCATTGTACTCACCATAAACATTGCAACGCACACCAAAAACTGCATTTTCGCAACCATTTTCACTACACTTAAAATTTTCGAAAGATTTGTTTGTCAATATGTGATTTTTTACTACTGAAAGTTCAAGTAGCAGAGAGTGATCAGAAGAAATAGTTATTAAGTTAGTATATTTCGATCACTTTGGTTAGAGCAACTTCTAATACATCGACGAAATGAACTAAATTATTTATTTTAATTATCCTGTAAGCTCAGGACTTTGTGAAGGATCAGTGTATACTGAATTACGGTCAATATGGTGGTGTTTTATATTATTATCCCCATTGCATGTCATATGGCGTCACTATATGCTATGACGTGATATTATATCATTTAATTAATTACATGTTATAGACGCGCTATCAATTAAGGCGAGCTTGGAAACAAAAACGGGAATACCGCTACTATAGTTTGGTACCTACAAGGTAAATTGAACTAATTAATGATTTTATCTTATCTCTCTCATTATTATTATTGTTTCGCCTCAATAAACGAGCCAATACTCCACAAGTTAAAGACTGTTTCATAAATTCGGAACTTTTTTACTCTGAAATAAAACGCTAATCACAGAACTCTTGGAGCTTCTTGGATTGGTGGATGACTGTCCTTGTTTCGCCGTCTTTAAATGGCGTTCCGTTCTCGAGTGAAAACTTTCCGAATTTGTAAAATACCTTGCAGGAGTCACTATTGACGGACACGTCAAGGAAAACATAATCATCATCATCTTTATCATACTGCCATACTTTGAAACCAAACCGATTAGTTTACTAAAGCTTTGCGTTTTGAACTTACGAAAACAGTGTATATTTACTATCATAAATACGTACTTGCATAATCAAAGATGAAAATCGCAACACAAAATGAAAAGGTTTTTTTTAATTGTCTCATCTATAATATCATCATCATCATCTAAGGACATAAAACTCAAAGGTGACTAACTGTCATAGTGATATATCAACGAATAGATGTTGTATATATTAGGTCCTTACATAATGAAATTGGCGTTTTTCGTACTGGCCACTTTAATCGCGAAATTCTCCTGTTTGGTAAGGAATTCCAAATTCAAATTTGTACAGCTATTTACTCATGTATTTGTGCTTCGATGAACGTCATTCATTTGTTTTTTTTCTTCTGTTTTTTCTGTTTGCGTCACTCTTTTTACAAAATGGAAAACTTAAAATATCGTATTATTTACGAGTACGAGTTCCGCCGTGGCACTAGTGCTGCGGAAACGACTCGAAGGGTGAATGATGTGTATGGCGGTCGTGTTGCAAAAGAAAACACAGTTCGTTTTTGGTTCCAACGTTTTCGTTCTGGAAATTTCGACTTGCAAAACAAGCCCCGCGGACGGCCTGAGACCAAAGTTGATAATGAATAACTGAAGGCAATTGTGGAAGCGGATTCATCGCAAACCACGTCCGAGTTAGCTGCAGGCTGCGATGTTAGTGATAAAACTGTTTTAAATCCTTTGAAGCAAATTGGGAAGATTAAAAAGCTTGAAAGGTGGGTACCTCAAGAATTGACTGAAGTAAACCGGGAAACGCGCGTCGACTGCTGCATTACATTACTGAACCGGCACAATAATGAAGGTATTTTTAAACTGAATCATTACCTGTGATGAAAAATGGATTCATTACGATAATCGGAAGCGCTCAGCGCAATGGTTGGATCCTGACCAGCTAGCCAAATCCTGCCTCAAGCGAATATTAACCCCAAAAAAGTTACTTGTAAGCGTTTGGTGGACTAGTGCCGGTATTGTTCATTACAGTTTTCTCAAATCTGGCCAGACTATTACGGCTGATGTCTATTGTCAGCAATTGCAAACCATAATGGAAAAGCTTGCGGTTAAACAACCTAGGCTCGTCAATCGCTCCACGCCACTGCTGCTAACGCTAGACCACACACTGCACGTCTGCACAACAGACGGCTACCAAATTAGAAGAGCTTCAATTGGAATGTCTAAGACATCCTCCGTACTCCCCGGACTTTGCTCTAACAGATTACCATTTTTTTTAAAATTTGGATAATTTCTGGCAAGGGAAAAAATTCAACTCCGAAGTCCGAAATCGCCTTCAAAGATTTTATTGATTCCTGTCCGACTGTTTTTTTTTTGTAAATGGATCAATGATCTACCTATGAGATGGCAAAAGTGCATAAAAACAATGGTTCATACTTTGATTAATTGAATATATTATATTTAAAAAAAAAAACAAATTTTTGTTCCTCCCACACAAACGCCAATTTCATGTCTTCTTCTTCTTATGGTGCCTCTCCAACTAGTGAAGGCTGGCAGTCAGCTCTGCATACTTTATTTTGTTCACTTCTGATCCCGGTCCATTCTCGAATGTTCCGCAACCAGGACTTCTTTTTGCGACCGACTCGTCTTCTCCCCGCAATTTTTCCCATCATTATAAGTTGCAAAAGTTCGTATCTATCGTGCCTGAGCACATGACCCAAGTACGTTGTTTGTCGGTCTGCAAAAGTTTGCGTTTTTGACCAACTCGCCGCAAAACTTCCTCATTCGTGACTTTCTGAGTCCAAGAATTTTATATGTAAGTACATATGGAAGGAGGTAATATATAGGGTTTTTGGAAGTGCCACTTTTAAAGGGGTGAAATACTTTTACTTCTTAATGCGAGCGAAGCCGCAAGCACGCACTAGTATAAAACATATGTAGATACTACTGAAGCGAGTGTAGCTCAGTGGCTCCAGTGTCTGCTTTTCATCCAGACGCACCCAGGTTCGAATCCGGCCCTACACCAATGACTTGTATTTTCAAGTTAAGTGTGGATTTGCACTCGTTTAGCGGTGAAGGAAAACATCGTGAGGAAACCGACATGTTTGAAGACCACAATATCCGAAGACATGTGTCTTCCGTGGAAGGACCTGGGCGCCCACCACGATGTATCTGCCAAAGAGAACTCCCCTAACGAATTAACTCTGCGGGGGAGTCACGACCCTCAGTCATGAGGAAATACGACTCAAGAGAGATACTACTACTTTAAATAAAATATTTAAGCTAATTAAAACGTAACCGATATAGCAGTACTTATATTGAATTGCGAAACGTTTTAAAACTTGTACCAGCCACAGTTTCTTTGTTTCATTTTCCGAGGACATCACAGTACTTTAGTAGTTTTTTTGATTGACATCAAGGTTTGAAGAACAATATGCGTATTAAAAAAAAACAAAATGAAGTAACACACTAGCTACTAAGAGTATTTCAAAATTTACCAAAACTAAAATAGCAACCATTATGAATATGACTAATGAATGTGGTTGTAAATTATATTTAGGTAAGTATCTATACTTCGAAATCCATAGCTTTATGAATCTCTATTCTTTTTTTAAACAAATTTGAAGGAATATATTGTAGGAAGGTTAAATAAGTAAAGCGATATAGGTAACACGCAAACATTATTAAACAATTTACTTTTATTTTATTTTGGTCTCGTTTTTGGCTGACATTAACTTTAATTGCTTTGTTCTTGTATACTCGTGCTAGTAATGCTTCGTCCAAAAAAAGAACAAAACCTATGTCTTAATTTTAAAAGGTCAAATATCAAGCAAAAAAGCGCGGACAGAAAAAATTTCAAAACTGATCACATAACATTCCTAAAACATTTTCAATAAATAAAATAATCAATCATCTTACTAGGCACTTTCAAAAATGGATATTATTACATAATTTGCAATGCAAAATATTACTTGCATTTTGTTTTTGATATAGCATAAGCTTTTTTGCTACTTTTTTATGCAGCTCTCTTTGAATGATTGCAGTATGTATGTATGTCGATAATAATTATTACAAACCAACTAAAGAAGTTAGAGTAAGACAAATATTTTAAGTTTAAAAAATGCCAAATTAAACTTATATGAGGATTTGAAAAAAACTTTTATGACTAGTTTTTAATTTAATATAAGTACTTTATTTACAGATTTAATTAAAGGATAATCACATATTCCTTCAAATAAATAATTTTATCAACGAAGAAAAAGACAGAGAAAAAAAATCCAAAAATGCATTAATTTGAAAAAAAAAACAGAAAACAGAGTATAGATGGAGTATTGCATAATTTATTGAAGATATTTCACAAATGTTTTAACAAAGTTTAAAATGGCGATACCAAATTAAACTTATATGAGGATTTGAAAAAACCTTTATGACTAGTTTTTAATTTAATAAACTTTATTTACAGATAATTAAAGGATAATCACATATTCCTTCAAATAAATAATTTTATCAACGAAGAAAAAGACAGAGAAAAAATCTAAAATGCATTAATTTAAAAAAAAAAAACAGAAAACAGAGGTATAGATGGAGTATTGCATAATTTATTGAAGATATTTCACAAATGTTTTAACAAAGTTTAAAAAGGCGATACCAAATTAAACTTATATGAGGATTTGAAAAAACCTTTATGACTAGTTTTTAATTTAATAAACTTTATTTACAGATTTAATTAAAGGATAATTACATATTATTCCTTCAAATAAATAATTTATATTAAAGCACAAAGGTCAGAAGTCAATTGATAAGCTATGTACCTACTTTACTTCTGTTAAAATAGTTTCGACAAATCTAGGTCAATATTCTAAGTAAAATTATTATTTCTCTTAGTAGTATCATATACCTGGTTGTATTTTGTAATCAATCTAATTATAGTACTTACTAACTTATTGCTCCAATTTATAGCCAATTTTCTTGCAAGTGCCACATTTATGACGCATTAGTTATTTCGATGCATTTCGTGGATATATGTGTATTTTGTTTAAAATAAAGATGGTTGGAAACCTGTCCTGCTTAAATTCTATTAAACTTCATTTTGACGTTATTCATTTGACCAGTTTTTTTATCCTGGCAATGTATATCAAAAAATTAATTGACCAGTATTTTTCTTCCATGATAGAATTCAGGGGAGGGGGGAGCCACCCCATGGATTCTAGTAAATATACCTATACATATATAGTAGGTTATACTATTATATAAAAGCGAAAGGGTGAACACATAAGACTGTGAATGTTTCTTTCAGCAGAGTAGCAACGTCATTTTGTCAATGGTGATAGTATAGGTTCCTGAAGATGACTTTCTCTCTTCTCTTTCTTTCTCTCGATAAGATGTTAGCGAAGCCACGGGGTATCCACAAGTTTATTATAATTATTACAATGTGTTAACATAACACCATTAGTATATCGCTTTAAAGAAAACAGTAAGACAACATTCAGTATATCTTACAAATATCTTAACAATGGGGTATGCAACTTGGGAAATTTCCACAAACCAACTTCACGAAATGTTGCCATATAATAACAAGTTAAATAGCTAAAAAATATAAACGCATAGTACATTCACACAGCGGAAGATAAGGTCTTGCGCTAAAAGTGTCGTCTGCGTTCGCAACTTCTTACAACTCACTTTCAATTTTAAACCTTAACCATTCATAAATAAAGTGTCATTTAGCTTGCTTCAGAAATTTCCTTATGTCTCGCCCTGTTTATCGCTAAAATTGTGTGCATTATAACAATTGGGTATGTAATGTTTAACACATAGTTTTGACAAGTGTCGGCGGTGTGACAAGAAGCTATATACGTCATAACAATGGTGATGCAATTTATGGAATCCGGTTGAGGTAACGGGACAGGAATGCAAGTTTTATCTTGAAGGATGGAGTCATGGTATTCCCGCTGCTCTATGGAGTGCTAAAGGAATGTTGAGCTGTTTTTATTGTATTTATTTTAGGATTTAACTATTAATGAAGCACCGAGGGCAATAGCGCAATTATCGACGCGCTCAGTCCATGGATAGGACCAAAACTGGACAATCCGTTTGTATGATTTAATGGATGACAATTATATTGTAGGTTCCAGCTGTTTGTCAATTTACGCCAGTCTCTAAGATATGTCAAGGACCCTTAGGGCGGTTTTAAAACTACAACATGAGAGTAAGCCACTCTCTTTCAAACTTACGTATTATCTAGCGAATGTTCTACCTACAGTTGACTTCTAACATTTTTATGTTGATAGTACAGAGAGATAATATTCATAGGGTATTTTGTATAATGCTGTTATGAAAGCAATAGGAAACCAGTGGTGAATTGGAATAAATAAGCATTTTTTTATTATGTATGGTTATAAGTACATAATAAAAAAAAAACAATAATTTTAACAATAGTTTAAAAATAGGATTTTAACTGGAAAAGGAATACACAGGTTAGTTTAGGTGACATACTTAAACGGAAAAGCTATGTTAACAATTCGTGGAAACCATTCCGGGTCGACAGCTTATAATCAATGTTTTGAATAAAATTTTAGTAACCAATTAATTCTTTGATTAACCATTGTTGATAATGAGTAAACGTGATATTAGCACATTTGTCACTAACCGAATAAAATATGTTGCCTTATTCGTGCTAAATGTACCTATATAACATACTATAACCCCATCACACTTCTTACTTCAAGGCTTGACAACTGTCTTACTACAATAAACAGCTCCAAGATCTACAATTCGACGCGTCATCCGATCCACGGAAACGCCCAAAAGAGAATGCCCCTTTTTGGTCACCCATCCGAGGAATGATCGCATCAACAGTCGCATCACATGCAGTCCTCCTTATACTTTTCCTCACTGAGAGTGGCTCTCAGCAAAACTAATTCATTCAATGAGTCCTCTTTGGCCATTTTTACAATCTTTCCATACAAAAGACTTCAACGCGCGCCTTGAGTGTTAAAACGATTTTTTTTCCAGAAAAAATTTTTTTAACCAGTTTCACAAACATTTTATTAAAGTAAACTAAAACACTTAAAAGTGAATCAATAAAATTGTCTAAGGTTCAGATGCATAATATAAAATAAATAAAATAAAATAGCCCTTTATTGCCCAGAAACAAGATTATACAAAAAAACCCAAAAAAGGATATTGTTTTAAAATATTGCTTAAATAAAATAGTTATAGAAGGTACATAGTTCTTTAGGGTACCCGAAATTTGGAGAAGGCCTCTTCCATGCTGGTTATATTTTTCTTTCTTGCGCCTGTCTCGTCTCACATGCATAACGATTCTTAAATGCATTTAGCGTCGACATAATCTATACATATAATAAAGCTGAAGAGGGTCAAAAGACTGAACATTGAACATATATTAAAAAAAAACTGTTTGGAGATACTTCGGACGAATGGCAGAATTCGTTCAAACAGTTTCTAGAATTTTTGACTGTTAAAAACGGAACATTATGATTTTTAGGTATGTATGTAGGGCTGAGGTCTTAGGTGTCATAGGCTTTTTATCCTGAAATAATGCGAGCGAAGCCGCGGGTGTCCACTAGTGTCTAATAAAAATGTTCGTGACACAAAATAAGCACTATTTAATTATGCCAGTTGTGTACATGAATTATCTAGCACAATTTATAAGAAATTTGTAATTTTGTTTATTTTATACTCTCTCGTGTCGTATTACCTCATAACTGAGGGTCGTGACTCCACCGCAGAATTAATTCGTTAGGGGAGTCCTCTTGGGCAGATACATCGTGGTGGGAACCCAGGTTCTTTCACGGTAGACATTATGTCCTCAAACATCCCGGACTTCTCACGATGTTTTTCTTTACTGTTAAGCGAGTGTAAAATCCACACAACTTGAAGTACAAGTCCTTAATGTAGGGCTGGATTTGAACCAGCGTGCGATAGGATGAAACGTTTTCTGTATTATTACTGTAAATAAAGTTATCTAATATAAACAACATGGACGGTGTGCTGAATTTTTTCTAAATATCTGTTTTTTGTAAGTTTTTCTTTATGTTTAGGTAATTTTTGTATATACTTGTGAAATATATGTAAATATTAATTAGTTATTTTCGTAATAAAATATAAACAACATTATATTTATTCTTACGAATGCCCGGATGGTCTGTAGGATCTTGCTTCGGTAGCGATGTGGAGCGATTATGCAATCAAAAACACCAACGCCACGTCATTTGTTCAATTCGTAACTTAACTTGCTTCATAAGGATTTTCCTTTACATTACTTGTGCAGGGTCTTGTGATGACCTGAATATGAGATGGTTAAGAAATTGTAAATGAGTAGTTAAGAAACCTCTGAATGAGTGTTAATTTTGAAATTATAATACGGGTAATTATTTTGTGAGAAAAATTATGAGAAATATTAAAAACATATTTTCTTACAAAAAATTACTAGGTAAGTTTTTCTAGAGATCTGCCATACTATAAATTGGTATATGCTCAGACATTTTACTGACTGCCTGATAATAGCCTGTTTTGACAAAGAAAACTCACAATAAAATTAATATTTTATATTTTTTATTCTGGTTCAGTAAATCTTAAATTATACGAAGGTTCCAATGTCACTCTATCAAAGATCAGGTCACACTTAGAATTCAGGTTGCATAGGGCTAAGTATGTATGTTAGAGATCTCCACAGAATAACAAATTTTAAATTAAGTTCTTACTGACAAAACACAGTTTTGTAAAAGAAAATCGATTCGTTATTTCAAAAATTTGGTAATAAATCTTGTCTTTATAATCAACAATAAAATTTAATGAGAAAAATAATACTATTTATACTATTTACTAAGTATTTGACTAAACTTTAAACTCAGTTCTGTATTGTAATATTATGACCCAAGTTAACTTTCAAAATAAAATCTTATGCACAAAACGACCTCATTTTGGGATTGACCACTATCATCAATATTAGCTAACTTGCGCTTATTTTTACCGACAGCACGTAATCTTATGTTTTGTAGGAGATTGTCTATCCGCACGGAAATAGAACTCAATTAAAAATCACCCAGATATGATATTAGCCAACACGTTACAAAATCGATGGATAGAGAGGATGCTACCACTGAGCTCGATCATCCTTCCGTTTGGCCCAAATACTGTCTGATAACTCGATGCCATCATTTTATAATTCACAATCGCAAACCGCTAGAGCGGGGTCGTTTAAATAAAAAGAAAACTTACTCGCGATCGCTGGTGAGAGTGCAAAACGCCACGGTCGCTGCCGCACGTCGACGCGCGAGAAAGTTTACGAACGAAATTGGCGCCATTTTGAATTAAACGTCAACGTCAAAATTAGAGACGTGAATCGATATTTCATTTTATCGATATTTTGGTGTCGATAGAGAAGTGAAACCGAGTTTGGACGCACTGGTGGTGTGTGACAAGTGTGTGGAAGTGTCGAGTGACTTTCGCCCGCTAACTGTTGTTTAGGATGATGGATGCTCGTAGCATAAAGGTAAGAGCTTAATTAGCCGTTAATAGATTTAAATTGCTGTTGAAAAAGTCACTAATTAGAAGGGCTAGATCGCAACTTCACAGTTCACACCATGTAACATTTTATATCATAAAGACGAATGCAAGTTTGTGTGTGATTGTGTTTTGAATTTGAATTTGAATTTAGTATGGAGATAGATTGGACCCTATGTTAACTTGGGGTAGTTTTATTTTGGATTCATTCAAGTAACACCGCGGGAAGTCCGTTGTGAGCTATAAATAAAACAAGTGTAGTTCATGCATAATAAAAATAAAATTGACACTGACAGTAATATATTAATATGTTATTTTGCCTTAGTTGTATCTTTTGCATTCTTTGAATAAGCTTTGATTATTATTAACCTTAATAAAAACAATTACCATAAAATATTGTAAAGTTCCATTTGCTTAACAATGCTTGAATGGATAAAAGGTGCGAAACGTTTGTATAAAACAATAGAAAATGTTTGTATGCAGATGACTTACAAGAAAAGCAATACATGTAAGTATTGTCATTTTTGCTAATTATTTTCAGCATAGGCGTAAACCAATTTAAATTAATTGTAGTACCTAATTGTTAGGTACTGTTCCTAAGTTTCCAATTTATGGGTTTGGCACCCGAAAAAGAATTTACTAGTATTCCCAAAGATACATTCGTGATGCCAGGTGAAATCTTGAAGGTGAATAATCTGAATCACGGCTATCTTGATAAGCCGAATAATTTCATTATTTCCCGGCGATAAAAATACTAAGGTAACTGCATGGGTTTTATTTTTAATCTGTTGTGGTTATCGTTACATTTCACAGCTAGGAACAATCATTATGTATTAATTTGATTTGTTTATTTATATAAACGTCATCAAACTGCCCATGAAACAAGCGTTTACT
Source organism: Macaria liturata (assembly GCA_964023185.1). Lineage (NCBI taxonomy): Eukaryota > Metazoa > Arthropoda > Insecta > Lepidoptera > Geometridae > Macaria > Macaria liturata. The sequence continues at coordinate 2,093,970 of OZ026816.1, read as the reverse complement.
TAGTATGGTGATGGGGTTGGATGGTAATGTATGGAATGTCAAAAAGGGTATTTTATCTACGTCTTGTGCTCTAAGTTTTTGGAAATATTGCGTACCGCACTTAAAAAGCAGTGCATTCGTTTATAGCATCTCTGTAACATTCAGTCAAATTCAGTACCATCACTTTTTATATGTATATTTAAATATATAAGTAAATCTTATGTTACTTACATGTTTTGCTAGGTACGTATACATAAATTCCATTTGTGTACCTATAAAATAAGTTGTATGGAATTTATGTACGTAAAGTTCGTTTACGTGGTGTATATATATTTAAAACTATTTCAATAGTGGTTAACGAAGTAAATAGCTTGGTCTACGAAAATAACACCCGGGAACCATATAATGTGGCAGTTAACCACATAGTGATATTTCCGACAGATGGAATATAATCTTCATTTCATGTATTTGATACTTGACCGCTTATATAAACGGTACTAATATTTCTGGCGTCAGTTTTTCATACCGCTTTAAATTGCAGATTTAAAATACTTGTACTAACAAGAATCCTACCAACTAAAGCCATCCTTTCATGAAAGTTAAAATGAAGAAACTTGACACATAAAACACACATATGCGTAATGCACACATAATTACCACACATTAATATTTGGCCCAATTAGATCAGCCTTTCACCGGTCACTGTTACAACATATGTATTAGGATGCATTTTGTTACATTTGACTGACATGTTTTGTAAGTCCATTCACATATAACCGCGAGTCAATCAATTTGATTTGGGCAATCATAGTTGCAACGGTGATGATATCTCAATTTATTTTTATAGTTCGAGTAAAGTAATGTTCAAGATATCAAGTTTCATCTAAATCTGCTTTGGTCAGGTTGAGCATGACGGAACTTTTGATTTCGACATGCTACTATTAGTACTATAATAAATAGGTAAACGTGTTACACCACAGGCTGCAGAAATGCTTAACATCAGGCAGGCTGTAGTCAAACGTAAACCTAACCCACGTAAAATAATAATAATAATAAAATCAAAAGCTTCTTCATGCTCAAACCAACTATTGCCAAAGCAAATTTGGATGAAATTTAAAATAGAGAGAGATTAAAACCTGGATGAACTCAAGCCGCCTTATTACAAAACGTTTGAATATTAGTCTAGAATTTTGAAAATAAAAAGTCGGTTCATGTTGTTCATGGAAATAATATAATATAGTACAAGAGAGGGATGAAATAAAAAATCCTTGATGTTTTTCAAACATCAAACAAATCATTCATACAATCAATCAAAATGTCAACTTCAAATTGGAACGTTGATTCAACTTCAACTTTTCCTAAATGTGTTCTGCGGGTATTTTGCCAGTGCCACGTAGTTTGAACGTTGATTATCATTGGTAACATTTTGACAGTTTGATTATGACAGTAGACAGACAAATTTCGAACAACAAAAACGGGCATAGTATTTTCAAAGTTCTGGAAAAATAATTGTTAAATCACGTTTTGTAATTAGACACATACTCGTATATGTAGGTTTGTAAAAGCGAGTGTGGCTCAGCGGTTCCAGTGTCTGCTTTTCATCCAGACGTACCCCGGTTCGAATACGGCCCTACACCAATGACTTGTATTTTCAAGTTAAGTGTGGATTTGCACTCGCTTAACGGTGAAGGAAAACATCGTGAGGAAACCGATGTTTCAGGACCACAATATCCGAGGACATGTATCTTCCGTGGAAGGACCTGGGCTCCCACCACGATGTATCTGCCCAAGAGAACTCCTTTAACGAATTAATTCTGCGGGGGAGTCACGAACCTCAGTCATGAGGAAATACGACTCAAAGAGAGAAGAGATGTAGGTTACTTTTTATCCCGAGTTGATGCAAGCCATATCGTTAGTTTAAAATAAGTGGACTGCTGGATTCCAATTATCAGGATTACAATTTTATTCTGAAAGTGGAAGCAACAGACCACACAAACAATGCACCAGACACCCTCGCTTGAATAAAGTTAAGAGTAGAATAGGTACCATTGTTACCACGTTTTCCCTAATAAATGTATTTATTTAGGATTGTTAGGTACCTATCAATTTGTTTTATAGACATAATTGGGACCTAATTGGTTATTATTTCCAGTGATCATTAACAACTTTTTTTATTTTTTAAGTTTAACTAGTTTGCACTTGGCCATAGTTTAGATACCTGATAGCAAGCAAAGGCTATGTGACCTAAGATGGAGCGTGCTTACCCGATGACAACCGATTCACTCTCGCTTTGAAGATCGCTGGATTATAGTGCGCGGGGAACAGAGTCAGGCAGGGAGTTCCACAACCATGCGGTACGAACAATAAAGGTAGAAGCGTACCGTACAACTATGCTATAGATTTTGCTTTATAATAGCATAAAACAGTAAATATGAGTAACATACTAGTTTTGAATTACAAATTAACATGAACTATAGAAATATACCAACAGGGTCTTATTACAAAACGTAGTTTAACTATTAGTCCAGAACTTTGAAAATATTCAGTCTGTTCTTGTTGTTCAAAATTTGATTTCTTCTGTCATAATAATCAAACTGTCAAAATCGTACCAAAGATAAATCAACGTTCTAATTTGAAGTTGACATATTGATTGTTAGTATGCGATGTTTAAAAAATAAGAACCGACTTTTTATTTTCAAAATCCTGGACTAACATTTAAGCCGCGTTTTGTAATAACACGGACAAAGATTTTTGATCAGATTATGCTATTGTATTGGCAATATCAAATGTTTATTTGAATTGTTTATTGTGTGTTGCGATGATAAAGTCATTGTTTAATTACTTTATCATCGCAACATACTAACAGTTTAAATAAACTATTCATCGTCTTATCGAATGAGCTTTATTTTAAGGCCACAGAGCATATTTTTGCATGCACTTACTACTAGAGTTGATACATAATGTGGTATTCAGAAAGCAAATCGGAATCATTTCACTTTCAATAGAGCGATATAATGCAATACAATACTCATTCATATTAATTAATGTTCGTTTGAGAATGACCAGCTGTGGTATCGAGAGTTTTTAAACTACCTTAGGGTCCCCTGACGTGCCTTAATGAATGCTCTACTTTGACTCTACAATTAACAGTTGAATTCAACAACTTGAAGTGTTATCCAATCCGCGGAAGCGTATTATGGTCTAGGATGGAACGTGCTTACCCAGTAAGAACCGATTCACTCTCGCTTTGAAGATCGCAAGGTTATCTCGACATCAGAGTTGGCCACCTCTCATTTAATAAGAAGAAGTATTTCTTAGGCGCGCTAATGTTGATTTGAACACATCTATACAAAAAACTAAATAATTAGTGCTCTGTTTTATTATTCTTATTTTTTTCCCTGTAATTTACTGTCGTAACAGGAAGATGCGTGGTGCTGAGCATCACATAAGCACGTGCTTATTTCCTTACCTATTTTTTTCTTATATGCAAAATGTAGAAGTATTTAAAGTAGTAACGCATTGTTATGTAGTCATCATAATTCTCAGCCTGTTGCGACCCATTGCTGAGCATAGGCCTCTCTTCTAATAGGCCCCACTTGTTCCGGTCCTGTGCAGATCAAATCCAGGCACTCCCTGCGGTTTTTGTGTATGTAATTGATTTATGTAGGAAGAAAACATGTTTTTCGTCAAATAGATCTATCAATTTTATATCTTTGGCCTTGAATATGGTAATCTTAAGCCATTCTAGAGGCCCTTAAGGCGATTTTAAAACTCTGACACCAGAGCTGGCCTTTCTCATTCAAACTTGCTTATTTAGAACCCTTTGATTCTTAATTATAGCAACATACGGTGTGAATAAAATATAAGCTTAGATAACATGTAATATAAACAAATATATATATTATTACATTTTCCTTTTGTATTTGGTAAGAATTTATAAATGTTTGCTTCTAGTTTATTACTCTCAATATTGTGGAAAAACAACCAAATGACACTAAAAGAAAATCCAAGAGGTATTCCTGAAAGTTGGAAACCACTAGAATAAATAGGTCTTATATCTAGTATTATGATTTAAATGACGTGTTGGCCAGTAGTCGGTAAAACATGTTTTTGTTTTTGAAATGCGCTTAAGAATATATGCAATAAGTAATTAAAATGTAAAACACAATAGCTTAAATATATTTAAAGGGAAAATACGAGTTACCTTTATATCTAATTGCAGAATGATCTAAATTTTTAACGTATCGTAGATGACTTGTTAAAGTTGGTTTTAAAAACAAATAACAGTGTAAATCATAATTGATAATAATATTTAATCTTCTCCTCATTGTGGTCAACTACCAACACTCTCATTTTTAATTGTTCTTATCCAAAATCCAAACGAAACGTTAACATAAATATTATCTTTATCTCATTTTTAAAATTGGGTGAAATCTAACTCGGTTCCAAATTAAGTTCGTAATAATTACACAAATAAATAATAATCAAATTAAATATCATAACTATTGTATATGATATTGATCACCTTCTTTATGAGCACATGTACCTACCTATGTACGGTTCTTATGTATTTAACATTATTTCTGAATTATATAAGTACACTAGCTGTGCCAGCGACTTCGTCCGCGTGGAATAGTTATTTTGGGCATAATACTTATTTTTGCAAACCACCTCTTCAGCTTTATAAATTTAGCTGTTACCCACGACTTGAACCGTTTTTGCAGCGCACGCAACGGAAGCCCTCAAAGATGAATAATTTTCCCCGTTTTTTCCACATTTTTCATTGTTTCTTCGCTTCTATTAGTTGCAGCGTGATGTTCTATAGCCTAATTAAAGCCTTCCTCGATAAATGGTCTATTCAACACAAAAATAATTTTTCAATTCGCACCAGTAGTTTCTGAGATTAGCGCGTTCAAACAAACAAACATACAAACAAACTCTTCAGCTTTATAATATTAGTGAAGATTAAATTCTTGAAATTAATCTTAGTTAAAAAAAGTAAGCCTCTTTAGTTACAATATTTACTATGGAACAAAATATTACGTAGATAAAGCCACCGACTATGAAATATATTAATATATTTAAGCATATTTAATTAATGTATGCAACTTGAATGTCATTTTATTTAAGTATAGTCATGCCCTATTACCGACCACAGTGTCATTTCAACGACTGATACTTTAGGCGACCTATTTAGGTCGCAAGTCTGACTCTCAGTAAAAAAAAAAACACTGACTAATCCAATTAGCGACACACGCAGGTAATTATTGTGTTTATGGATTGACTATACGCAATAAATGACGTTTTCCATGACAATTGTTACAGTATTTCTCTTAAATAATAATTGTCTTTCTTTCCTCATATACATCGTTGACTAGCTTACGTTGTATTATACAGATATTACGGAGTGAATGTCTGTTTGTGATGTCAGTGATGACCAAGCTCGCAGTTTCGTATAAGGAAGTAAGCGCTTTGCTTCTACCTTCGTAGTAAGGAGACTATGGAACTCTCTACCTGGAGCCCTGTCTCCAGAAAATTATAACCCAGAGGTCTTTAAATCTAGAGTAAATAGGTTTCTTCTAGCCAAGCGTGCTACATCCTAGACTACAGTGGTGCTTAACATCAGGCAGGCTATGGTCAAACGTAAGCCTATTTTGTGTTAAAAAAAGGAAAAAATTATATTAAACTACTAAGTTACAAAATAAATACACGTCAAATATTAAAAAAAAAACGCTCGATTAAAATGTTGGCTTGAACTTTGCCCAAAAGTTTAGTCTACAAGTAGCTATCCAACGGGGCAATGCAGCCAGCATTTTGGCAAACAAAAGCTAAAAAAGATTGATAAATTAAACCTCAATTTGTAGGCATCCAGTCAGGGCTCAATTTGTGAATATCCTGCTGTCACTTATTTAATAAATTAGTCGTTTCAATGATATTACGCAACGACCAAAAGTCAACGACCAAAGAGTATTTATTATATACTCTTATTGGTAACTGGTCTCCCAGACCGGACTCCAGTGAAAAGAAAGTAGATTACTTGTATGTTCTACGAACTCTGGTTTAAACGTGGTTTAAACACTGGTTAATGACGGATGATTAACCAACTACGATGCTATAAGCCGTGTTTATGGAGTTATAGGTTTTTTTAATTACTTTGGATTACTTACTTAATTAGATTGGTTTCAGGAATGCATATTATGAATATTATATTTTTAAATGTTTTTGTTTCTTAAAAATACATAATACGGCAAGCTAAAAGTATGTACCGGTAACCTAATTTAAGGACCAGTTACAATCAGAAACAGGTGTCTTACATCTTCGATCACAATGTCGTCAGAGCGGAGGTCATTCCAGAAGCCCATACTATTTTCCAAAACCTCTCGGAGCGCTTGGTTGACGCGACGCATGACCAAAATGCTGGCCTTTTTCTGGCTCACGTATCAGCATTGCCATCCAGCGTGGTAATGCGGCCAGTATGCTGGGCACGCTGCCCTCTGGTAGTGGGCTGGAGCACTAAGATTATCTTTAGGCTTTTCTAAAGATTTTCTAAGTGCCCCTTTTTTGTAGTACTTAGAACCTACTATGTTTAGTTTTTTTCCCTTGTTTTTATATTTTATTATTGTAAATAAAGTTTTTGTTGTACTTTATTATCAATACACATTATACACATAACACCACGAACCATCACCAGTTGACACAAGAAAACTGCAAAAGAAATACCATCACATTCTTCTACAGGCATTGACATGAAATTAGTGCCGGCAATAAAAATGTTTCAAAAGGAAACTGTCAATAGCCCAGTACCAGACTGGCTATTTGGACGCTTGGGTAAACAGAAATAACTGCACATTGCGCTGAGTGACGCCCCTTCGTTACCAACTACTGTGTCCTTGATATTGATGTTTCATCATTTTTCTATCACTTCATCATCATCATCATCATCAGCCTGTTATCGCCCACTGCTGAGCATAGGCCTCTCTTCTTGTACGCCACTCGTCCCGGTCCTGCGCAGATTGAATCCAGGATTTGATTTTCTGTCACTTATCACACTGATATTATACAGGTGAAAGTTTGTGTATGAGCGTGAGTGTATGTTTGTAACCTTTATAAGCTCAAACCGCTGGAGCTGTTTGGATGATAGCATAAGTTTATGATAGCATATTAGGGAGGTAGACTAAAATCTGGATTAACACATAGGCTAGTTTTAGTTTTTTATCCTGGATTTAACGCGGGTAAGACTGGGGACTGGGACTGGGACTGGAGGTGGGGATATTTTTATTGGCAACAGAAGATAATAAACGATACGATAACGCCTGAAAACAAATCTGGAAGTATCTGGGATGGCCAGAAGCTATTTTCTGGAGGTAGTAGTTCAGGTTTCCATCCTAGATATATGGCATTGCAGCTTCTATCAAGCGACTATTTATACCCAGAATTATTCGGATGCATTACGAAAAAACTAGTTATCCAAATCCGTTTAGTGAAAAAACTGAAAATTTAAATAAAGGAATCAATAATTGTATTTAAGAACATGGAACATGATTTAATATTATGTTACATATATTGTACCTTTACACATGAATAAAATGCCTATTTTAAATTAGAAGTATGAATATGTACATTGTAGTACAGTATCCAAGCAGGTATCTGAACTTCATACAAGTACCCAGGCGTAACTTTTTTTTATTGAGATAAATGACGTCGATTTACCTGACGTATAACAAGCAACTTATTGCTCACATTAAGGATAATTGGACACAGTACTTGAGTTTTCAACGTCTCGAATTGATACGCTCTATATCTTACGACCCCATTATTTACTTAAGTTTCTGAGCATTGAATTATAACTTAACTACTTTACTTTACTAAGGTGTTACAATAAATTATTTTTATCGAATGAGAGTGGCCAAATCTGATGTCGAGAGTTTATCTAGCCTTAAGTGCTTCTGACATGGCTAAACGACTGCCGTACTATGACAAACAGCCGGGAACTACAATTTAACGTGTCACCCGACCCACGGTAACGCCCAAAATTGAATACAATAGATGTTGTTAAACCAGACAAACATTTGTAGCGTGTAGTATCACTAATTTCTTCCTGAAAGTCTTTAAGACTTTACCATAATATTAACTATCATCTACAAGCGATAAGATATTCGACGATCTGTTTATTTTGTGTATTGATTTATATTAGGCACTCTTTTAACCTATTACATAGCGACGGATCGTAACGGTTTTTGTCATAATGTAAATATAGGAAAATATAAAATCGTTATCACGATTTCTGGTGTAATAATTTTAACTTTATATTTAAGATTCTAATTGAACTGTTTCTACTTAAATATGATGAAATATATCTGAAATAAGTATGAGTCATTATTATCATCATCATAATAAACATGACTCACGTTGTTCAAGATTGTTCAATATTTGGGAATACCTATTCAATCCGCCTAGTGATGAGGTCACGACCTATAAATAAATAAATAAAACTAGATGAGATATAATCAGAACCATTGGTTACTTCGCAAAACTTTTCAATGGCGGCTTTAATAGATTATCAAGTAAGTTTTTAACAATAAATTTGTTTCAGCATACAATATTTGATGACATTACATAATTATTATGCATATTCTATACATGCATTATTATGTTATTATATATTCATATATATCTAAGTTGCATTGATAAATTCTGTCCTTCTGGGGAAAATTTAAGTATCTGATTTTAATCTGACATAATTTCAGTACCCACTTAGACTTTTACTCATTTAAAAAAAAAACGGAACATTGCACACAGCGCCATCTAGTCCCATACAAAGCAAACGCTTGTGTCGTGGGTACTGGATAACGGATATAATACTTTTATATATATTTTTTTTTCAAAATATATACTTAATTGCAATTCATACTTTTACTTAGGTACTTTACTTTACTATTACTTTTACTCAATCATTCTTCTTTACTGTGGCTTTTGTTTTAAAACTATCAAAGCAAATGTATATGAATAGTAATCTCTCTTGAGTCGTATTCCTCATGACTGAGGGTCGTGACTCCCCCGCTGAATTAATCCGTTTTAGTTTTCTTGGGCAGATACATCGTGGTGCCCAGATCCTTCCATGGAAGACACATGATCTCGGATATTGTGGTCCTCAAACATGTCGGTTTTCTCACGATGTTTTCCTTCACCGTTAAGCGAGTGCAAATCCAAACATAACTTGAAAATACAAGTCATTGGTGTAGGGTTGGATTCGAACCAGGGTGCGTCTGAATGTAAAGCAGACACTAGAACCGCTGAGCCACACTCGCTTAATAACTATACTAAATAGTAATAACATACATAAAAACAATCATAACAACTATCAAAAGAACAGACACCACTACATAGGCACAGATCTGAGATAAGAGCGTGACAATGTGGCATTACGTTGCGTAAGCCCACAAACATTTCACGATTAGTTTACTTAGATGCTTGTCCACGTTGGAGCCATTAAATTTGAGATTTTTTGACATGCATTGAATAAAATAACATTAATTAACGTGATAAGAACCATTTATTAACGTGATAAGAAATTACCCTTTCGTTACGTATTTTATAGGTAGATATTATTATTATCAATCTATTTAATTATTTTTTCACAAGTTTAATTTATTATTAACAATTGATAAATTCGAAGCTATATTAAGATATCTACAACAATGACAATATATTTAATGGCTACCTTAAAACACTAAATTCGTCAATATTACCTAATACAACACCAACCTAATTTTTTATAAACAAACAATATTTTTAGTTCTATTATTTAATAATGTAATGAGCAAAGATAATATTTTAGTATCAACTGGTAAAAAAATACATCGTCTGCCAATGGTTTCTACTAGGCAAGCGTGCTACATCTTAGACTATAGTGGTGCTTAACATCAGGCAGGCTATAGTCAAACGTAAGCCTATTACGTGTTAAAAAAAACAGAGTGGCTGCCTAATTTGTTTACCGCGGTGTTAGCGGCGGTTAGCGGAAGGTGACGTCACCGGCGCGCGCGCAAAAACTTTCGCTTTTCACTGCCAAGGCTCGCCACGCCGATCATTTGTTGTAATACTCTAGCTGTGTTTAACACCATATTGTTCGATAATATATACACAGCTTGGACAACACAATGTGATGTTAAAATACTAATAAATCTCTGTGGCTTGTAATTTTATATTTTTCCCTCCATTCGTTGGTTGTCTTATTTGTTATTAGTGACTGACAAGTTAAGTGCTGTGGAGAGATTTTTGAGCGGCACGATTTTGAAAAAAAAAATGTTTTTTTTACAAATTAGTTACTCGTACTAATTTGTAAAAAAAAACATCTTCTGTCTCTTTCTGACATTTTTAACCGACTCCCAAAAAAAGGAGGATATAAAGTCTTCTGAAAGTTTTTTTGGAATCTAATTTTATTATGTGACGTGAAGAAAAAGAGAAAAGTTGGCTTTCTGAGGAGTTTTTTATCATCCACGAATATCATGTGGAAAATGGTATTTCATATGTAACTTACAGGCCACTGTCACTAATTAAATACATACGAATGATTCGGTTCATGCGGTTATCATCTTCTTATTGAATGAGAGTGGCCAACTCTGGTGTCGAGAGTTCATCAAGCCGCCCTAAGGGCCTCTGACATGGCTTAACGACTGCCGTACTAGTCAAACAAAGATGTTAAAACATATTTTGTACTATACAATATAAGAGTAAAATCATCATACTCCATGTATGTTCTATGTACCCATCTGTTTAATAACAGCATCATTAATGTAAAAACTAGATAAACACCAATCAAACTGTTCACAGAATTCTTCAATGGAAATAGAAAGTAATTTATACAATACGTGTGAACAACGATATGAACAATGACCATTAGATACTAGTGGCTTATAAGTTTTTATTCTATTTACTATTTGTCTTTGTACTTGGAAAAAAAACTTTACACAAAACTAAGAAAATTAATTTAAAGTATCGGTTTAGAGTTATCTATGTAAAACGTCTTCATACAGATTATTTTATGATATTGCTGCTATAGTTATTGTTGGGTAAAGAGGGTTATATTTTTAGTAAATTTTGATTAATATTTAGGTTATACTCATCAAACCGGGATCTGCCTGTGAATTACCTTTGTATTAAAGTTCACCCCAATAGTCGTTTTAGAGTGAAGAAAGGACAAACTAAAAGAACTTCAATGTGTTAATCAACGTGAAATGTGACTCTTTCCGTCTTATTGCAAAACGCGGTGAACTTTGAAATTAAAAAGTGGGTTCTTGTTGTTCAAACATCATATACAAGCAATCAAAATGTCAACAAAAAATTGGAACTTTGATTTAACATTGGTACATTTTGAGAGTTTGATAATTATGACAGTAGACAGATAATTTTCGAACAACTAAAAAGTAGGTACTTGGTCTAGACTTATGTATATTTAAACCACGTTTTGTAATAAGGCGCATAGACTCCAAACCCTTACATCTTTTTTTCATACTGCAGTCTAATCTTATCATCTCATTTCTCCGCAGACCTGGCTATGCCTGGCGTGCCTCGCAGCGTCCATGGCGGCGCCGTCTCCGGCCCAGGGTCCGCAGCTGTACCTGGACATCATAGACATGGCTGCCATCAGCCGCATGTCGCCCCAGCAGCTCGAGAAACTCGCCGAGGGACTAGCGGCTGAGGAGATTATGAGGTCAGTGCAACACATCAAGAACTATACTTAAGGGAAATTGTAATCTGACTTGCCCTATATGGTGCGATGCCATAAGGTTAATAAAGTTTTAATCTTTATCTTTACTTACTTATGTAATGTTTTTCTTTCTGTATTTGTTTCATATTCAAAAAACCTCTAGTATTTAGTTTTTTTAATATAGTTTTTAACAAAATGTAAGTTAAATTTATACTAATAAACCATTTTTAGACCTAGTATCTAAATATTTTTATAAGATACTGTATCTTATTATACACACTTAGTTACAAGCAAAAACCTCTTGAATAGCCAAAAGATAGATAGCAGCAATAAATGGGCCTATTCCAGTATTCCAGTTTAGTAGCCAAATGCTTGATAATTTTAAAAGAAAAACGCGTGTTAAATCTAGGCTTTACTCGTAACAATTTTTTTAATGCTTTGAAAAGTGGCATTCCATTGTTCCACGTTAAATTGTAGGTTCCGGCTGTTTGTCTAGTAAGGCAGTCGTTAAGCCATGTTCAGAGGCCCTTAGGGTGGTTTGAAAACTCTTGACACCAGAGTTGGCCACTCTCATTCGATAAGAAGAAGAAGAATGCTTTAAAACCCACTCTGCACAATTTGTATAACACTTAACTTACCTCCGTATTATACGAGTACCTATACTTTTAATATTAATTTAAAATTAAGTATATTAATTATTATGTCATACAGAGATCAAACCTCAAAAACTTTTCCTGTTAATAAAATTCGTAGTGACGTCTATTTAACTTACGCTTATTACCGCGAATTTCTCTTTTCTAGGTATTTAGTAAAATCTACTACCTACTACATTTTTTTTTTCATTATTTTTTCATAATCATAACAAAGTTCTTGTGTCTATAAAAAAATATTGAGTTGAAATAAAATATAATATGCAGGTACATATGTACTTAAGTGTTATAATACAAATGAATAACAAATATATATTATAATAGGAAACAAACTGTACTTTGTCAATGAATCTGTTACGGAAAACTATTTAAATCACATTGTATGTATGCAAAATAAGTATGATATTATATTACACTTACACAATACACATACCTACTATATTTACCTATTATATAATAAATGCGTACTTATTGTATTTACTAAGCTATAGGGGATTACCTGCAATTAATGCAACGGACACTCGAGGTGAATCACATCTGGTATAAAACCTAAAAGCATAGGTAGTCATTTTACTAACGTAATTAACACGTAATACTGATAATAAATAAAGCCAGTGATTTTTTATAGTGAATAAGCAGGTAACAAACATTTGCTTGGTAACAAATTTGGTTTCATCTGTATGACTTATTTTGTTTGGTACGATTACAGCCTAGTAACTGCTATGGGTGATTTGACTGTGCCTGAACAGTAGGTGTGTGCAATAACATATTATCATTCATATCCGGCCCAACACCACTCACTTAGCGGTGAAGGAAAGCATCGTGAGAAAACCGACATGTTTGAGGATCACAATATCCGAAGATATGTGTCTTCCGTGGAAGGACCTGGGCGCCCACCACGATGTATCTGCCCATAAGAACTCCCCTAACGAATAAATTCTGCAGGGGAGTCACGACCCTCAATCATGAGGAAATACGACTCAAAGAAAGACCTTCATTCTGATAACGATATCATTATATGCCTCGGTCTATTTTTTCAAATGATGTCTTCACGTTTAAAGCATTCCACGTAGCCAAAATAGGCTTAAAATGAATCATCAAAATAAATCGTGGGTCGGATGACACGTTAAATTGTAGGCCCCGGCTGTTTGTCTAGTACGGCAGTTGTTAAGCCATGTCAGAGGCTCTTAGGGCGGTTTGAAACCTCTTGACACCAGAGTTGGCCACTCTCATTTGATAAGAAGAAGAAGATCATAATTAATGTATATGTTATTCTCTTTCTAAGAGTTTACTTTTTTCCAGGACAAAGCGGTCATCAGCGCAAGCAGTGACATCCGTGGTATCCAAGGCTTCTTCTGGTATCCAGAGTAAGATCGGTCTCTTGGGACAAGCCTCCGCGTTCATATCATCTGCCTCTTCCAAGACGGGAGGCGACGACCATCATGGATATAGCTATGAACCTGCAGTAAGTTTTTTTTGTATTATTTGTATCTCTAAAGTTTTAGTTGCATTTAGGTACTTACCTAAAAAAAATCAAAGTAAACGTTTTTGATGTTTACCTACAATAATAAAAATTAAAGCAAAATTTCAAAGTGAGGCTATAAAAAATATACAATGCGTGTTTATTTTGATGTAGATTTACTGAAATTTATTTATGTAAGTAAATGTTGTATATTTTAAACTATTTAAGCTCATCGAAGCATTTACATTTAAATCTAATATATATATATCAAAGTTAACCGTTTAAAATATTACAATTATTGTCGTGTATTCATTTAATTGGTGTAAGTATTTATCAAAATTTTGTGATACGCAATTCAAATCAGTAAAATTCTAGCGAGAGCATGAACGAGTTGTTTCTTTGTCATTACGTATGTAAATTGTAAACTATCCGCTGGACTTTTTCTATAAATATGTTTGTTCATAAAACAGTTAGACTTAGAAGCAATTCAATATTTTAGACTTCTCATGACTGTCATCCTAACCTTACTAGAAAAATAAATCTTGCACATATAAAACATGTTGTCAATGCGAAACCATGTCTCATTCTCTCAAAAAGTTATGCCATCTTATAAGTATGTACAGTACAGTTACTAATTTGTACAAGTTCAAACAATGTACTTTAATTCTAACCTAAGCAATCAGCATGATTGCTAATTACAAACGAATTGTGTTCTCTTTTCCAACAGCATCACGACGAAAAATACGACTACTGGGGTCTGAAGAAATCCATCCTTTTCACCCTGTTCCAAGCTGTGAAGGCCATCACGGGAGGAGTGACGATCCTCAAGGGGCAGCTCATCAAGGGGGGCGGAGCCCTGGCTTCCACCCTCGGCAAGGTCATCGGGGCCAAGGGCGACGCTGTAAGCAACATCGGCAAGAAGATTGTCAACTCAGCTGCGTTGAGTGAGAAGAGACCTCATTGTAAGTAGAACTGCCTGATATCTATCTATATAAAACTAAAAGGTGACTGACTGACTGACTGATATAGTGATCTATCAACGCACAGCCCAAACCACTGGACGGATTGGACTGAAATTTGGTATAAAAGTAGATGTTATGACGCAAGCATCCGCTAAGAAAGGATTTTTGTAAATGCCACTTTTAAAGGGGTGAAATAGGGTATGCAAGTTTTACTTATTAACGCGAGCGAAGCCGCGAGCACCCACTAGTAATAGAATAAGCATGGTGATAGAGTATTTTATGGAAGTCGCCTCTCTACCAATCTCAAATGTAAAGTACGAGTCGAGAAGTGCCTAACGGAGTGTTCTAAGAGCGTCGTTTAAGAGTTAGTTTCAATTCAGTAGGCACAAGTATGCCACAAAGTCGCTTGGGCGGATGACGCTTCAGGTGGCCTGATTGTCAAATGTCTGAATGCGCAGTGTATAAAATACCTACATAAAAACAAGTTCCATTTGTCAATAAAATTGTTGTAATAATAAGAATTAATTCTTCGTAAATAGGCCGCGCCTCAACTGGAATCTTGCGTCACTTCGATTTATTTGCCGCATAATTGGCTCACAAACTAACAAGGTTAAAATACTACATGTATCAAATGTTGAGCTGGGCTAACAAGCAATGGAATGGAGTGTTATTACAATAAAGAAGCCAATGAAACAAAAGACGAATCGATGGATCCCAACGATATCGGATTTGATAAAATTATTCACGGAAACAATCGAAAAGTCAACGAGGAAAATGTTCCATCTGATATTATATAAAAAACACACTCACATGAAATTTATACACATACTTATTTGAGATTCTGATATCAACTCAAATATGTGTCGCGTAATATAACTGACCTACAATTTTATGAAAATAAAAAACCGTTATAAGTTACGGTACAGAGACGTTTCTTTTAAACTAAGTAGACAATTACGAATATGGTAATTAATTTTTTAGTGAGTCGTAGTTAACTTGGTATGCGTAACATTTATATTAAAAATATTTTTTCCTTGTGATTAAAATGATGGATTTATCTTTTTTATTATTATTATTATTATTTTACTTAACTAAACTCATTTTAAACAGCTCTGACAATCATTATTTAGTTTATATTCCGCTCAATGATGGCAAAAAAATTAATTTCTGATATCATTTTTGTGGGGTTTAAAGTAAAATATTTGTGAGTAGAGAATACATTCCCTTTTTCGTAATTGTTGGTACAATAATATATAATATCAAATGTTTATGAATATTATTATTGGAAGGATATCTATGATGAGATTTTAATTCGGTATAAATCAAATTAATTGAAATTAAATCGTACTATAGAATGTAATACGACATCAAAGCCAAATTTAAATGTGATGTAATAGGTACGGAAACTAAATTAATTATATCCATACCATAGGCACATGATTTATTCATATTTTAATACATAATAGGCAGAATATGGTTCCATTAACAAATGAAATTAAATTCAGAATAAAGCATTTTTCAAATGAGTAGATTACTTATTATTACTATGTACCAACAAAGTTCTGAAACTAATCTTTATTTGGATTCAATATTATTAGAAGAACCAACGTTAAGATATAAATGAGGATTAAACTTATGAATTATAAATTAATGATAATATGGAGCCCATACTATTTTCCAAAACCTCTCGGAGCGCTTGGTTGACGCGACGCATGACCAAAATGCTGGCCTTTTTCTGGCTCAACGTAACAGCATTGCCATCCAGCGTGGTAATGCGGCCAGTATGCTGGGCACGCTGCCCTCTGGTAGTGGGCTGGAGCACTAAGATTATCTTTAGCTTTTCTAAAGATTTTCTAAGTGTCTAAGTGTTCTAAGTGTGTTTCTAAGTGTAGTCTTTGTAGTAGTTAGAAGTAGTATGTTTAGTTTTTCTTCCCTTGTTTTTATATTTTATTATTGTAAATAAAGTATTAAATTATGATATTATAATTCGCTATAGAATACCTAAGAAAATCAGTCGTTTCTTATAAGTGGGAATTGCTCAGAAATATTTTTAATACATGTGTCCCATGACCTCTTTTAAGATTTCCTTATGTAAAAGAATGTGTTAGGTATTCAGAAAAATTTAATCAATACCATAAAATAGAATAAACCAAAAAGGTCTAAACAAATATTAGGAAAAAAAATTGCAAGAACTGAATATTAATTTTACCAATATAAAAATAATTAATTATCTTAACATATTTATCTCTAAACTATGTTTTATATACTTATCTATTAGAATTATTTTTAACACAATTAAGTACACGACTTCTGTAATCAAATTAAACTCGTTTAAAATTGCAATTAATCAAAACGCTAGACTGAAACGAAATATTTATTTGAAGAAAGTTAAAATATTTTAAAAAGAAAGTTGGTTGTAGATTATCTTATGCAACCGTTATAATATTAAAAAGATAAGGAAGGATTTATGAGAATGATGTGCTATTACAGCCTTAATTAAATAAGATGTTATAATGTGAAATGGCTAGACGGACTAATGTAATTACATAAATAAATATGTATAAAGCGCCCACAATGGATGCCAGTTTACGGTCACCCATCCAAAGCCTGATCGCATCGACCATTGCTTAACATTGATAATCGCATGCGATTTCCTCCGTTAGCTATATTTGCACTTGTACCTAATATTTGTACCTAACTCAGATTGTACCTTTAACTTTCACACTTTCTTTACCCATGACCTTATAATCAGATGTTAATTTCGTCCTGACGAGCCGTGTCCTTTCCTCATAAGCAAATGTAATAAGGCCACGATATTTCACCCGAAAACGCTTTGCGCTTGGAAATTATTCCAAGCGCAAAGCGTGTTCGGGGTTAGGCATTAGCCTACAGTTGCTTTTTCGCATGCAATTCCACGCCGTATTAACATGAAAGCAAGGGCGAGCATCTCGCGCATAGCTCCGGCCGACGAGTCTTGTCCACACGCAAACAATTTTGCACAATTTGAGCAGTTTTGCAGACGTTATTGACGAAAAAAATTCATATAAAATCAGCAATTCAGGATATTCTATTTATGGCTTTTTACTCCTCTAAATAATAACATTACCTTTTAGATATAATTAAATTGGTTTAAATTTCTGTACTACTTTTGGAAAAAAAGGTCAAAAATATTTCTAAACAACTATTGTTCAAAAAATAAAACTATCGAGCGAAGTACATATATGTAATTAACGCGGTAACGGAAACGTGTTTAACTTTTTTTTAATGTGGCAAAAAGGCATACGTACTGCCTGATGGTAAACTTACTAACACACTAAATATTTGTCACCAAAGATTTTTTTAATGGGATTGCACTTGATCGGTATTTGCCTGATTGTAAGTAATCATTATGGTCTAAGTTTTTTTTGGCGGCTAGGTTTACGATGGAACGTGATTACCTATTTAGAATCAATTTACTCTCGCTTTAAGATTGGCCATTGACATGAAATTTTGATTAAATACTTGGCAGTGTTTATAGTACATCAATCAGTAAACTTGCTATTTACTTTTTAATACACTAAAATTTGTAAGGCAAATTTTTGATGTAGAAAGAAAACCCTGCTGGAAGAAAATAGTGCAATCTTTCTTTGTGCTTATTGTATCAATGGTGTTTTTTTTATCTGAGAACTATAAATTCAATGCGAGGTTAATTTCATCGTAGGTAGACTTGAAATTAAAAAATAAATAACTAAAAAAATGTTAGAGAAAAGTTAATAAAAATCATCGGTGGATATTTAATTAAGAAAGATCATCAACGAGATCGCTTCGAAAGCGTGAATGTTTTGACCGAATGTTAATTTTTATGAGCATTATACTTTTACTAACTCACCTACTTTTTTGATTGCGTACTGAAATTTCCGGCAACTTACTTTTGTTGAGAATTCTAAGAACAGCGAATGTTTTTTTGATATTTCCTTCTTTGTTAAAGAGCATAGATAGGTAAGGTAGTACATTTCTAGGTTGTTTTAAAGTGTTTAATAATATGTAATAATTGATTACCGGAAACCAATTATTGTTCTTTAGATACAATAATGTGCTTGCAAAATTTAATTTCTAAAAGCATTTTTCTATTCACGAATTCATTATTAACATTAAGGTACATAAAATAAAAAAAAACATTGCAACCTCACTTCTACCCATTTCACAAGAAATCCAGTTAATTTGTTATTTGTTTACCTTTTATGAGATAGAGTGAAAACATAAACTCTTAGGATTATTAAATCAGCTTACTTCTATGTAACTTTACAAATAGCTCAACTGGTACTGACTGACAATAGTAGGTAGGTACATTATTTTATTTCCAACTCAAAAGCTTTGTCAAAAATACATCAAATAGTCTACTAAACAGTGTAACCTAACATGTTACCTCTACTCTTCCAGCAACAGCAGTGTACGGGCCCCCACCGCCGTCTCACATCGAGTACGGGCCCCCCGCCGTGTACGGGGCCCCCACGGCGCCGGCACACTACCACACGGGGCCCTCTCTGCCCACCGGGTACGCGGCACACAAGTACCCCGCCACGTTAGACGGTGAGATATTACTTTCATGACTAGTATTTACAACAAAATAATATAAACAAAACTAAATACAACAAAAAATTAAAAAAAAATCATTTAAATAGTCTAAAGATTGTGTAAGAGGGCCAGAGGGCAGTGTGTCCAGCATTTTACTAAGCTAATATTAAATACGGCCCTCCTATTGACTATTGGGGACTATAGCGCCGGCCGCTCTTTTCCAGATTTTTTTTTCTTTTTCAATAGTACGTATGATGCAATCAAAAATAGTAAGCATAAAAATGTGTAGATTTTAGTAACAAAATTGGTAACCTTTGCCCGATGAAATACTTTCAGGAAAACATCGTTTCAACTGACCAATCGATTGCATAAAATCTTGTACCATTTCATAAAAGTGAATTTTTTATTACTTCTCATTTCCGAATCCATTTTCCTGCGATTACAAAAGCAGATCAATAGTCTATTTAGAGTAACATCACCGAATTCTATTCAGCCGCTATTCACCAAAACGAAAGAAAGCAAAAGTGGTACAAAAACAAGTATTATTTACGAGCGAGCTACTTAGAATCGTCGACTTTGGAATAGGACAGGCCTTAGCGTATTACTGTAGCGCACTTTTAGCTTTTAACAAACTTGAAGTGCGCAGAACTATCAACTATCTTCATTTGGTACGTGATTTATAAGTATTTGTTTTTTTTTTTTATTATTATCAACATTACCAGTTGAAAGATTAGCTACAAACTATTTATACATTATTATTATTATTTGTAAAGGCTGTTAAATAAACCTATTAAAGTTAAACAGTACAAAAATGCATCATTTATTATAATTTAATTCTAATCCAGAAGCAAAAACTAATAGCAAATGATGAAATTTCTTTTTCTAATTTTTATTTATACAACTAACTAAACGTATGATGAAAAAAAGTCTTATCGAATGAGAGTGGCCTAACTCTGGTGTCGAGAGTGAGACACTCTAAAAAAAATACATAAACCAGACTTGTCATTTACTTTACCATGTCGCTGCCTCGAACCAAAGTGTAACGGCTTATGTAATAAGGAGCCAACTAACTGGAAAGACCTAGTGGACGTTATGTAACGTGATGACTAAAATATAGCGGCACAATGTGGAATGTATAACAGTAAATAATGATATTAGGTGACAATACAATGGGAATTTGCGTTGTTTGCTTGATTTTTATTGGGACTGATATGTTATGGGATGAGTCGTTTTGGTCATAAGTTGCTTTTTCGTAATTCTGTGACCGGAATTTGTTAAATGACTGTAGTTTTTCTGCAGTGATTTGTTCATATTGCATTGTATTATGTACTTATATTCAGTACTGGCTACATGAAAAAGAATTTATTCAATAATAAACAATATATATACTAATAAAACTAAATAAGAGTATGTACATTTAACCTAAATTTAAAACATCCACATGTGGTATGGAGCCAAGAACGCTGGCTGCATTCCCACGCTGGATTGCTATAGAAATCCTTTGCGCAAGGAACTAGCCAGCGTTCTTGTCTCTAGTGATGTCATTCAACCTTTTTTTTTTTTTTTTGGCTACATTGATTTGAGTATTTTTGTTATACTTTTTAGCGCTTCTACTTCAGAGTAATTTGGTAACTTTCACACCATGCCTTTTATAGTTTCATTTACATTTCTATAAACAAACTTAGATACATATCTCGATAAAGTAGATTGGACGTTTATTTTTATAACATTCTAGAGGAATTTAAGTAACTAGAATTTCACTAGCGTGAATTTCGTAACAAAATACGGCTTTTAGCCAAGACAGGATTTTCATAATTAAAAAAATTGCTACGTGCAGAAAGATCCTAAAACATATTTAGTAATTTTTATTAGGTATACAATTTTGTCGCTAAATGATCTTAAGAAATGATGTGCTACTAAAATAAAATTTATAAATACAATAGCTTAAGCTGTTTTACGACTAAGTAACAAATGGATACACGTATGGGTCTTTAAGGTGTAACATACCGACCCTGGGGTCAAAAAAGCCATGCCGTCGCATAAAGTTTTACCGCAGGCTCAGCTATAAAGATTTAAGACCTAATATCACATTGTTTGTCTTCGTGCCTTAAAGTAGGTCAAATATTTCCTTTTTCCACAAAGCTGAGGCGGTTTTTTTTATAAATATGAAAAGGCTTCTCGTACAGTGACAAAAGAAATCAATAAAGTAGGTAGACATATTGATAAATCAATGCAATTAAACATTTAGTCAATTTTGCAACTTCCTCTTTTTTGACGGCTGTTAAAAATAACTTTAATTATACAATATACATATGTACAGGTTTCAAGGAAAAAGAAAACAACAAACAATGGCTAAAATTAACCAATGCTAAAAACAAAAGGTAAATCAATGTAAAGAGATGCAAAAGTTTGTTAAGAAGACCCAAATTGTATAAGACTGCATTTCTTCGAAAGGTTAAACATATTACCGGAACTAAGTTATATAACTGTACTACTTCGAAGTTGCCTCACAAAGGAGCCGGCGGGTTAACCGTGAGAATGTATGTTATATGCAAATTATATACATTACTGATACATCACGGTGGAAATACGGTCATCGTCAAAAACAACACATACGTTGTTTGATTTATTTCTTGTTTACTGTTAATTGTAGTGGCTTAATGCAAGTTCTGTTCTGACCATAACAAGCTACATGATTGCTAGGCTGCTAAGTTGCTTTACATCAGATGAGTTGAAGTCAAGTATGAGCCTATCAGGCTATCAAGCATATTTGTATAATATAAAATTTCACGGCATAAATTTTACGTATACTTGCCGATTGCAAATGAAGTAGGTAAAGGCATGCATTTTTAAAGCAACTTTTAACATTTCGATTAGACATGAACACTTAACAGTAAAACACAAAAGTAATTAAAAAATTCATGAGTCTGAACTCTGTGAAGCAACAGTAGTTACCCTTTTGACATCGTATTTCTTTAATAGAATTTAAAAGTTGTTCATAATAAGAACCGTTTCTCATTACAAAGTTCAACTTATGAAACTAATTAGTGTAGGTGGCGAAGTTTTAAATCGCATCCCTCGCATTTTTTGGAGTTTTAGTAAAAACACTACGAACATTACTATATAGCATAAAAAATTTAAAATACTCCTATTTGAAATGATATTATTTTTCATACAAATATGTTAAATAAATAAAAAATAAACTTGATTTTATTAAAGCTTTCGCACGGAAGGTTTTTTATAATTTCATCTCTAAAGATTCGGTCAGACTGAATTAATTAAGTATATTAAATTTCGCAGCAACCGAATAAATCCAATAAAATTACACAATCAATAAGAGCAAAAACATCTATAAATTACTTTGTTTTTGTCGAATAGCTTCCAAAAGTGAAAGTACATGTGTAAAATGATTATAAATTATGCAATTCATAATATTATATCTACCTGTTTGACCGCACGTATAAATCATTGACGTCTTATGATGACCCACAAGATTAGTCTGAGCAAATACCTCTTACGCATTGATTATAACTCTTTTTTTCTTTTACATCAAATCGATTCAAACAACATTTAGCAGTTACATGTCAAGTTATTAATGTAGCTGAAACAAGCATATGGGCTGCCTTCTATCAAGCAAAATAAATCCACTATCTGCTAACATTTTTTTATCTCAATTCTTTGTTTTTCAGGAAATTCTTGACCTCAAAGGTCATCAGAGGAGCACGCACATAAAAGTATTCGCAGTAACTTATAAAAATAGGATTTTAATCCAGCCGATTTTCTTTTTCAGAGTTAATAGTTATGTCGTCTGTGGCAGACGAAGTGATACCTCGGCCCATGCCCGAACCTTCTCAAGAGCTTTTAGAAAGATATTACGATTTAGTCAATGAGATCTGGTAAGAGCATCCCGTGAAGATCTTCCAAATCTTCAATCTCTTGTGAGTTTCTCTACTCTTTGAATGCTGTATGAAAGCTATCCAAACATGCATCATAAATATTCTTTTTATCGAAATTTTATTTTGCGTCTGTCGCAGTCTTGATATCTGAGATGCCATCGATGTATTTTTGCTATGCGTGTATTTCTGTGCATATATTTTTATCTTCTGACGTCATACTTGATATACAAAATGTCCTCATTATACTTTTGCTACGCATCTATTTCTGTGCATAATTGTTATATCTTATATATCTACTGATGCTACAGCATGTCGATATGCATTGTCCTGGTGTACTTACTTGATTCCGCTACGCTCAATTTGCATTTTTGTCTGCTATTTTTATCCCTGCAATTTTTTACACAATTATCCAGTAATACATATCCTCGTATATTTCATTTCTGTGATTAACTATACATATCTACAATCGTGTTATTTTTTTCTTCAATTTTATTCAATACTAGCTGTACGCGCGACTTCGTCCGCGTGGAATAGTTATTTTGGGCATTAATTCTTTGAACTTTGAACCGTTTTCGCAGCATACGCAACGGAAGCCCTCAAAGATGAATCATTTTCCCCGTTTTTCCCACATTTTCCACTGTTTCTTCGCTCCTATTAGTTGCAGCGTAATGTTATATAGCCTAAAGCCTTCCTCGATAAATGGTCTATTCAACACAAAAAGAATTTTTCAATTCGCACCCGTAGTTCCTGAGATTAGCGCGTTCAAACAAACAAACAAACAAACAAACTCTTCAGCTTTATAATATTAGTATAGATAATAAGCATGGTTCACATACATTCCAAACAATGCTATTTTTACCATACTTGTGTATAATATGTATATTTTAGATACGACGTATGAAAGTGTTTCGCGGTTCATCGCAGACTTTCGCTTCCTATACATCAGTCATTCCGTTTATATTGTTATTTGAAGGCAACATCCTTATTTATAGATACATATCTATAAATAAGGATGTTGACTTCAAATAACATAATATATGACATAACATACATATGTATGAGTACATATAAATATCCGTGAACGAACCTTTTTATAGATGTATATGTATATGTTATAGCTTTAATTAGTGAATCAAATTGAGAGTTGTATGTATAAATGTCATTATACCATAATATATGTATATGTTATGGACAATTGGTCACTGTGGCAGTATGACGATTATACAACCACTATTTCCCAAAACTCCATCCTCATGCGGTCAAACTTACGTTTTCGGATGTGCCACTTCTGTTTCCTTGGTTTCTTTGTTTTTGCGAGATCTATTGCCTAACCCTCATGTCCTAGATTTGAACGGGCTGTGGTTTGTCGAAAAGTCTTCGCCTTATTTGAATACTTTCTCGGCGGAAACAGTCGTTTTGTTTGTTATGAAATAACTCTGAACAAGTGACAGAACTAGCTATGCATGTAATTTGGGCGTACCCTACAATTTGAAGTTTGGTAACAGACGAGCGATGAAGTGGGAAAACTGTTTGGAAATAAAAATAGCCCATTCTTGAGTTAGCGGATGTTAGTTCAATGATTGTTGTCTGTATGTTTAGCAATATTTTTTAACATTGCAATATTTTTGCGCATTTTAATTATCATTATGATGATCTTTTTTCTGATACTGCTTTTTCTTGGCACGTTGAACTACAAATATCTTTCTATTGTTTATCTTTTTAATATGTATGTTGTTCTTTACGTTTGCTGTTAAATATGTGCGTACCTTAAGCAATATTGCGTTTTATGCACATTAGCTTGCTTTAAGTAGGTATGTAATTAATTATATATCTTTTATGTATCTAGTATGTGACCATGTGACGATATTACATTTATCTGAACAATCATATCTCTACATCTTTAAGTATCTAACAAAACGATTGCTTTCAAGACTATAATAGTATATTATAGGAGACTATAATAAGCCTATAAAATATAGCCCCAGACATATAATAAGGAAGAGATTGGTTAAGGATATTACTCAACTTGATCGTACCTTTTACTTGGACTAGAAAGAGGACCTATTGAACGGCTATGGTAGGAACTGACCTGACCTGATCTATTACGTTTTTTTCTATTTGAATAATTAAGAAACAAAGATTATTTATATAATATGTAGAACACAATGAACACGAACAAATTAAGTAATCGTTGTTGGCAATTTTTCCGGATGAAGATTGTTTAATATAATAATTTTATTTTTGAGCTTTGTATAGATATTTTAATTTGGATTGAACCAGTTGATATATGAGTGAATTGAAGTTTCTAACATATCTTGACTTTGAAAGACCAGTCCCCGCACAGTAGATATATGTACACTTTAAAAAATGTAGCAAGTTTTGAACAAGTTTCTAACTTTCTGGTGATCAGTTTCTAATAGCGACTGACCATAAGTTTTTATCGTAATAACCCTATAATTTGGCTTCATAATAAACCTTATTTTCATTTGTTATATAATGTAAACACTCTATAAGTAAGATTTTTGGCCTAAAACTTTGTACAATTCATAAGATTTTGCAAATGTGCAATAAAATATATTGTCAATTCACATTAAAAAAGTTCTACCGAATCGAATTAAATTTTGCACAAAGAAAAGTAAATTAAATAAATAAATTAAAATATACAAGTTAATCTTAATATCACAAACGTTGCTATAAAAAAATCAACAATATAATTAATCATGAAATTATATGAGAAGTCACATATTAAATCATGTAGTGCAAGGAGGTCAAGAAATTGACCGAAAACCGAGAAGAATGGTTCATATATAGATAAAAGCTTCCCTTAAAATTTTCCCGAATCATTCATTCACCAAATTCTTGAAACCTTTTTGCCAAGGAAATATCCATGCGCGTCCCTGCGAGTGCACCCGCCGCGTGGCTCCTCGCAGTGAAAGTGCATTATGTCACGGAACCGGCTCGGGCGGCTGGCGGTCAACAGACTGTAGTGATAGGTCACGTGACTGACGAGTGTCGTAGTGATGGGAAATAAAGAACAGGTGCTATAAGATTATAAAATTGGCTAATAAATTGGCCTGTGCTTAACTTATTCGTCACGTGAAAATTTAAACACGTATTATAAAGTTAGTCAAAATGATGGTCAGCAAAATTTAAATTGTTGTTTGTTATGCATAAAGTTTTTTTAGAACAATAAAAAGATGAAATAGGTAAATATATATATACCTACCGGCGATAAAAAAGATAATGTACAATGTTCAAATAAATGTATTACTGTTTAGATTTTGCAATGTTTTAGGTACAGCTCATTAAATTAGATAGACTTGCATTGCCGGAAATCCTTTAGTAACATAGAAATTAGCACGTCTTAAACCTGTTATTAGAAATTTAAACAGAACTATTTAACTGTCAGTCATTTGTTACATCAAATCAATAATTAAAAACTAATGTTTGTATGTTGAGTACTCGAGAGTTATTACAAAAACTTGCTTCATATTTGTTTCCGTTACATACATTGTGTAGGGAGAAATTACATCCATTTAATAAACATACATATGTAAATCCTGGTATAAAACATTAATTATTATGTTTATTTAAATACATAAATATTAAGCTCAAGCTTATTTACATTTTGCAATTTATCACAAAAAATCGTTTTCGTCACGTTATTTCTGATAATACTTACGAGAT
This sequence comes from Macaria liturata, assembly GCA_964023185.1. Lineage (NCBI taxonomy): Eukaryota > Metazoa > Arthropoda > Insecta > Lepidoptera > Geometridae > Macaria > Macaria liturata. The sequence goes on along the minus strand of OZ026816.1, from coordinate 2,067,073 downwards.
GGTATTTCAAAATTCCCAAAAGTTATTAATAAAATTACAGAGTATTACAATATTATGAAACATCTGTCCGAATTTGTAGTGACGAATGTAATTACCAAGATTACCAAGAGTTGTTAACCTTTCATGGACACAACAAATCTGGAATTACCTCATTCTTCGTTTACTTTCTTTAACATACGACCTTTCCTGTAAATAGGTTGAATGGCAAAAAAACGATTAAGGTGTCACTGAGTCTGATATTAGTAACTCTGAGTCATCATAGATGATATCTTGTGTATCTCATCATTATCAAATGAAAATTTTTTCTAAAGATGTTTTAAAATAGGGTTTTTACTAAATGGTAATGCAGTGCGCGTAGCTCTGCTAGCAGAGATATTCTTGTCAATGTTAAGCAACCATCGACGTTCTTGGATGAGTGACCAAAATGTGTTTGGGTGCTTCCTTGGGTCATATTATGACACGTGGCTAATAAGTTCCGGTTGTTTTAGTAAATCATACGATAAGCCATATCAGACGCTCTAATAGTAGTTTAAAGTCACCTAACGATATTATTGACCTCTCTACTACTACATAAAAAGTTACGTGTTAATAAACATCTGCTTAAGTAAAGAAAAAAATAATCTCAAGCACAAGAAAGAAGTTTATTAAAAAAAGGTTGTGGTCCACATAAATCATCTGTTATGTTGCTAACACAGATTTCCACGGAAGTATATGATCTATTGTGTAACATGCTCCCAGTAAAAGTGATACATCTGGGCTTGGGTCCGTCAGATTACATCGTTCTGGTTAACTAATGCATGCAAATAAAAGAAACAAATTGTGTAACTTGTGTTGAACGGCGGATGAGGTTATTAGGGTCAAAAGATACCTAACACAACATAAGAATATTTAATGTTACGATTGGGATGTCTGTGAATTTTACTCTTGTGCCGGTTTTCTGACCAATGAGCACTAAACTCTCTTGAGTCGTATTTCTTCATGGCTGAGGGTCGTGACTCCTCCGCCGAATTAACTCAATAGGGGAGTTCTCTTGGGCAGATACATACATTGTGGTGGGCGCCCAGGTCCTTCCACGGAAGACACATGTCCTCGGATATTGTCGTATACATATTTTAAGTTAATGATTATTAGTCTTGAAATCCGCCCATTTGAAGTGTGTTTCAACTGATTTGATAAACTAACTAAATAATTTGAAAGCCAAGGAGAGTGTCTCTGTACCTAATATGAAGCAAGTTTAATACTTAGGACGTTAGTGGTATCTTTTTTTGTATACTTAATGCAATTAAAAATATTAAAGTCCATAAGCATTTTCCAAAAGCTAGTGTATCATCATTATTTATCATCCATATAGCATTATGTATTGTATTGTTTATTATTATTTATTAGTGTATTATCTGAGTTTGTATTGTGTTCTTTCACTTATTTATTTATTTATTTTACGTATTCTAGTACACTGCCTATTTAAGATTCTAAATCCTGTCCATCCAAAGGTTGCCTGGAAGAAATCGCCTAAGGCGATAAGGCCGCCCAATGTGCATTAAATTAGTTTTTAAATTGCTTTAATTATGTAATTTCTTTGGTGTGCATTAAAGACATATCTTATTTTATCTTAAAGATGATAATAGCTAACCTCATGGCATTAAATTAATTAAATAAACCTATCACATGATAGTATAATATAATAATTTACAAGAAATTAAACATACTAATTAATATATTGTATATATTTACAAACCACGATAAGCTTCTTAATGAGAAAATATAAAAATAAACATTCCGAGAATTTCACAATACGCGATTAATATACTCATACGATATGGATATTAAAATAAGTATAGGTATATCACACTAAGTATTGCTTCTTATCGGATACTTAAATTGCCTACGTGTTTTCGTAGGTCTATTCAATTAACCTCTTTGATTACCTCTTTATAAAAATAAATATAGGGATAACAACTGCCGTATTACGTCAATGTGCTATAATTAAACTCTAATTAGTAATGTTTTTGTTCGATTAAACCTTTGTTATTTTGATAAGCAATATGATTTAGTTGTTAAAGAAATTTGTGCGATCGAAGAGTGTTGTATATAGGGACTTTCTCAAACCATTGAAAACAGTTGATGGTAAAATTGTGGTAGCGACTTATTATGATATTTCCAAAGTTCACTACTTACATGAATCCAGAACGATACTTATATTGCACTCGTTATTTACTACATATGGCTAAAACATAGAAACCCTGATTGACTCATGTCCATTTAATTTATTAATTAAAAAAAAAAGTCTACTTGTCTCATCGTGTTGCTTCACTTATTATACTTTTTTCAGTCTCCTTTTAACTTTGTACTTTTATTGACATATTTTACTTTTTTTTGTGAGCAAAAAACTTTTTAGTTGTCCTGTATTAAAAGACTTGGTAATTTCTGAGACAGGGCGCGGTAAATTGGGCGGCGTGCACGCAGGCCTCGTGTTCCTGGCACCGCTGGACCAGGGAGAGACTCTGGAGACGGCACACTCTGGACACATCCCCCTCGACCCTCCCCCCTCCGTCCTCAACACCGTCTTCAGCGCCATTAAGAACGCCTTCTCCACCGCTGCAGCACCAGCTCCTATATACACAGAACCAGCCTCCACCTATACAGCACCCTCAGCCCCCGGAGTCATAGAAGAACCCTACGCCCACCAACCTCCTCCACCTCCACAAACCGTCCCAGACTTCAAACCCATGGACTGGTCTTCTGCTGCTCTCAATTCTTACGGCGAACCGGCAACAATCGACGCTTACTCCAACTATGACCCACACAACCCCATTCCACCCTTCGACTACGGAACAGCCCGTACCAAGCATTCTTTAGCCGCAGCCAACTACAAACCAGGCTTGACCCCTGAAAAGATTCAAAAGATCAACTTTAATTTGAAAAAGCTGAACCACCATTTGAGTCAGCAGGCGCGTTCTTCCGAAATCCTTCCGAAGTTCAACGGCCTCGAGCTGTTGAAGAATGGTCCCGTGCTTCCCACTTCGGTGGTCACTGACAACGAGATAGGTGTCCTCCCGGCCGAAGTCCTTGACCTTGACGTGACCTCGACCTCAACCTCCACGACCGAGCAGCCTCCGACCACGACCGCGGAGACGAGAAGGAAAGACTACAAGTATTTCCTGAGAGGGAACAAGATAATACTAGTCTGACTTGTGACTGACTGACTGAGGTACGTGATGACGTGACTTTCGACAGAATTTGGTATTCTATAGAATTGGGAATGGATGTGATTTGCTCGTAGATCCTTGTCAAAAGATACAACTATTTTTTAAAGTGAGAATTAGAATGTACCAATCTGACAAGTTTATTGCTTAAATTAAAAAACAGCTTTCGACATAAATTAACATACCTAATATACGGATTAACTTCTGTGATTATGTGTAATACCTACTTTAATGTTTCGATGATGTAAACCGCCTATTTTGCTATAACCTTCTGTAAATACTTTATGTGACTTTTTTCATGGCTTCTGTATTTCTAACAAACTTCTGTATCTTCTTACCTTAAAAGCAGTTGTAATTTTATAATTGGCTTACAACTGCCATTGTTATTTTCTTGTGAGAAAGTTTAACCACATTTCTCCTAGATGACAAAACAATTACAGATTCTAATTACATAAAATATGCTTACAAATAACAGCTTGAACTCTGCATAATTTTAGAATTAATTTCCTGCTTGCATAATATTTATATTTTCTATGGAATACCTTTCTAACATGACTATGACTACTAAAACGACTGATATGAAAGATTATCTTGTACAAAGCTTGACTGCAAATTTAACATCAATTCATGATTACATGCATTGTACATGCATTGTACATGCATTGTACATGCATTGTACATGCATTGTACATGCATTGTACATGCATTGTACATTTTGTTTATATGTTTTTGTTTGTTTTACGTTTTTATCATCTTGTGTGCGTAGTTTGCTTTTTATGATTTATTGAATAGAATAATCGACTTCGAATGGTTTGTAAGCGTTATCCATAAAATTATTTAGATAAGATTTAGCCATGAATCGTTTTAATATTGAATGGTACCTATGCATTTATATGCAACAGTAATAGAATTTACGTAACTACATGCATTTACACATAAAAACCATGTGTATTGAGAACATCTTTGTACAGAAGGTGATTATGAAAGGGCATCCTAAATTTTAAAGTATCAATTAATTTCATACAAGTGAAAGGGTGTTTGTTATATTTGTCTATTCCCTTTCACGCTATACCTAACGGAGCGACCGATTATTATGATTTGTGGTACCTACGAGTACGTGTACTATAGACTATACTATGCTTTATTAGAAAAAAAATACGCAAACGAAGCGCCGAACATTCACTAGTGAAACGTAAACGTGTGGTTTACCACATCAGTGTATCCATACCTTTAATGTGCACTATGCCTGATTATAGCTTTAACTAACATAAACTGGCATGACCAGATGTCATTATGCAAGACTTTTACTTCCTTCAGGTTGTGTTCTGTATAATTAGTCAACTCATATGTTACGGTTACGAAATATAATCATGGTATTTAAGCATTAAAATACCAAAAGTATTATTGGGTATCTAACTAAAATTACAACTACTTACAGTACCTACTACCTATACTACTACGTCCCAAAGTGCTACTGTAGGCTTCAAAATATACTTATAAATAAAATTTAAATTAGCCATCGGACCTTGCAATATATTGGCATAATTTATGAATAATAGATACATTTCGCCGTAACAATAACCGATATACCGTCCATTTTATCGGATAACCTGATTATAAAATTATCTTTGGTACAGTTTTCAAATTTACAAACTTCTGCATGTAACCTAATTCTAAATGTTTCAGCATGATTACTATTGCAGTTTTATAATACAAATTCACGCATGATTTATAGATACTTAATGATATAAGTATTTATAAGGGCTCATCGACATCTTGTACATACAAAGCTACCAATCTTTACATTTTTTATGGTAAATTTTCCTGATGTAAATACTTTAGTAAATCTTACAATACATATTCAAGCCAAACCCAAACAAAATTTGTTTCTAAACTTAATAATTTCAATAAACTCTGCTTAATCAGTTCTTACCAATTCAATATTTATATTGGCATACCAATTTATATCAGTCCAGAGTAACAATAGCTTCCATTATTGGAATACACTGATCAAGGTCGTTTCTATGTATAATAAGTATGTATTTACAAAAGAAAAGTATATATGTATTATATCCGTTATCTAGTACCCATGATACAAGCGTAAGCTTAGTATGGGGCTAGATGGCGCTGTGTGATATGTCATGAAATATTAAAAAAAATAAAAAGTTAGCATTCTAGTCCAGTCGCTGGCCTGTAATTTGACTGGAATTGAATGATGTCAAGTCGGCTACAAACTTACAAAAGCCTACATTTCAATACTTTAGTAATTATAATATAATAATTAATATCCTAATACAATTTTTGTATAATTTCAGAGTTCCCGGTAGAGACTGGTGTCCTGGGCGCAGAGGAATTGCAACATTACTTTCAACACGCCTAGCTTTTAATTAATTAATCTAAAGTATTCAATACTCAGAACCTTGCTAATTATTTACTTACATATAACTGCAGTACGTCATTGCGAAGGTTTGATAAAAAAGTTACCATTACTACCTATTTATAGAATTACTAATTAACACACGACTAACGTAAATATTTATCGAGGGCAGCTTTATTATATTTACTTAATTACTAAGATATTCATAAACACAAACAATAACGAAACTTCTTACAAAATAGTGCAAAATATAAAATGTTTGTAATAGGTATACACACATTAGTCTACAAGTCAAAAAAGGGAAGAGTAGTCTAGCTTTGCTAGAAATCTAAGTCTCTTCTTCAAAGTCGATGACATAAAATAATTACAAAACAAAAAACAACACATCTCGCATTTTCACAGACTTCCTGTTTATTTAAAGAAAACATTTTGCGAGAATAATTAGGCAAATTACAAATTAGATATAGTAAAGCTGTCCTCTAAAGACTAATACGTTAGGTACCTAAAAATAAACTTGAACACGCAATGGTGTGTAATATATTTTAGTAGAAGCAAACGTGCCCTCTTACGTAGATCATACCTACTAAGTGACATAATTTAATGACTCTAATGATGAAATTTTACTTTTGATTACCTATACAGGTTTTACCGTAAAAGGGCACAAATACCGTATAGGTATTTCTACGTCACCATTAGTCAAAGAAATAATGAATATGAACGTATTTTCAGAAGGAATCGATTGATTTCCACTTATTAAAAAAAACGGATTATAAAAATTACAAACGTTGCACACTATTGAAGTGTTAATAGTGCATTCTTGTAATAAATATATGAATTATTATTGCTTAATATTTTTATAATATATAAATTTATGATGCTTATCTAAAAACAAAATGTGAATCTTTATAAAAACTGTGAAATTATTAAAGTTACCAGAAGCTCTCGTTGTCAAAGTATGTTGCAATTATATCTATTGACCTAGGTTTATTTTATTGTGTAAATTATTAACTAGGCTATTATTTTATTTATAACACTTAAGCTTTTTTACTGCTTTAGCATTGATCAATGTTATTACCTAATTTTAAATTTTGTTGATCAAAATGGCAGTAATACAAAATCTTACCTATCTTTTTACCTTAACGGTTCAACCGTCTGATTGTAATATTTAATTTATTTGAAACTACCACATGAATTTGTAATTTTTTATCGTGGTAGATATTAAATACATCATTACCTATGTAAGGTACAAAGAAATATATAAGAATTACCAAGATGATAAAAGCAAAAAAACTGGATTCTTATTTAAAATATTATAATAAATTGTATTCTGCGTAAAAGAAATGGTGCAAAAATATTTAAATGTTAATTCTAACATATAAAAGCAATGTCAGGAATCTTTATGATTCTGTCAGCATTAATTTGCAGCCTTTTAGACCTGTTTTTAATTTATCTTAGTCTCCCTATGCTCAATTTAATATTTAGATATATAAATAATTGGTGTAAAGTAGGTTAAAATGTCCTGTAAATAAATTATTTAAATCTGTTTTTTTTTATTTTTGTAAAATATTTTGTATTTTGTAAATAAATGAAGCGGGACGCGTGAAATTATGTTTTATTTTTATACATAACAATTAATTATATATATATTTATAACAATTAATTAATATACAACAGATATAGAAACTTATTAAACTAGTTATTTTATTTAAAATAATTGTTCTTCCTTCACGCTGTAAGGGCAGAGCCGATAACTATAAAATTTAAAATGAAAATAGATAAGATTACCGCAAACAGGCAGCAACGAAAGGAATCGCTGTTTTATATTTAAAATCTGATTTATATCTAAACTAGTTTTATTTTTATTTTTAGATCAAACAATTATGTTATTGTTTATTGATTGATAGTTGATAGGTATCTGTATATTAATGTAATTTTTATTTTTACTATTTTAGACGTAATTTCAGTTAACTTGGCTTTTACAGTGTCGAAATTAGTTTTGGTATCTATGGGTTAAGCCTGAAATAAATATCTTTTATTAATTTTATTTATTTCTTTCTTTCAAATTTGTAATAACTGTAAAGGATTGAAAATTAAAATTGACATTACATACCTTTTATGTTCCCTTAACCAGATTATATAGAAATAGTGGTTACAGTTCGTTTTTTTACATGATATAGGCTCAAGCTTGAATACAACTTGCCTGATGTTAAGCAACGTTATAATCTACGATCTAGCGTGCTTGCCTAGAAGAAACCGGTTTACACTCGATTAGTTTGTTTGTTAGTCATTAATGATGCAATTTTTTTGTTAGTTTCGTATTGTTTACGTATCTCCTGAATCAAATGTGGTAACCCTGAATATGAATTTATAGGTACTACTTCAATTAGGTACCTACACACATAAATAATAATACATCCAATGAGATTTTGTTACATACTACCTACAAATTACTCGTACAAGCTTTTTTTTTAATTTAAATAGCATTAATCTGTATTTAATTTTGGGTATTTTAGCAACAAAAAAGCAACAAATTTATTTTAAACTAGTGGACACCCGCGGGTTCGCTTGCATTATTTTGAGATAAAAAGTAACCTAAGACTCTTCTAGACCTCATACTTAAAACCATCATGATCCGTTCGGCCGTTTTTGCGTTATGGGCGTTTAAATAAATAGATAAACAGACAAAAATTCTAAAACCTGCTTTTCAGTTTTGTTCTCATTCATTTTCTACCAAGGTTATTTAGAGCAATAACAATCGTTTTTTTTTTCAAATTTGTTTTTAATGTCCAACATTTGGTGTTAAATTTAATTTTTAGTGTCACCATTTTGACACAATAAGTCACCTTAGCCTCATGAGGATATATAAGTACTGGAGCCTGTACCAGTTATAAAAACAATACCAGAAACTCTTCTTCTTTTATGAGTCTTGTTCTTTTATGAGGCACTAACAGAATGCTGATTTTATTATCAGAACGCGTTGAAGTCTTTTGCTCTTCGTAAACGTTTGCTACGAACGACTGTTCCATTGCTACGATATAATGTACAGGCATTTAGGATTTTACAAGACCGTTTTTGTTTGGCATTTTTTGCGCTATTTTTATAAGATTAAGTTACAACTCCTTGAATTAATGAAATTATATACAGTATAGCAAATACATGTTAGAGAAATTTTTTACCTTTTGCCTGAAATAATAAGTTTTTAGGCTGAATAAGCTTTCGATGAAACACACTATAGTATTTTTTACAATCCCAATGTCTTAATTAATTTATTGATTTATCGGGCTACTAGGTACGTTACTGTAGTAGACAAAATATTTATTGCCGAAAATTTTGTATGTAAGTACCTATTTAACCCAGTCAGTCAAACCACTATATATAACATTTGTCTAACTATCGTTTAGCTTGTCTTTTCATATAATTCTTTAACGTCGTTTAAATAGTTTCTTAGTATCATAACATATTCGACATAGTCTGTCCCGTTAGCTTAGTTGGTAGTAGCTCTGCCTTCTAATCTAGGGGTTGCGGGTTCGATTCCCGTGTGACACAAGTATTTATGAATTTTAAAATTCATGTTCACTTGTGTTGGGTCTGGTCGTTTGTATGTATAATAAGTATGTATTTACAAAAGAAAAGTATATAAGTATTATATCCGTTATCTAGTACCCACGACATAAGCGTTTGCTTAGTGTGGTGCTAGATGGCGCAGTGTGCAATGTCCCGGAATATTTATTTATTTAAGCTCATAAAACTAATGTAGTATTATAAAAAAATAAGTCAAAAACACCACAAATAAACCTTAACTTATGTTTTATACACAGCCTAATAGTCAACAATCCCAACAATTCAAGATCTAGATCTCAGTTTGTATAATATCCCTTCTTCGTAGTATCCCGGACACGGAACCTTGACTAGCAAAAAGCCATGGGCCTGCGTTTGCGCAACAAGCCTGCGATTAAGGCTTCCTGGTTGAGCCTCATTGCTTTCGCTTTCAGAATGATTGACGCTGAGGGTCAATGAACTTGGGGAGGGTGGAAATTGTACAAAAAGAAGTCATTGATAGATTGGAAATGCTGGGATCGAACCGGGGTGCGTCAGATTATAAAGCGGACACATATCCATCGCGCCGGTAACTAATATTATTTATTTATTTTAAACTTGCAATTCATATCTTACCATACCATATAAACTAACGTATGCCATACTAGGCAAATTAAGAAAAATATGTTTTTTTATTCTGAGTATGTTTTAAATAAAACACCAGCGGTATAGCCTATGTTGTTAGTTGGTAGTGAATTAGAGAAAGAGTTAGTAGAAATAACACATTGGGCTGAATCTGTGCTTTTTTATAGATCTACCCGGCCGATATAACCTACCGATTAGTATTATTATGTTTGACATGATTTTAATAACAAAAATTATCATTATTTTATTAATAAAACTAGACATAATATGTAACTTCTAAAATTTTATAAAAACTAAATGTTATAAATTCAATTTGACGAGATATTGTAATTTGTGTAGCATATTCTGTGATATTAGTACTTATACCTATACCTATGTATGTTACAACTTTACATTATCAATAAAGATTCTTTATCTTTATCTTTATCTTTATTGATTGTCACGCTGGGGTTGCAGAGGTCTGACAGAACATAATATACCATAAATCTATATACGATATGCGGACTTATCACTATCACTTATCTATCACTTAAAGCAATATCTTCTAATCTACTTGGCAAGGAACTTAGTAAATTAGTATAGCCAGTTGTAGTACTTTATTTTATTACTTCTTATTTTTATCATTACATTCTTGAGATTCTAATCCTACTTCTTCTTAGCGAATGATAGTGGCCAACTCTGGTGTCGAGAGTTTATCAAGCCTCTGACGTGGCTTAAAGACTGCCGTATTATACAAACAGCCTCAATCCTACTAAGAACTTGGCTAAGATAAAGACACATTCAGACACATTCATTGAAGACAAACTAATCATTATCAATATACCTACCTATATATAAAACTTAAAAGTGACTGACTGACTGATATAGTGATCTATCAACGCCGCGTGCACCCACTAGTTATCAAAAATAAAAACAGTAAGTAAACTCCGGCGGCCATCACTGACCGCTTTCGAGTTGCGTGCGCAGGAGTCGTCGACTTGACTCTCACTCGTGCATTAATGATGCAATTGGATGGAACTGCACCTATTTATCATTCAACTGTTATTCGATAAATGCACGGTAATTAGTAGCGCGTACCCGCCATTGGCCTGTGAGATATGGTATTCGATTTGTCTATTGATGGTTTGAAAATGTTTTGTTGGGGTGGTTGGTGAATGAATTAACATTAATTACAATAGTTTTGGCATTCAGAGCAGGTAAAGTAGCTACTACCTTACTAAACCACCCTAAGGGTCTCTGAAATGTCCTAACGACTGCCACGCCGTAGGTACTATGACACACAGCCGAAACCTATGGTGCAAACCTTAAATTTATTACACTTCTTGTATGAGGTTAAAAGAAGACTGTATTGTCTATGTAATTACATGGGTGAAAAAATATTGATATCAATTAAAATCAAAGAAAACTTGCTCATATATGTATAACAGTAAAATATACATTAACGATTCTACAATAAGTAGTAAAACGACCTGTAATAATTTTACATTACCAATAAATGAGTATTTGATTCTTTAAGTTTTAATTATAATCTGGTATTTATATACATTTAAATATAATATGAGACGCAGTATTTTTAAACACCTTTTTTGAGGTCTCCAATATCGTGTAGTTTAGCTGTATAAATGGAAAATGAAATTGGGTAAATGGATAAAAACTTATAATAAAACTAATTATTACATAACATCGAATTCTTAGGTACATGAAAGAAACCTAAGAAGGTCCCCTACAACGTAGGGGAATTAATATGTGTGGAGGACTAAATAAATAAATAAAATATATCGTATCGCCTAGAAAAAACTAAATACAACTTCCTGAAACTTAACTGAATTATTGAAACGATCCACATATTACAAACATCAACCAGATAACCACTAACTAGCTAAGATATATATTTATTTACTGTTTCATTACGTATCTGTTATTTTAACCTGGAATGGGTTTGTATTTGATCATAATTCGCCTGATGATAAACGATCATTTATTTATTTACTAGCTGTGCGCGCAACTTCGTCCGCGTGGAATAGTTATTTTGGGCATTGTATTTATTTTTGCAAACTACCTCTTCAGCTTTATAAATTATAGCTGTTACCCACGACTTGAACCATTTTCGCAGCTCACGCAACGTAAACCCTCAGAGATGAATATTTTTCCCCGTTTTTTTTCCACATTTTCAATTATTTCTTCGCTCCTATTAGTTGCAGCGTGATGTTATATAGCCTAAAGCCTTCCTCAATAAAAGGTCTATTCAACACAAAAAGAATTTTTCAATTCGCACCAGTAGTTCCTGAGATTAGCGCGTTCAAACAAACAAACAAACAAACTCTTCAGCTTTATAATATTAGTATAGATTTCCAAAAGGTACCGACACAAAATGCAGGCTAAAAGATTACAGACATTGCGGCCTGTTATTTTATCAAACGTTTACAAACGTTTTAATTCCAAAATATAAAGGCAAGCCTAACGTTACAACCTAACACTAAGCTCAAAAGAAATACCGCCAGCGCTTAGCTTTCCTAGCCGCTAGTGGGGGCTCATATAAAACTACTTGTGACCTATTTCAGTCCATACCATCTGTATTTCTAACCGACAGTGACGCGTGTGTGAATTTTCGCGAGGATTTTCCAATAGTGATGATAACGTGATTTTTACGTGAGAGTATTGTGAGTTTTTTGTGTAACGGTGACGATGACGGGGCTTATGATGATTAAGGTAAGGTTTTTAATGTATTTATTATTGACTTATATGTTGGATAGTGTATAGGTAAGGTAAGGGTAAGGTCTTCGAATAAGGAGTGACGTAATTAATTAATATTAACTATCATTAACTTAAATTACTTAAATATTAAAATAAATCAGTTTACTATTTTTATGCTCTAACATTACTCTAGCTTATGTATTTCATACGCAAGTGGTATCATATAATGAATTAATTAATCACCTACTAAATTACTGATTCGATAATTTACCTACTTATCTATTATTTACAATTCCTACCATATAAAATCTGTAATAAAATATGTAATACCTAATCCAAACAAGTTGTTTTAATCTTATGTTGTTTTATTTTTTATTAATTGTAAGTAAAAATATTGCTAGACTTTATAGATTTAAAAAATAACTAACTACTCTCGCCGTTTTATGTTATTAAGTTCCTTTTCTTGGGTTGTAATTTGCATAACATAACAAGAGTCGGATTGATATCAACATCCTTTAAGTATGAACCAATTAATTTGTATAGAGAATATTACAATAGAGTATATAACATAGTAAGAAACTTAAAAAGTATTACATAAGAGATCAGTTTACAAATGAAATTCTTTTATACAATGACTAGCGACCCGGCTTCACCCGGTTAGATATGCATAAAATCCTTCCTCTTGAAACACTTTATCTGTTGAAAATCTACAGCAAAATCCGTTCCATTGTTAAGTTTTAAGGATATGAAAGGAGACAGACAGTGTTTTATAATATGTAACGGTTTTTTACCTACATCAATAACAATTTGAAGCTGATCTATGCAAAAACTCAGAGACCTGAGACAATGTATATACCTAAATGTATAATTATATTATACTAGTGGGCGCCCGCGGCTTCGCTTGAATTATTTCGGATCAAAAGTAGCCTGTGATACTTCTATGACACTTCAGCTTTATCATAATATAATAAAGCTGAAGTGCCTATTTCAAGTACTTTATCAAAAAACCATCTTCAATTTGTAACCCAGTATTCCTAGCACATTGAATCATAATTAATTAGCTATACAAAACCTCTTGTGAAGGCGCGGTATATCCTACAGGTTACCATTAACTTTAAACCTCTGATTAACGTTTAATTGCCAGTTAGCAGTAAATAGAAATCGTATTTGCATAGCTGTAATAGCAAAGGTGTAGTTGAGCGTTTTAACGGTCAAGACGTGAGTTATTGAACTACAGAATTTTACTGCGTAATAATACGAGTACAAGCAAGTGTGGCTCAGCGGCTACAGTGTCTGCTTTTCATCCAGACGCACCCTGATTCGAATCCGGCCCTACTCCAATGACGTGTATTTTCAAGTTATGTGTGGATTTGCACTCGCTTAGCGGTGAAGGAAAACATCGTGAGGAAACCGACATATTTGAGGACCACAATATCCGAGGACATTGTGTCTTCCGTGGAAGAACCTGGGCGTCCATCACGATGTATCTGCCCAAGAGAACTCCCCTAATGAATTAATTCTGCGGGGGAGTCACGACCCTCAGTCATGAGGAAATACGACTCACAGAGAGAGAAAGAATACGAGTAAGTCAGGAGTCTGATAGTAAATACTATATCTAATAAAGTATGTTATAATTTTATGAATCTAAACAATGGATCTTGTGGGAATGATCCCATTTGATATCAATAACTATCTTTATCTTTTTATCTATCATCATCATCTTCAGCTCGGTTTGACTGCCCTGTTAGCTTAGTTGGTAGTGACTCTACCTTCTAACCCCTAGATTAGAAGGTAGGTGCGGGTTCGATTTCCGCGTAACACAAGTAATTATGAATTTCAAACATTTGTAATTAATTGTGTTGAGTCTGGTCGTTTCTACATTAACGAAATTCAGCGTTATCCATCTTATAAGTCGGGTTATATAATTTTATTTAACCAACTCAGTGCCCGTAAATAAGCAAGATGATATAGGTATATGTACGTGATTACCAAAGTTGTACTAAAGTGTAATGTCATTAATGAGATTTTCATCATAACACTAAACATTGTCGTTATGTAAGACATTTAAAAGTATTTTAGGTTGTCTTAAATATCTTAACACTAGAGTAATACAATATACTATATCTTAACACTACCCATGTTAACAAGTACCTACACATATTGAGTTACTGTTATATATATATATATAACGTTACGAATTCACTTATTCCTCAGTGACACTAATCATTAACAAATCAATGACAATATTGATAAACATATGTACTGCAACAAAAATTTACACAAAATAATTGTGTTTTTTTATATTATATGTATGTATATAAAATCTTAGCAAACAAAGAAGACTTTGCAAAAACCCTAAAATAATCCTCGGAGCGAAATAAATAACAACCTTGAATATATACCATAAAACTATACTTTTGATTCTCATACCCCCGTGTCCGTGTGTTTACATAGAGTACAGTAAATAAAGCGGACCATTAACGGTGTGTCCAGTCTGATTGGCGCACCGTTACCGACTAATTACACGATTCGATACCGAGCCGTGCCAGAATGTAAACGTAATATTGTATTAACATGCTATTTGTTGTTTGCTAGTATCTTCTTTTGGGTCGTATTCCACTTATCTCCCCCGCAGAATAAATTCGTTAGGGGAATTCTCTTTGGCAGTTACATCTTGGTGGGCGCCCAGGTTCCACAGAAAAAACATGTCCTCGCATTTGGTATTATAGTACCTACTGGAAGTAATACCTATAAGCTACTTATATAGACCAGCTTACTATTAACAATTTGAACATCAAAGTAATTTATACTTCTTGATCTACAATTTCGGGCTGTACTGCTTGGCGTTTAATAGCCACAATAACTGAAGTCATGTATTGTATTATTTGTTGAAAAGCCTGGTCCCCATGTGATAGGCTGGTGTTACGTTTGCAGAGGATTAACGACCACCGTTAGTACCGAAATATACGGCTCAAACAGGAGGAAGAGGAATTACATTTGCAACTTCAACCAGCCAGCCAATTTTTGTATATTAATTGATTAATTAATTTGAGACCAATACATATGCACCGAAAATGAATATGTCCTATAGGTCTCAATTACCTTATTACCTATATATACCTATTTATTTTTTATAGCTAGGTAACTACGAGATCTTAAAAACTTTTGTACCCATAATATGCACGAATCGAATGAATAACTACCCATCAAGTAATATCAAAAGTCCTACCACATCATAAAACCCACACCTACATACATACATACTCATATACGCTATATTGTACTCCAGCGAGCCTGTCTATGGAGAGTCAACTATCTATAGGGACCGGTCTGTCAACTGCCAAGTTTCACATCGTGTTAATGACAAACCACTGTGCGTTGGGCATTTAGCTGTTAAATGTTGCCAGCACTTTATTGGAACGGAGGCGTGTCGGGGAATAGTGGAGGTTTATTATAGACATTGATTGTTTTACCTAATACTTGTAGGATACCTAGGTGACTAGAGAGATCAATTAATTAATTAATTGGTCAGACGAAATGAATGTATAAAAAAGCGACTAGAAAAAATAGGGGTTAAATTAAGAGGGATTTTTATATTATTCACGTAAGCATTGTTGCGATCGTAGATAACTTGTTATAGTCATCATAATATAGTAAACCAGATTATAAAACCAAAAGCCAATGTTTATATTCATAGATTAATTATGGTATATCCTATTCTACCTTATTCCATAAACTATACTTACCATGATAGAAGCGTATTTAAAAAATCTGGTTATGTGATGATAGGGCTGTATTTGATTTATAAACCTATAAGTTTTAGTTAGGCACATTTACAACCAAAAAATTTAATTAATCATCATAGAAGTAATCTTATTAAGCCCAATTTTATGCCAAAACATAACGAAACAATTAACGTTTTTCTACCAATTTAGTTCATTAGAAAAAACCGTGGCGTGAATAATTCAACGCACATTGCACGCTCGGGTTAGTTCTCAGATCGATTTACTGCACTTTTATGGATTTTCATGATCTTTGCCGGATTCTACGAAGTTCAAAGACTCTTAAAACAAGCCAATTATGCGGCTAATTGAAAATGAATGTTCTGAATTAATGAAGATGTTTTAAGTTGGCTATTTAAAATAGTTATTTACAGACACCTCATTACAAGTGGCTTTAGAATATCATACCAACATTTTCATCTCGAAATAAATGAAAAATCAAGAACCTCCGCCCTTCAGAGTTTGTTAAATAATAAAATCGGTAAACAAACATATGATCGGTTGTCATACGGCGAATTAAGATCAGTTAAATCAATGAAAATGGAGTAAAATTGGGCATATGGGGATGTAATTTTTTCATGTTAGGTACATTTGAAAAAAGCCATAAACCAAAAATCTCATTCACTAAAAGCACCTAAGATTTACTCGAGCCGCTATATTTACTTTTGAACGTAAAATAATTTCGCTTTGCAAAGATTGAATAAGAGGAGTAAGAAGCTAAGATTAAGCTATAAATTTTACAAGACCAATAAACTTAGGCTTTACACGATCATGCATGCTGAAAATAATTACCAGACTATAATAATAACGTCATAATATAAACGGCGGTATAATGAGCTAGAAGTGAAAAGTGGTTGTTCAACACGATACTGTCAATAATGATTTCGCAGTGATCTGTGACTATATATTTTTCTAATTATCGTATGTGAGTGGCTAATCTAGTGTAAAACGTTTTCAAATCGCACTAAGGAGCAGAAAAAGACTGTCTAGCTAAGTATCATGATGATAATTTGAAATCATGTGCAACCAGTAGGCCAATATGTAACAAAAACTTTTTTTTGTTGCATTCTATCGAAAAATACCAATCACATACGACCTATAGTGTCTCATTAGTAAATAATATATGTACAGAATATAATATATTATAAAAATACGAAACAAGACACAAGCCGGCCTCAATTCAGATTGTACAGACTGCAAGCAGTCAGGTGCTGGTCTTCCCTGAGATCGATTATTTTGGTATCTTGAGTCGTATTTCCTCATGACTGAGGGTCGTGACTCTTCGCAGAATTAATTCGCTAGGGGAGTTCTCTTGGGCAGATACAGCGTGGTGGGCGCTCAAGTCCTTCCACGGAAGGTACATGGCCTTATGTTGTCCCATGTCGGTTTCCTCACTATGTTTTCCTTCACCGCTAAGCGAGTACAAGTAATTGGTGTATGGATGGATTCGAACCAGGGTGCATCTGGACGAAAAGCAGACACTGGGACCTCTGAGCCACACTAGCTTTTTATTATTTTTTGCTTAGTGTGGGGCTAGATGGCGCTGTGTGCAATGTCCCGGAATATTTATTATTATTATTATTATTATTATAGGTGAGTAGTAATAACATCGTAATCGTCAGGATTTACCAATAACTGAACAAGTACCCCAAATAGTGGTGCCACATTATTTCCAACACTAAAACATTTGCCCAACCAAGCCTATTAATTACAGAGTTTACATAACGAACCTCACCAATCATTATTAAAGTACCTACTGCAAGCTAGCTGCGTTTTACCAGGAATCATTTTCTCGAAACCGGTATGAGTGGAAACAGTCTTTCCCTGACTTACTTAACGGAATGTCGCCGTGTAACTGAGTACTGGCCGGTGATATAAATAAACAATGTTTGCACTACACTAGATAACATACAAAGTACGTTCAAAAAAAATAAATCAATAGTGCTAATATATATAAAACTAGATTCTTAAACGTATTTAGTGACAAACTTACTAAAGACTACTTGTACAACGTTTGGTAAACGCATGTAACAATATAATATCCTAGTAAGCGGGTCTTACCCGTTTAATAAAATTTTCCAAGCCAAATTCAGTTCTACCCATGATTGACCAATAATTGAGCAAATTCTAAGCTACGGCTTCATTTCATTTTGCACAAATTATTTGTAGTTTTATGTGTAACGTATTAAAATAAATATTTAAATCATACTATTATATAAAAATTGAAATTGCATTTATTGAAATATTGCAATATCATCACACACACCACACACTCTCCAACATTTTTACTCTTCATTATTAGTCCGAGTGTCGACTCCATACCTTTTTTGTCCGATGGGAGGAAATCTGTTCCGAGATCGATGGCATTTAGCAGTAGGACATTACGTGAAGATTGCGCCTTTCCGGATTGCAATTATACGCCAGGATGTAGAGTAGGTATCTAGGTACTATTGATCTGATACGAACACAACATTATCAAGTTATAATACGAGTAGTCACACCAATTACTTATGTTAGCAAACTTAAGTAGGTAATTGGAGTGAGTGAAACTTATGAGTGTTTTTTTATGAAAAAGCAGAAGTATCAACATACACAATTTTTATCAAAAAATTTTTTTTTCATAAAATGTATGTAAATGTACTTAATTGAACTGTAGGTTTAGTCTTATGCGTCACAGTGTTATTTGTTTGTAATCTTTAGCCTGCATTTTGTGTCTGTACACATCTTCTGCTTATACCTATCTTATTATATAGGTACCTAAATGTAAATCGGTCTATAGACTGATTGATCAGTGTTATATCTGCTTAAGTAATTAATACTTAGAGTTATCGTATCACTAGAAAATAATACAAATCATCATTATCAGTCTGTATTCGTCCACTGTTGAGTATAGGTAGGTCTATCTTCTTGTAAACCACTCGTTCCGGTCCTTCGCAGGACTAATTTTGGTGTTTCTTAGGACAAATGTGTTTCTCTTACTTTCCTGAATGTGTTCGTATGTAATTTCTTGTCACAAAATAAATAATTTTCATTTCATTTCAATTGGTTTTTCATGTCATTTGTTGATTTCAGTTTGTTACATGGGAAGCCTGTACACAAATTGTATAGTAATAAGTCTTACGAGGTTTTTTAAACTAAATTTTACATAATACTACCTGCCTAAGTTGTAGGAAATATGAAATTATTGTATCAGCCGACATAATTCAACCACTAAACAGAAAATCGCTAGCCAACTCTTATATAATAATAAGTACTCTACTTAAGAACTATCTACACTTTGATCTTGTTAATGTGCACCTTTGTAAACAAGGAAACAGGACAACTTATACCTAGAGCCTTCCTTAAAATGGCCTATGGTAATTAGTAAGTAGGAAGGAACACAAATGGGAGTGCTTTCGTAATCAAGCAGTTATAACCAGTCAATATTACCTACTTATCTAGCTTCACTTATTAGGTGCTAGAGGTAGAGTGAGGTCTCTGGGTTCACATGACTACAAATGCGATATGCTTGAAATTTAGCTAGAATTAGTGTGTAGGTAACCTACTGAAAGGATGAAAGAAACATAGTGAGAAACTGAAATTTGAGGACAACAAAATCTTAGAACATGCGTTTCTCGTGGAAGGATCATTGCACCTGAGTTCTTTCTGCGGGGGAGTCATGACAGTCAGTTATGAATACGACGCAATGAGAAGAAATGAAAGGACTAGAATGTCCAACGCAAACGTACAAAAAATGTAGCCATCAATTCAAATCAATCAAATCAAATTTATTTAACTTAAATCTACCTATTTACAGAATTTAAAGACTAATATAATTAAACTTACAACTTTTATACGTAGACTTTCTATGCAATTCATTTAAAATGTAGGTAGTCACATAATTATTATGTATATATTCATAAATATTTTTTCCAGTTCCACTTACTCCTCACCGTGGCATCCCTGACGCACGCTGCGTACTACAGCCGCATGGCCTCCGTGAACAGGATCCGAGCTCCGACCGCCTTCCGTCCAGGAGTCACATTGCAGAGGCCCTGGAACCACCGCCTGGTGCAGGCTGCTTCTCATAGAACACCCTACGTGGTGTATAGAGGACCATCGTCTCAGCATAGGTGAGTTTCTATCTGATATGAATCTAAATGTATAAAACTCAAAGTTGACCGACTAATATAGTGATCTATCAACGCATAGCCCAAACCACTGGACGTATTGGGCTGAAATTTGGAATGAAGGTAGATGTTATAACAAATGCATCCGCTAAGAAAGGGTTTTTGGAAATGCCACTTTTAAAGGGGTGAAATATGGGATGCAAATTTTACTTCTTAATGCGAGTGAAGCCGCGAGCACCCACTAGTATTCTACAAAAAAACACAGTCGCATGGTCACCCTGAACAGATTGGAGGTAACAATGGCCTTCCGTCTTGGAGTAACACTACAGAGACCCTGGAACCACCGCCTGGTGCAGGCTGCTTCTCATAGGACACCCTACGTGGTGTATAGAGGACCATCGTCTCAGCATAGGTGAGTTTCCACGTAATAAGTTGTATGTAATAGCCACTCTAGAAGCAACGGTGATGCCATAGACGAAAAAGGTATACCCAGAAAAAAAATCTTAAGCTAATATCGATCCCTAACGTAACTTTGTGGAAATTAATTGCAAATGATACTTACCTAATATTTAAATTTGATGTCAATTTTTGCGGCACTGTGACGCATACGACTCTTTCCCGCAGGCTTTTACATGTACCTATACACCTATATATCTTAGCGTAGCGGTTATATTCTCTTGGCCTATATATACATACCTAGACAAACCAATTATAGCTGGAAAGACTGCATACCAGCGTAAAGACACTAAAATCATCCTTCTCAAGTTCCTACTCGAACGTTTTTCCTATACCTACTTACTTGAAGACGTCTATTTTGTTTGAGTATAACTATTACCTAAGATTTTGTTTTCGTCTCCCAGATACGCCTTTGAGTATAATTTTATGTACTTAAGATGTTGTTTTCCTCCAGATACGCAGTAAAGCACTACGGTCCATCCAGCCCCCGCAACGTGTTCGCCGGCGGTCCGTGGAAGACCACCGCTCGTCTGCCAGCGCTCTCTCCCGCCACACCGGAGTACGAGTTTGTGAAGGCTGCCTCAGCACCGCCGCTGGTGCCCAATGATAGTGGTACAGGTTTACAGTAGGATGGATGCACTAGCACACAGCTGTTGTACTTGTCTGTTTATGTATCTCAAAATTGGCTCTTAGACCCTTCTGGAAAGGGGAACTCAATTCCAGGGAACATACAGCTATATTTTTCACAAATTAGAAGTATACATATGAAGAACGAAACGCTAGTCATATTCTATGATAACAATTTGTTATTTGTCAATTTAGCGATTCGCTTTCGAGTGAAATTTTTACGAATTTGTATATGTACTTACTACTCTACAATATACTTACGATCATACTCCACCTTCAACTACGGTGTTGCTTGTGTACTTCTTGAAGCGATAAAGTGATGCGATGGCAATATGATATTAAGTACAAATTACATTTTAACCACTAAGTATAATACTTATATATATGTTTGTTCCTATATTTTAATTATATTTTATCATCTCAAATTTCATATTTTTCACCTACCTGATTATAATATTTACAGCCGTTTGATTATTGCTAAGCCATGTATTCAAATATCTATTACATCATACTTACTTTCTCTCATTTCCTTTCGTGCACTAATGCACCATAAAATAATAGATCTCGTCCGCAACATCACTGGAATGTTACTTTCAATTCTCTAAAAAAAGATCTGCATCATATCATATGAACAAATCTATGCATTTATCTTAGCGCTTGCAAATAAAAAGGGTAAATGTATTTTATAATAATGATGGCATATCTATTGCGTATCATCTGCAATGAGTTTTGTCTTAACTAATTTGGCTACTATTTGTGAGAATAACACAAAAAACAATAAAAACAAGATTTTATGCACTTTGGCAAACACAGTTTGATTGGTAAATCTCGGTTTTTTTTCTAATATGATCAACCAATATTGATCCTTATTATAAAAAAATAATACTTATTGCTTATTTCATTATTTGATGAGAAAGAAAATCGATTCATTTAAAAACGATCACCCATATTTCAGAACAATTTTATCAAAAATTTTTTTTAACTAGTACGGGTTTGCGCTTGGCCATAGTTTGCCTAATGGTAAGCATAAGCAAAGGCTATGGCTTAAGATGGAGCGCGCTTACCCGATAAGAGCCGATATTAAAGATATTGCTAAGACAAATCTATTCAGTTAAAAGTAACATTCCACACGTTGCGGACGAGTCCGAGATAGTTCAAGGGTGCCTAACTTGCAGGGGCCATCCACACCATTCCAGCACCCAATCTCAGCCTGTCCGAGAAACCCATCGTAGTCGTGGACTCGCAGGATACATTCACTCATAATCATAAGATTGGAGAACAAGTGAGTGGTAAAATAATATTAAAAACATAATTATTTTAATATTAAAACTTTCGTGAGACATTTTATCAATATATTGACTGAACGGCTTTCACTCACGTGTAATTCGCGTATGTTGTACTAATTATTTTAGTCGTTAAAGCGTGTTACTAGAAGACAAAGAATTGGTATTATTTCGTATTGTTCGACAACTGATTAGTTAATTATAATCATAATAGTCTGGTCGTCTCTATGTATAATATGTATGTATGTATTTACAAAAACACGTATATAAGTATTATTATCCGTTATCTAGTACTTACAATACAAGCGTTTGCTTAGTGTGGGGCTAGATGGCGCTGTGTGCAATGTTCCGGAATATTTATTTGTTTATTTATTCTTTTTTATAAAATTTACATTATTGGCCAAAAACTAGCAAGTCAGTTGTTGAACCATTGATCATTTCTATAGGTAAGATGGATTATATTCAGTGTCAAAAGACTATAAGAAGCTTATCTTCAGTTTCAGATTAAACAACATGGACATATTTACCAAATGAGAATAAACCAGGTATGTGCACCAATCTATAAACTGTTCAATAAACTCCCCGCACACATTCAGTCTTTGAATAATGATCAGCAATTTTACAATAGCGTCAAACAATTATTGTTAGACCAGACACTATACAGTTTTAAAGAATACCTACTTTGAAAATGACTACAGTCAACTAGCAATTGATTCTAATCTTGCTTAGAAATTAAGTAATTAACTACTAGGTAGGTAAGGAGTGTGATGCCAAATTGTCATTTTAGCCCCTATACAGCTAAAGTGACAGTACCTAGATTTATTTAAGTTGACATATTGTATGATTACATACCTATTATTATGTTTGACATGATTTTAATAACAAAAATTTTCATTATTTGATTAATAAAACTAGACATTATGTAACTTCTAAAATTTTATAAAAACTAAATGTTATAAATTCAATTTGACGAGATATTGTAATTTGTGTAGCATATTCTGTGATATTAGTACTTATACCTATACCTATGTATGTTACAACTTTACATTATCAATAAAGATTCTTTATCTTTATCTTTATATCTAAGAATATATTTATTTAAAAGATTTGCATAGCTTTCCTAACAGGAAAAATATTTTTTTCAGCCAAAAGCATCTTATGAAGTAACAGAAAAATACATAGAGCCAGTGTATCAAATGGCGAAGATTGAAACACCAATTGGATTTTCGAAGCAACAAGTAAGTTTTATAAATAATTCAACGGTAGAAAATGCCACTATTGAGAGCCTATTTCAATAAAGGCAACATATTCGACGAGTACCCCTTATCTGGGTCAAATGTATGACTTTCATATGTAAAGATATCATCTTTAAATCCCGGTATCTTATTTCAGTCCATACCATCATCACCAGACATAGCCTACCTAAGGAATGGTGCAGCTCTGCAAATCGCGTCTGACTATGGTCTATCAGCGATAGGCGTACCTCATAATAGACCTGTTGTACCCCAGCCGGCACAGTTTTCTGTACAGGTAAGATTGTATCTTATGAACGGAAATGCGATTTCAATGACTGAAATTCCACTTTCTAATTAAACTTTGCAAAAGAACTTCAAAATCTATGAATGACCACCTGCAATGATTTATATTAAAACGATCTGCTTTTGTTCTTTACAGAGCGTCCAACACTTTCCAAACGGGTTTCAGAGCGCACAAACCTTTCCACAGAACGGGCCAACTCAACAGGACCTCATGAGTACCGGAGCAGACAGTATCGTGATCCCCCCTAACGTACTCTACCAGTCAGACCCACTGTTCTTACAAAAACTACAACAACAGCTCTTGCATAGATTCCCGGCACTCGAATTTGTACCTTACGCCCCAGAATTTATGCCTCAAAATCCTCAACAGAATAACCAAGCGCCACAGCAACATCAACAACAGATATTCTTACTAGAGAATGAAGAGCTAAAGCAACCCACTGAACCGTTCCTTTCGAGTGAATCCAAAAACGTGGTTCAACGAGAGACACCCGAGAAAACATTAGTCACTCTGATACCACAGGCTTTTCAAGTCAGTAATGCAACTGAAAAAGACGAACAGACAACTCAACAACCCCATAACATAACCTTGGAGCTGGTGGCTGCTGAATCGCAACCAGTTACCACAACCATAAATTATGTTATAGAGAGCAATACTGAGCCAGAGATCATTCGCAGTACTGAGCCTCAAACTGCCGGGACAGTTACTATCAGCACACAGAACACAACACCAATATACTACGCTCAAGTTGGACAAAGCGTTGGCAACATGATAGCAAACGGATTCTACACAGCCATGAATGATGTCAGAGCAGCGGCTGCTTTAGAACAAGTAGCAGCAGAGCATATACAAACAACGACAAAAGAAGTTGAGAACATAACAACAACTCCAAATCCAATACAGGCAGATTTGAAGCAATACTTTGTCCAGAACAACGAAATCACCGACAACAAAACAGTGACAGAACTAAAGCCTTTACTCGGCGTACCGTTTGCAAAACCAGCTGAGTCAGTTAAAGTTGCATACACACTGTTAAGAGCTGAGGAAAAAGAGCCTAAATCTAACCGAGAAGGCGCCGTATACGCTGGTCAGATAGTAGAAGCGAGTATCAGCGAAGATCACGATTTTAACAACCAGAAAGCAACATTAATGAAGCGAGCCCCTATTAGATTGTATGCTGTAGCAGATCCTAAAGATGCCACAGTACAGCCTGTTAGTACAACACCTAAAGTGACGGTGGTGAAAGCAAAGATTCCACCCAAGAGTAAGCTGACGTTTGATGACAAGACAGGAGAACCCGTGTTGAGAATATATGCTAGCTACGTCGACAATCCTACGCAGGTATGAATCAATAGGGAAAATGCATTAC
The DNA here is from genome assembly GCA_964023185.1 of Macaria liturata. Taxonomy (NCBI): domain Eukaryota; kingdom Metazoa; phylum Arthropoda; class Insecta; order Lepidoptera; family Geometridae; genus Macaria; species Macaria liturata. The sequence goes on along the minus strand of OZ026816.1, from coordinate 2,041,452 downwards.
CTCAGTGTAATTTAAATTATCACAACGTATGTCAAACGTCATACTTGTATCCTCAACTGCATGTTAATTAGTGCATATATAATTCTCTTATAGCAATGATGACATTAATGAAGTATTCAATACGAAAAATATTTATCATCAATCTGAAACCTAGCTTTTACCCCTGCCCTATTCCAGACAGTAGGTAACTAAAGACTAACCTATGCAGGTTTAACAAAATACTTTGCCTTAAGAAAAACTTCGTTATCCTCAACAGGACCCGGTTCATTAAATGTGATTTTTATAAAGAGCGGTGAAAATCATTCCATCTATTTCGCACAACTTGCCGCATTTGTGGTAAGGATGGCATAATTTTCGCTGCTCATTTTAAAAGTCAAGTTTAATGGATTAGATAAGACCAATCACCAACCATTATACTTTTCAGAGACAAGCAGTCACAGCAAAACTGTCGAGTCTAAAACCAGCATCAACCACTCGTAAGAGCACCACTCAAACTATGGAGAGTTGGAAAGCTTCTACTGTTAAATCCGTGGACAAAACCCAGGGCTTCGATGGAAACCAAGTGACTCAGTTTGGAATCAAACTGCGGTCGAGAAGCGATGACTACATACCACTGTTTGAAGAATATGACGATATCTAGACGAATGGTGTAAAGACTGTTTTATTAAGTTACATGCCTCATATACAGGTCTGGTGAACAGATGCCAAACAGCCCAATCATCCAACAAGGGCCTTATTACAAAACGTGGTTTAACTATTAGTCCAGAACTTTGAAAATATGTAGTCCGTTTTTCGAAATTTGTCTGTCTACTGTCATAAAAATCAAACTGTCAAAATGTAACCAATGATAAATCAACGTCTCAATTTGAAGTTGACATTTTGATTGTTTGTATGTGATATTTGAACCACAAACCGACTTTTTATTTTCAAAGTCCTAGACTAATAATTAAACCGCGTCTTGTAATAAGACGGCAAGAGTCGACCGGCAAATCAACGTCAGGAATACTTGAGGCTAGTGTTTCTAGCTAGCATATCAAGGTAAGCTAGTGTTTCCTAGCTGCGCCTTCGTGTAGACTAAATTAGCTTCTTTTCTAAAAACATAACTAAAATTTGTTGGTTGGCTTTTGAACGTCTGTTCCCTAAAAATGTGTGTGGGAAATAGAGATTATTATACTGTGTAAGTTAAGTAGGTGTAAGTAAAATTAACCGCATTTGTAATTTAGATCTATTCATCTCGAAATTGATGATATTTTCTTAAAAACTCACGAAATCTTTAAACAATCATTAATCTTTAAACAATTAAGACTGTTTTCTATAAAGTACTGTTATGAAAAATAAGTTATTAAATTGACGTTTTAAAATTGTAAGTTTTATGTTAATACCTTAAGTAAAATGGTAAATTTGGTAGCAAATATGTAACAAAAAAATACCACATAATAACATACACCCTAATTTTATACAATTATCCTGTAAATAACACTGAATTATATAAATACTTAGTAGTTGTTAAGAATTGTTTAGTGCATTTAGTATTGTTATTTATTTTTATGCCAAATAAAAGAAAATTTGTAACTTTACCATTGTTTATTTCCTTCATATTACACTAGTAACAATTTACAAAAGATGTACAATTTCTATTTTATGATCTTTTGCATTCTTTAGAATATACTTGGGGTGAATGTCCAGTCTTAGAATAATGTATTATAAATAGTTTTGAGCTTGATATAAAAACACAACTTGAAATAAATATTCTATTATATTTGCAATCAGACCGTGAATTTAGAGCCTTTTCAGTAAGTATATAGGTATGTATAGCATAACTGCTGTATATAAGGTATGTTATGCACACATCATAACTCAGCAAGTAAAATGTCATCAAATAATTTTATTTCCACTGCAATTGGTACTTTTGTAATTTTCAGCCAATCACAGCACAACAAAATCGATTTGATGGTAGAATTAAAATCACTGTAAAAAAATCACTAATAACTAATCAAATTTTGTTCAAAAACTATGTTCAGGGTATGTTACTCATAAACTCTATAAACATGTTTCTATGATTTTTTTCGCTTAACTTTATTCGCCAATCCCGAGTATTTGTAAAGTATTGTGTAACTATCAGCCTTTCCGGAGTAAATGAGAAGCCTAATTACAAACTAATTGATAATAAGTTCTTTGTGATTTTGTGTACAAACACACCACACTCAATACCAAACAAAGGCGAGTTTACACTGACACTAGAGAAGTGTGATCAACCAATCATAGTACTTCCAAAAAGGTTTCGAAAATATTGACTTCTATATCGAAACTTTGAAGAAACTTTCCTGACCTCCATTTCATTTTTTTCTTAGTTGCTGTTTCAGGTACTATGATTAATTGATCACAATTTTTGTTAAATTGCATCACTCTAACTAAAATATGATTGATTTATATTCAACCACCTTTTAAGGAGAGAATAAACATTTTTAACCGACTTCAAAAGAAGGAGGTTATCAAGTCTTTTTACTGTTTTTTTTAATGTCTCTAAAACTAAACACATTCAAGAGGATATGTTAGTTGTTAATAGCTTCTAGCTACTACGGAAGTTGAGAGACATCATAATATTCCATGTATGTAAATAAAAGCTCAAATAAAGAACGGCTTGTTTGTACCCGTAATTTGTTAATAACATCAGGCAGGCTGTAGTCAAAATATAAGCCAATCTCGCGATAAAAAAATTACACACTTCCTTCTGTATCAGTGTAAACCCACCCTAACACAATAGTGACATAATTTTGTACAGAAACGTAACAAACCTCGCGCCATGAAAACAATCCGAAATACATTTGGTAGAATATACATACATAGGTACTAAATTATTATTCTGAGCTGGTATACATAGATATACAAGGATACGTTCTAGTATATTATTATTTTAGTAATTGCCTGTAGTCAATAAATTATATTGCACTGGGTTTATTTTAAGAGTAAAAGTATCATCATTTTTGGTTTCACCCTAGGTACAATTTACGGGGCACATGTCATATCCGAGGACATTGTGTCTTCCGTGGAAGGACCTGGGCGCCCACCACGATGTATCTGCCCAAGAGAACTCTCCTAACGAATTAATTCTGCGGGGGTGTAAAAGGAAGAAAGGAGGAAATACGACTCAAGAGTCTTAACAGTAAATTACTTCAAGTTCATGTTATGCTGAATAAATGAGTACTGATGGGGTTTCTAATCATTCCTCCTTTACGCCGCAATGTAGCGACGGAAAATCATGAATTTGAGAAAACAAGTATCAGTACATATATGTATACCAGCTCAGTATGCTCAGTACCGTGGTACTAGGAGGCAGCGTCGAGCTTATCCAGCTGGTCCATGAACCAGGGCCGGCCTCCTCCACGCCGGGTCAGGATGTCGCACCCCGTCTCCGTCACCAGCAGGGTCTGCTCAAACTGGAATGAAGAAAAAAAAAGAATTTCAATACAATTCAGAAACAAGATTTTAATGATCATATTCACTGTAATCTAAATAACATAAAACTCAAAGGTGACTGACATAGTGATCTATCAACGCACAGCCCAAACCACTGGGCGGATCGGCCTGAAATTTGGCATGCATGTAGATGTTATAACGTAGGCATCCGCTAAGAAAGGATTTTTGGAAATGCCACTTTTGAAGGGGTGAAATAGGAGATGCAAGTTTTACTTTGCGAGCGAAGCCGCGAGCACTCACTAGTTAATCATTAAGACAATAATTAATAGGGTTGCTATTTAATTTTATGGTGAAAGGTCCTAGGATCCTGTACTTGGGAATGATTTTATTTATCAATTTGAGTTAAACAAATACTTGAAAGACATCAAAATAAGAGATAATCTAAATACACTAATACTCTTTGTACGGCTCTGTGCGCCGGCGAATGTGCTCCTTATACTGAGTTTTATGCAAGGTGAGCATTAATTAAGAGATTCATTAAAAAAGGGAATATCACATATAAAATTTTTTCGATTGTGTTTTTTTACATGTTATTCTAGCTTATATTTGAATTTGTATTGCATGCTTAGAAAATAGGGTATTTATTTGTTAGATTTAATATGCATGTTAGGTTTACTTTTAGAAGAAAACGTACGTCCATTATTTTATCTATAATATTATTATTTTTAATTAGTATTAGTACATTTTTAGTTTAGTGACCTTGTAGCAATAAATAAGAAATAAATAAAAAATAATAGTACCTGTGCGGAGCGCTCCCCGTCGGCGGTGACGGCGGTCCAGTGGTCGGGCCACTGCTCGTCGCGCCACCCGCCCGCGTTGATCATGGGCTCAATGGTGAAGCAGTGCCCCGTCTTCATCACGCCCACCGCCTTGTTCTCTGGAGAACGGAAGAGAAATGCTTGCATAAAAAAATGGTTGATTGTATGATGGACTATGTTAGTATAGCCAGTATGTATCATGTGTGAAATATGTTTTTCGGTCACATGACATCGAGCTACATACCAAGATCAAAGTATACATGGCGATAGTTCTGCCTACCGTACGTGCTATACCGTATGAGGCAGAAACCTGGTGTCTTTACCGCCGACATATTCGCACCCTGGATAGATTCCATCTAAGATGTCTACGCGACATTCTAAACATCAAGTGGCAGGATCGAATCCGAAACACTGATGTTCTCAGGTGTGCAAATGTCTGCGGTCTGGAAGCGTATATCATGCGAAGGTAGCTGCGATGGTTCGGCCACAGATCTCGAATGCCAGAGACAAGAGTGGCGAAGCAAATCTTTTTCTCAGAACTACAGGACAGTAAACGTCAAAGAGGAGGGCAGTTTTTGAAATATAAAGATGTGCTTAAGAGGCATATGAAGACGTGTGCCATTGAGCTCTCTACGTGGGAGTCGCAAGCTGCCAGTCGCCCTGGATGGAGGAGAACGATACACGATAATGTGTATACGTTTGAAAACAAACGAAGGCGCGATCAAGATGAGAAAAGGAATCATCTCAAAACTAAACCGCCTTCGAACATTACCTATAACTATGTACATGGCATCCTCCCATGTAGCAACTGTTCTAGAACATTCACCTCTAAAATAGGGTATATTAGTCATGTGAGGACGCATCAGTAACTTACCCGTAGGAAATACGTTTGCCGTAGCCGAAATCGGCTTGGAATGCATCATCATTCTATATTATCTTAACTTTCTACCTAGTACAACGTCAATAATGCATGTCAATTTATGTAACTTAAACAGAAGCATAATAAACTTCAGAATTATCATTCCTACAACATATAGAGTTTGCTGACTTGTTGAAGTGTCTTCTTTCTTTCTAAGCTATTATTGTTGAAGTTTCTTCTTTCTTAACAGTGTGTATTGGTATATGGAGGAAGTATAAGTCCTCAAGAGTTATTTAGGCAATTTAACAGTTACATACAACTAGTTTAAAAGCGAGTGTGGCTTAGCGGTTCCAGAGTCTGCTTTTTATCCAGACGCACCCTGATTCGAATCCAGCCCTACACAAATGACTTTTATTTTCAAGTTAAGTGTGGATTTGCACTCGCTTAACGGTTAAGGAAAACATCGTAAGGAAACCAACATGTTTGAGGACCACAATATCCGAGGACATGTGTCTTCAGTGGAAAGACCTGGGCACTCACCACAATGTATCTACCCAAAAGAACTCCCCTAATGAATAAATTCTGCAGGGGAGTCACGACCCTCAGTCATGAGGAAATACGACTCAAGAGATATAAACAACTATGTAGTTCAATGACGTAAATAATAATTTAATAATGTAATATTTAACTAAGGCAGGCGAATTGGACTTAGTCTGTAAGACTTGTGGCTATATAGTGAATAAATAAATAAATGATACTCACTGGCATAGTGTGGCACGTTGGGTGCAGTGTGGAACAGCCTGTGTATGCCGTGGCCGCAGTAGGAGCGCACCACGCTCAGCCCGCTCGCCTGCGCGTGCTTCTGTATCACGTTGCCAATCTCGCGGTATTTCTCGCCCGGCTTCACTATGTCTATGGCCTTTTGTAAGCACTCATATGTCACCTAAATAAATAAATAATATCTCAGAACATATCACACAGCGCCATCAAGCCCCATACTAAGCTTACGCTTGTATCATGGGTACTAGGTAATGGATATAATACATATATATATGTACCTGGAATATAAGTTCAAATTCAAATTTGTTCATTGAACAAAATCTTATAGTTACGTACACATTATGTTCAACACTTTGTGCCTTTCAGTAGTATTTTGTATGTAGGGGGCACACTGAAACCTGACTCCCTGCGCTAAGTTCCAATATGGACTTGTGATGCGGGGAACAGAGGAAAATACCAGGTTGAATAAATTGGTCAGAGAGAATATTAGCAGTGTATAGGATTATAAGAAACTTTGAAGAAAGCATCTTGGCTTGAATAGCATCAGCAGCAAAACAAGGATTATATAGGGTAAAGAGAAGAGGCATATGCTTAGGGTTATATGGACATAGAGGGGCTCTATGAGCTATATGATGAAATTAAAATAAACAAACAACCTACAAGCATCATTAACCAAAATAAAATCAGCAGAAACTAAACTGTTTAAAAAACTAAGTACCTGAACAAGTTTTCGAGTGGGTTCAGAGACATTTCCAACAAAGAAAGTCTCATTGAGATCACCATGGAAACCACGGTGGTACACCGTCACATCCACGTTGCACACATCTCCATCCTGAAAAATAGGTATAAAGTATATTAAAAACTTTATCACATAAATTTCAAGTTCACCTACAGTATTGTTGCACAAAATGGTCTTATTTCTTTATACCTCAATAAGCATGTGTGAACTTTGATAAATTTATAAGTTGCAATAGATTTTTTATTTTGGTTCATTTTTTGTCCATGAAAGCTAATAAATAAATTCAACTAAGAGTTCTATCTGAAATCAGAAATTTGAATCGCAACTTTTGGTAGTAAATTCATGTGTTATGTTCTTGCAGTGATTTAAGGTAAAAGCACTAATGCAGGACAATACTAGAATTTCTTTGAGGGATAAAATTAGGAATGATGTTATCCGAAAAAGAACCAAGGTTACCGACATAGCCAGCAAAATCAGCAAACTGAAGTGGCAATGGGCTGGCCATGTTTGCAGAAGGACCAATAATCGATGGAGTAAGCGGATCCTAGAGTGGAGACCGCGTGTCGGTACACGTAGTGTGGGAGGCCAATTGGCCAGATGGAGCGACGACCTGAGGAAGGTGGCTGGGAAGCACTGGATGCGTAAAGCAGGAGACCGTGCAGTGTGGTGATCATTGGGAGAGGCCTATGTTCAACAGTGGACGAATATAAGATAGGCTGATGATGATGATGATGAATACTAGACCAATAGTGGACACATTAAAAAAACTATTTTAAAAATAAAACTAATCAATAAAATAACAAGGCTCCTATTTTTAAAGATACCTAGTTCAATTTATGATAAATGCTAACATGCTCATAAGCTTTAACACATTGTTAGAAGAAAAAATCTAATATAGAAACTATTGGAGCACATTGGCTGCTGTCAGCTTCTAAAGTCAGTTATTGAAATTTTTAATATGATAGGATAATTTGCTATTTAATTTGACTGGTCACAATTTAATTTCCTATAGAAAACTAGCTATCATACCTCCAATGGGCGAGTATCGGGTATCCCATGACAGATGACCTCATTGACCGAGGTGCAGCAGCTGTTGGGGAAGTTGTGATAGTTGAGAGGGCTCGGGTAGCACTCCCTCTCGATGCAGGCCTCGTGCACCACGCGGTCAATCTCATCTGTGGTAACACCCACGTCACACACCCTGGAGTACAGAGAGATAAGTTTGAAACTCAAAAAATTAAACCTATAATCTTCTAAATATATAAAACTCAAAAGGTGACTGACTGATATTAGTGATCTATTAACACACAGCTCAAACCACTAGACGGATCGGCCTGAAATTTGGCATGCTGGTAGATGTTATGACGTAGGCATCCGCTAAGAAAGGATTTTTGGAAATGCCACTTTTAAAAGGGTGAAATAGAGGATGCAAGATTTATTTATATTTATTTTTTCTTCTTAATGCAAGTGAAGCCGTGAGTACCCACTAGTTAATTAGAAGTCCGTTATACAGTTGAGGTTCCAAAGACTCGCACCAAGTGAATTTGCTTCAACTTTCATTATGTGAACTGCCAAACTGTGGAACTGTTTGCCCAAATCTCTATAGTTAGCCTATCTCATGTAAATAAATCATGTAAAAAAATAACAATCAGTGGACAAAAACTACTTGTGGGAAATTATCTACACTTATATTAAATTTGCAACAATAATAATCATGACTGGGAGGACTTCCTGAATAATAGTTTGCCATAACATTAAGCCAGACTTGTCTTACATAATTTGTTAGTTATTAGCGAAATTAGCTAGGTTATGCAATATCTATTTGCATCATGTAATTTGTAAATGAATTAATGTTTTTTCAAATTACTGAAATCTGAAAGGATTTGGAGTGAAAATGCTATTACAGAACAAGCAGGCCAAAGTTTCAAATGCATGATTTAAAGCATAGATTACACAAACAGACATATCTTGATAGCCATACTAGTTTCTATTGGAATCTAATCTTGATTACTGTCACTTGTAAGCAGATTAATTTCATCTTTATGAGACAAGAGTGTTAAGCAAACAATATCAAGTTTATATCAGTAGGTAGATAAAAGATTATAGTTAGTCAAGCATCTGTGTACTAACGTGTTAAATCTTTACACTCAAATGGCTAAACCAATTTGACCCTGGCTACACATAAGCTATATTTTTTTTTATTTCCAACTGAACTCTATTATATCAATACTTACTTGGCAGCTTCATCCAACACTTCTCTTCCAAGGCGGCAGGCCACACGCATCCCTTCAATCTCTTCATCATCAAGCACTTTGATGTGGCCAGAGCCCTTCGCAGCATGTTCAGACGCCGGGAACCCGGTGGGATGATCAGCGTAGTCCGGTCTCTCAATGGATGGAGGTACAGTCCTCTTAGGGCCCGGACGGTACGGCCTCAGCTTTCCCGTGAAATTGTACGAAGGCCATGGGTTATACTCCAAGTTAGATCCATCGGTACTCTCACCCTCTACAACAATGTTTTACATCATCACTCAATCGACACCGAAAGCGAAACATAACCTAAAACAAACCACTTACTCGCCAATGAGTGGATAATTTTGTGCGTCTTCCATGACTTCTTGAAACACTCTTGTGTGCAGAAAAACGAGCCCTGTACACCGAGTTTTATGCAAGTGGGGCATTGTAATTGTGCGATTGATTTACAACCGGGAGTTTCGCACATTCCAATGCCAATCGCCGCCATTTTTTTATGTATAAAAAAAATAACAAAGGTGCTTTAGGGACGTTCAATGTCAAATCTCGCAAATTGTCAGTGTCAGACGTAATAATTGAATGTTGGTAGCATTGTCATAATAAAGCTGGTTACATACATACACATTATACCATCCATGAAGAAAGTGCCACAAAAAAAACTTAATATTAAAACTTTCGTGAGACATTTTATCAATATATTAACTAAACGGTTTTCACTCACGTGTAAATTGCGTTAGTTGTTTACGCGTTTCGGATGTTATGACATCCATCTTCAAAACGTATTTTCTGGGACCGCGGCAGCACGCAGACTGCGCGCCACTAACGCAACTAACGCAAACGCAATTTTTACACGTGAGTGAAAACCGTTAAGTTAATATATTAAAAAGAACTTACCTACTCGTACGGCTCGTACCACTTTTTATACAGATATGTCCATCTTTTCCCCTTATATTTTACTTACCTATATACCTACCTATTTTTAATATATTTTTGACAATCATGATTTCCCAAAATGAGTCTTACACCTAAGTACCAAACCCAAAGTTATGTGCTTGTTGCAGTAATCTGTATAATGACCAGAATTCATTAAAATCGCTCAAAATTATAAACATTAAGTAATTCATAAGACGTTAATGAACGAGTAAATCCAAATTTAAATGTTGTGTACACTTAGCTTTAACACGTATTGCCAACATAAAAATGTGGGATAATGTTCAAAAACTTCATAAAATTATTAAAAGCTACAGATAATATTATACGTTTTATATTTTTTCTTTGTAAGTAAATAAAATGAAACTATACCTAGTTCAGCGATTAATCACTAAATTATTAAAATTATTGGTAGGTACCTATTTTGCTAGAGAATGATAGATTCTCAACCGGCATCTCCACATCGACCATTGCAGCTATCAAAATATGTGTTCTTGCTTGTCTTATTATTGCACTGTAACGTAGGTAGGAATATAGAGTAAGCGGAACCTTGGCTCTACAAAGAAAATTAACAAAAAAAAACAGCAACTCACTATAAATTTTTCGAAGACCGTGCAACCATCCGTCGGGGTAATCAAGAGATCGAATAATTGCGTTTCTTGATTGAATGTACAAAAAATCCCAAGAATCCACAAGATCTTTAAAGTCCATTTGAACGTTTAAAACACGGTTTCACAACAGGAAAACAAAAGTTAAAGCAAAAATTATATTATCACAAAACCACACAAAACAAGAATTTTCTGACACGACGCTGAGTCACTACGACATAGGTACGAGGTCGTATTGAATACAGATAAGGAGGTTTATTATGAATCGTTTTGAAACGCATCACTGACGGCCTGTCTAGATAGGTAATCGTTTTAAAAATGAATGACTGTGTTCTATTTTTGAAAAGTTTGTTTTTCTCCAGCCAGTTCCAGCAAGTTTAATACGTCAATTGAAATGACGAACGAAAGAGTTTGTACTTGTAATACAATAATTTATGTTCAACTTCATGGATCATTGGGGTAAAAATATTACCTTCAACGCAAAATGAGTGGTGATATAAGGCTGACGAGGTTGTTTATCTGTGAATTGTACCTCAAATTTCCGTCCTCGATATTGGCATAAGAAATAAATAAATATGTATTCCGGGACATTGCACACGACGCCCTACAACGGATATTATACGTACTTGTAGTTTTTTTTTTTTAAATCAGTCATTTGTGTAGAGCTTTAATCATCATCAGCCTGTTATCGCCTACTGCTTAGCATAGGCCATAGAGTAGAGCTGTAGAGACTGTAGATTTACTAACAGGCACTTTTTATAATGTACATATACCTACGTAGGTACATACGTGTCCGGTCCCGTCCTTCCGATGCACCCAAGGGGCAGGATAATCTGCGCAATTAGCGGACCCTACTGTAAGCTGCAGATGTTACAATATACTTCAACACAGGTACACAGTGTCGTTGTTTCTGCAACTGGATTTCACGTTTATTGCGCGTAATGCAAATTTAATTGTAATAACCGGCTAGCATCTTCTAGTGCGCCTCGTCCCGACACTATGGGACGCGCGAGCTGACTCGTCCTTCTGAAGAAGGAACCCGCAGAGCTCCGAAACGTCATGTCGAGCTAATTTTCGATACAATTATTGACGTACGTGCAAGCCGGTTATTACAATAAAATAAAATAATGGCTTACGGGAACTATAGTACAGCGTAATTTAAAGTTATGAAACGCCTTGCGGTGAACGATTCAGTAGGCGTTACTAAGTTGATGTTCAAGTAAAAAAGCAAAACTACTGTTCAAAGAAAATTGCTTATTGTATGTATGAGCTCGACGGCTAAAAAAATTGTTTGTTATAAATTTATAAGTACTTCAAATTATAGATATCCAAACAAATAATTAACCCCCAGCTTATAATCAAATACCTATGTTTAGAAAGTTTAATAAAGATGTTTTTTTTATCTATGTATAATATGTCTGGAAAGTATTGAGATAGGATACAGATGGCTGGCATGAAAGAAAAAAGAGGCCTAGAAAAAAGAGGCCTATCTCCCCAGTAGTGGAACAAAGCTGGATGTGGATGATGATGATCATGAATAGTATAATCTTCTTCTTAGCGAATAAGAGTGGCCAACTCTGGTGTCGAGAGTTTATCAGGCCGCCCTAAGGGTCTCTGACATGGCTTTACGACTGCCGTACTAGGCAAACACATGAATCTAATAATCTATGTACTTATTTAGCAAAGTTTATTTACTGTAAGGTAGTATAGTGCCTTCTCAGTGTACTTACCTAAAAGTGATCGTATATCCCCGAAAATGCCAAGGATTTAGCAAACAAGAAAGTGGACAATAAATAATGTTAATCCCCTCAGATTAGAGCGTACTTTTTCTCCGGGAGAGTCGCAATTTGGTCCCCTTTTTCTTGTGTCTGGACTTCGAAGAAAGGTCTTAAAACTTTAGCTGCATTTTAACACATATACCTAGATACTTGTATGTTTAGTAAGTTTTTGTAGTAAGTGTATTTTAGTACCTATACCTAATAATAAAACTTGATATGAGAATAAAGTTTCCATGTAATACTTTACCAAATACGATATTATTCTTAAGATACTATCAAGATTTAACTAATAGGTATGCTATACAAAGATTGATTTCATACCTATATATCTGAAGAATAACCTATAAAATACATTTTCCAAATGAAATAAAAAAAAATCGAGATAGTTAAAGCAAGGAAATAAGATTGATCGGTTGAAATCGAAACGCAGCGGTTCCACAAGGTCTTGGGTTCCACAACTCCACAATTATAGGGCAAATTAAAACTTAATCAACATTCGAACGGTTCATAACTACCAGGCTCGCTCTCAGGTCTTATCTAACTGTCTTATAACTTTCTAAACATTTAGCAAAACTTTGTACAAAATAATTAACAGAGATCCAAACTAAATGTCTTCAGAACGAGCCCAACAGACGGACAAAAGGCGGATTCGCCAAATGTTATTATTAAATTAATTTGAGTTCGTTTACACTGGCTTTTGGCATTAAATGGATTATCCTTCGTTTTGGCGAGTTCAAGTTGGCTGCGAAAGACCTTCAAGATTCTAGGTACCTACTATTGAAATACATATTGTTATTGCTATTCGGCAAATACGAGTTTAACAATTACTTTGCTTAAGTTTTCGTACGGTATATATGTACCTATTTAACTTTTCTTTGTACCACCTCCTATGGTTTCCGTCAATGGATTCAACCACTTTTGGAACAGGATGGGAGGAATGCGTGTTGCCACATTTTGACGACATAAAAAGTTGATTTAATATAAGTATGTAAATTAATAATGATAATATATTCATAATTATTTTCTTTGGAGCTAGTGGCATTTTGCTTCTGACCACATCCGTGGATCTGATAATACATACGTTCATTTGTTAATTTTGTGGTTATGCATTGCAGTATAGCTACTAGTATTTTAATATCAGCATTATTATAAACTCGACTCCAGACTTCATCGATGTCTACGCCAACTTTTTTAAATACATTTTACGCTATTCAAATGAAATGAAATGAAATGAGATTTATTTGCTCTTGAATACAGGTAGGTGATGCTGTAATATAAAATAGAACTCCCGTGTATTCTACCATTCTAGGTGTGCAAATATTATAATTTATGTATTAACTATGCTTATTCAAGTAATTTCTGAAACACCGTGCCGTGTCATTTCACTATACGAACTAAATTAATAATGTCTCCTCACTCCAATCTAAAAATACTGCGAACATTCATCTAAAAGCGCAAATCAATACACGGGTAAAAAGACGTCATCAACTTTTAAATCTTTTCACGAGCATAAAAATCCCGATCACAATGAAGGTGTCTGTAAAAAATTCAATGGCCGTTTCAGGTGGAATAGAGACCATAAAACTTGTCGATTCGATAGAATTGCCAGTTTGGAAGAGTTATTGTAGGTATGGCTGAAAATAGATTGTGTGATATTGATAGCCTAGTGACCTATCCTATCTATTCGCATTGCTTTCTATTAAATGATTAGATACCAGCGTCTGAGAGACGCGCTTAAACTTATCAACCCGTATCCTGTGAAAAAGGAAATAAAAAACGATAAAATATGTATCTACCTATATAACAAAATGCAAATCATTTAATAATAACTCCATAGGTACCTACCTACCTGCTGTTTACAACAGTTATCATCATCCTCAGCCTGGTATCGTCCATTGCTGAGCATGCCTGTCTTCTAGTACGCCACTCGTCCCGGTCTAGTGTACTTATATTGAATCCAGGTGCTCCCTGTGAGTTTTCTTTAGTCATCAACACGTTGCACACGTAATTTTGCCCCAAATAAGAAAAATAATAAAAACATGTGGTAGGTATAAAAATTTAGGTTATTATAATAAAATACAATGCAATATAGTTTATGTCAAAATTATAAATGTAAATAATATCGAAAATATGTCAAAACAATATTAAAACATAGTATTATTATAAAGAGTAACATAACTATGACTTAGTAGTTCCCAGCAACATGGCGGGCGCTAGTGTCTTTGTCTGTCACTAGATGGCATTGTTTTATATTTGAGTCATGAAATAAAAAATCTTTGATTTGAGTATATTGCTCACAGCGCCTTTTGGCCCCATATTAAGTAAACGCTTGTGTCGTGGGTACTAGATAAAGGGATAATACTTATATAAATAAATAAAAACTATAAATACAATTGCACATTATGTATAGAAACGACCAGAGCCAACACAAATAATGCATATTGAATAATTCTGGTAAATTACTTGTGTTGTGCGGGAATCAAACGCGTGACCCCTGGCACTGAAGGCAGACATGCTACCAATTGAGCTAACAGGCGAGTCACTGTTATTTCCGTTTGCTTTTCCAAATACAAATACAATACAAAAACAAAAAAAAATACATTTTCTGTTCCATACATTTCTATATCTGCTGATGAGTGATATAAAGAGGCGTCTTCTCACCTCTATAATGACAGTTTATTTCAATAGAAACGGGGGGAAGCTTTCCAAGGGAATGTTTATTCTTTATTTAGGACCATGATAATGGTGGGGGAAATCACCATTGAAAGTAATTTTATTTTTGAACCATTGTTGTTGATTGAGACTTGGCAAACAAAATAAATCTAGATCGTTATCTGTCTGTTTACATTTTAAGGGCCCTAAGGGCGTTTATAATACTCTCAAAAGTTGAGTCAGCTACTTTACATACGATTTAAACGATTATAAAACAATTATAGCTGTTTGTCTAGTACGGCAGTCGTTAAGCCATGTCAGAGGCCCTTAAGGCGGCTTGATAAACTCTCGACAGCGGAGTTGGCCACTCTCATTCAATAATAAGAAGAATAACAATTAAAAGCGTTTTCAAAAATAGTTATATTTCAACATTTAAAATAAATGGTTAAATAAACTCACACATATTGGCAACTTTTAATTAAAATTCTAAATCGCCGGGGAAATGACCCCATTTATATCAAAATCGCTGTCATTAAAAGCGATTGTTTAGTTCACCTCAAAATAAATTCTTGCTAACCTTAATTTTAATTAAAAACCACTCAGATCTCGATATAATTCTCACCACTGCAATATCATCTCTATTTTCTTTTTACTAAGGTTTAAAATGAAAGAACAGAAATATTATTAGTGCGTATGTTTACTATTTCTTTTGCTGCATTTGCAAAACGTTTAACTGTTTGTTTGTTTTCAAATATTCTTTATTAATAGTATAACAATTTAGTAGTTCGCTGCTAGTGTACATTTAATCCTAGCACTTACTTACATTAAATACAAATTTGATTATTATATAATTTATAAAATTATTATAACTTATCTCATGTATTTCATATAAATTATACAATATAAAATTAAAATAAAATCATCACTTAATAATATGCAACCTTTAGTCTAGGATTTACATTTATGTCGTAATATTTGATTAAAAAAAAAAAAATGCATCAATGACTAGAACAGTGAAATATATACACATATTTACTATCTTATATTGAAACAACACGACCTTCGGGCGTCCTTGCGATCGTAGGTTAAAATCAGCGGAGCAAGCGCAGCCCACCACTCCCTTTGACTGCGGTTGCAAAGTGGACCCACGCGCTTTGCAGCACGGGCGAGTTCAGTTCGCGCGGCAGTCGCAGGCAGTAGGTAGCGGCCGGCTCCCTCCCGAACCAGTCTTACCTATTCAATAGTGAGCACGTAGTGGTGTGGCAGTCGATAACGATTGTAACTATCGATATATTCCAGATCTGATAAACGAGTTTTGCAAATGTTTTTAATCAAATCGTTTTGTGATTCTGGGTTGGTTTTGAGGTAGAATTTTTTTGTTAACTGCATGATGAATTCAAGTATGGTGGGAAAGTTTATATCTAAATGTAATTTATTAAGATTAGTGTATAGGGGAGTATTGAAAGAGGTCTTGATGGCTCTGTTCTGGAGTATTTGCAGCTTCTTTATATTGGTGGTACAGGTGCTACTCCATACCGGGCAAGCGTATGTAATGCAGGGACGGACTAGGGTTGAGTAAATATACAGTTTTGTTTTACTACTCAAACGAGATCGCCTGTTTAAGACTGGACTAAGTGCATTTATAGCTTGAATGCCTTTAAGATGTACTTTTTTGGTATTTTCGGACCAATTCAGTTTTTTATCGAGTACGAGGCCTAAATATTTAACTGAATTGCTCCATGGTATGTGGTAGCCATCAATTTGGAGGTTACGTTTAGGTAAAGCTCGCTGTCTAGTGAATAATATAGCTTCTGTTTTAGCAGAATTAATTTTAAGCTTCCATTTACGAAAATATGGCATGAGGAGATCAATTGAAAGTTGTAATCGACCTATAATCAAGTCTACATCTTTAGAAGACGTATAGGATGCGGTATCATCGGCGAAACAGGCTATACTCGTTCGCGGCTGAATGGGGATGTCATTTAGAAAGAGCAGAAACAGATGCAAAACGTTTAACTGCAATGTGGCGAAGTGTTAATTTGCTTGGGTTTTAACGGCCGCCCGCCCTAGCGCTGGGCGGCAGATCGCGCTGGGCGGCCGAGACGGGCGCGCGTATTCCGCCCGCCCTAGCGACTGTACGAGCGTGCGCGAATTAAGTTAACGTGTGTGTGAAAGGATAGGATTTTGGTAAGTGTTGCTGTACAAAAATATTGTTTATAAATAAACATTTTTGATTTTATACAATATTCACACTTTTTTAAATGCGATATTTGTTTGTTTACTTACTTAAGTTTTATGCTTAGTGTGCAATCAAATAATGTTTCTTTACACAATACAATTTTTTGTGAATTTCACGCATTAAAATTACGAGCCAAAGAATTTGCAATCGGTTTCATAAACAAAATGCATACATAGGTAATGACATTTACATATAAATGACTACGTACATATTATATGCGTGCATTTTGTTATGCATACCATACCATGCTGATACCATATATGTACGTTTAATATATGTATGCTCGAGCAATATGTGTATGGTTACGAATCTTCCGTATATAAATCAAAGTCCCGTCCTTAAATCGGTTTTCCTCTTCACTGAGGGTTGTATCTCCCCCGCAGAATGAATAAGTGTTCAAATCTTACTATATTAACGGTATATAGAGAAGCTTTGATATTAATTAATTTAAATTTTTCTCCAAAATGATTCAGGTGTTTGAAAAGAATGAAGTAACAAGCTTACGTCATATACACACACACATACACGCACATACACAAAATTTCGTCTTATGTAATATTTTTAGGACGTAGACAGTAAGATAGGATACGATACATAAATCGGACCATAACAGGAAATCCACCGCAAACAAAATCCACAAAATCATACCAAATAAATAAATAGGTCAGACAGCTTCCCCAAATTATTGAATCAGCGAAAGCCCATATTTGCCCAAAATTAAGTTCATTCTTGTTTATTATCTCCAAAAAATATTCAACAAACAATCCCCATTAAAGTCCCTTTATGCTCGGGGAGGCTTCGACCTCAAATGCCTCGAAAAAATTAATACACCCTATTAAAGTGTAATCCGAGATCGGCCTCAACCACTTTGTAATGAAAAAACTGATCTTATCTGAGATTCAATTTCCAAGACCTTTAGATTGTTAGGAATTAACAGTGGACGAGGAAACGCGGGACGTGCTAGTTGGTATAATAATGTTGTTTCGACAAATATGAGTAGTAGTCCGCTAGTACGCATTGTGTAAAAAGTATGATAACATAAACATCGGATTAAACTTTGATATATTTTAAATAATTCATTGCCCTTTGTAAAATCACAATTGAGACTATTGCATTCAAATCACAACTGTTAAAATTAGTAATGTGATTGTTTTTAATTAATAATTTTCCTTAGCAATTAATATTGTCTATAAACTATCGGAAGGTATATTTTTTAAAACAAAGAATTTAAAAAAGCTAGGTTCACTGTATATGAAATATACGAATTGTATTTTGTTATCAATTATGAATTGTATAATATAACCTGTATGTTTCTGTTTGTGAACTAATAAAAAAAATTGTGTGTGATTTTTCAGTGAAATAATTGGTCACTTAATCGTGGTGATGAGCACATTGTTGTGGATCTGTGTTCATATTGTGATTTAAACATAATTATCGTTTATTTAGAATGGACAAACATAATGCTCGTAGATTATTATGGCATGTTTACTATAAAAAACGATGAATTTTATTACTTTGCTTATTATACATAGGTAGATAAAACTTGTCTCTGTTCCAGACTAACTCATTTTTGTATTACTCAAACTATTATTGTGATATTATTTTTTTATTATATATTATAGACACAATATGCATCTACTCTTTCTAAGTATTTTACTATTTACTATGCTTTAAACTTTTTTTATAACAACAAAACGTATCCTATCCCTAAATTGCTTCATTCTTGATTTCCAAGAAATTAATAGGTACTCCTGAAATCCCGCGGCCGGCCTTTGACGGTCACTTTGGACGATAATATTTTAGAGATAAGCTTGTTTATGGATAACTCTATAAAATATGAGAGTTTCATTCTAGTTGACCGTTAGAAATGTGGTTCGGTCAAAGCATTATATTTTTATGGCGTATTTCATAAGTACTTAGTAGGTATTTTGAAAAATTAATTTTCTCTTAGCTTTATGTGTTTTTTATATTACTTTACGAAAATCGGAGAAACGCTCCCTAATACTCTCTCTCATTGAGTCGTATTTCCTCATGATTGAGGGTCGTGACTCCCCCGCAGAATTAATTCGTTAGGGGAGTTCTCTTGGACATATACATCGTAGTGGGCGCCTGGTCCTTCCACGGAAGACACATGTCCTCGGATATCGTGGTCCTCAAACATTTCGGTTTCCTCACGATGTTTTCCTTCACCACTAAGCGAGTGCAAATCCACACATAACTTGAAAATACAAGTCATTGGTGTAGGGCCGGATTCGAACCAGGGTGCGTCTGGATGAAAAGCAGACACTGGAACCGCTGAGCCACACTCGCTTTAAATACTAGACGTAATCATTTACTCAAACGCTTTATAAATAAAATCCTAAGATTGCATGGGCAATCAAACAAGCGAAAGCAACTTTATTTCAAAAGAAGTTTCAACTCAAACGAAGTGTTTTGTTCGCCTCTACCAAATGCGATTCAATTGATATTGGGCTATACAGGGTTAGGTATATATCAGAAAAATCGAAGGCAGGTGAGCGCTTAAAGTTTTTAAACATATTCAGGCACTATTCTTGCTGAATACATTTAATAAAAATATTTCTGGCATAAAAGTATATCTTCAAAGTTTTTTTTTTATTGGAATCAAAAATGTCTGGCATACCCTCTTTCTTATTTATTTCTTTCCATCCAATGGTTGCCTGGAAGAGATTGCCTTTTAGTAATAAAGCCGCCATTTGTAGTACCAGTATACGTTTTATTTTGTGTTCTTTCTTTGTAATTTATATCGTGTGTTGCAATAAAGAATTTTCTATATATCTATCCCTCATTGGTCATCAGAATCATTGCATATTTTTTGGCCTTACTTATAAACAATTTAAATTATACTTACTTAGATTCGCGTTTGACAGCAACCCGTCTGATATTAAATAGAATGCAATAGCTCAGTATGCTCACCTCAAAAAATAAATAAATATTTCAGGACATTTCACACAGCAGCGCCTCTAGCCCCATACTAAGCTAACGCTTGTATCATGGGGACTAGATAACGGACATAATACATAAAATTTCTTTTGTAAATACATACATAATGATAGAAATGACCAGATGGTATATACATATGTATGTGTTTACTCTAGATTTGAAGACTCCTGAATTCTAGTATATTGCTCACTCACTCTGTATATTCCACTTGTCATTCCGTCGGTACTTACACTGGCCAATTGTAGTCGAATGGTTTTATTTCACGGCTGAAGTTGGACCTTTTCATTCTTCTCGTAAGGTAAGTTTTTATACTCGCTTCTATACATCTACAAGTAATAGGAAAGCAAAATGATGATGAAGTGATTGATAGATAGATGTTTTCTTTTTGTTGCTGAAACTTTATGTTTCATTTAACTAATGCCAAAATCTGTGCTGTGTAAAAAAAAGGGTTAAACTAAAATTGAACTACTGTCGGCGCAGTCAGTCAATATTGACAGTTAACTATCACGATCCGCTCAATTATATTGTATTGTATCAAAATCGACCAGTCTAGCTTTGTGTTTTTGCGCCTATACTTTTGGTATCGTGATATTATAGGATCCTGAAAGCGACATAGGTTGCTTCTTGTCTCAAAATACTACAGCCAAGCTACAGGCATTGAGAAGCTTCATCGTATATGCCACAAAAATACCCCGGATTGGCAATTAACTTGCGTGCGACTGTGGAGGCTAGACGCAACAAATGCACACAATTAACGTCACGTCAGCGCCAGATTTCAGCTCTAAAAGAATCCCTGCAGCCTACCGACGCAGTGGGGATGTGGTGCAAGGTATAAACGCTAGCGATATTCAATTATTTCTTTTTTTTTCAAGTAATAGGTTTGCACTTGACCGAAATTCACCCGATGGTAAGCAATCATTACGGTCTAGGATGGAACGCGCTTACCCAGTAAGAACCGATTCACTCTCACTTTGAAGGTCGCAAGGTTACATATATGTATTATTTTATTTATTATTTCAAGGCCTTATAGAAAATAAAGCCGCCTAATTTAAGTAAATAAAGAATTATTAACTTGCCTGTTTTCTATCCGTGATCAGTGAGTGTACTAGGAACAGATGAGCTGAATGTATCTATTTTGGTAATCTAACAGACAAAGTCATTTAGAGTGGCTTGAAAGCTCTTGTTAGACATTGGAGTTGATTGCTGTCAAACGATAAAAAGGAGAAAAAATGATATTGTTCTTAAGTATGACTTACGATTTATGACTTTATAATTCAAAATTTCCATTCATATAATAAAATTTATTGTTATCGTAGTTTAGTTGATGATGACGAATCAGTGAACATCAAGGGAAGTCATAATTGTAGAACAGCAAATAAAGTATTAGTTTTTATATTAATAAGTCCAAAATTCCTGATAATATATAAGTTTCCCAGAATTGACATTTGCATGGAGTGTTTTTGGCTGACATTCTCGCTTATCTTCTACCTTGTACCCCATTTTCACCCCTCGCTGAGGGACCTAGTGAAATATTATTGGAATTCCTCTATCCAAGATAATCCAGGGCCGGTTTGTCGCGATCGAAGCTTCTGACAAATTCCGACCTTTTGGTAGGGTTGCTTAAATTTCAAAATACATATTTAACCGTATTTTTTTATATCAGACTGATATAAAAACGCACTGCCCTACAATGTTCCCCAGGTTAGACGAGGATAAAAAGTAGTCCATGTGTTAATGCAAGGTCTAATCTACATCCATACCCAATTTAATCTAAATCAGTTGAGGCGTTTGAGCCTGAAAAAGTAACAAATATTCATACGCACAAGGTTTCGCCTGTATAATATTTTTGTACCTTATTACGTTTCTAGAGTATTTCATTCTCGAGACTCTGCACTGTTGTTTATAGAACAAAACTATAATGACAAAGCAGTATAAAATCATGGCATTATTTTAACAGTTTTTTCATACGTTGGCAGCCCTAGGATTATCTCAGTTGGTTGTAATAACGGATTGGGTGTGTTGTTGTATCTGTCTCTTTATCACACGCTTTGACTTTATATTTGGGAGTAATGAAAACCAAGTATTCACTAAGTTAGACAAACAGAAGTGTAAGGTAATGTTATTAGGTTCAGAGCTTTCATGAACTCATTCTCTTTTTGAGTCGTATTTCCTCATGACTGAGGGTCCTGACTCCACCGCAGAATATTATTCAATAGGAGAGTTATCTTGGGCAGATATATCGTGGTGGGAGCCCAGGGCCTTTCATGGAAGACATACATATGTCCTCGGATATTGTGGTCCTCAGACATGTTGGTTTACATTTTTTCCTCGCGATGTTTTCCTTCACCGGCGAGTGCAAATCTACATATAACTTGAAAAATAATTAATTGGTGTATGGCCAGATTCGAACCAGGGTGCGACTGGATGAAAAGACGCTTAAACCGCCGCGCCACACTCGCTTTTTAACGTTTTTTTTTTCACTCGCTGTGATGAACAAAAATACTGTAATAGACCATGGAATGCAGAATTTAGTAATCAGTACTTTATGGTGTATTTTCTCACATTTGACTACTGCCTGGACAGGTGTAGGTTATGTAAGCCAACAATAATTTACACTGCAATAGAAAAAAACAAAGCTAATTTGTATTTCAAGCCAGAACATTTGAATTTCTTCTAAGATTAGAAAAAATAAATCGATAGATCAAATAGTTCACGAAAGATACTTCATCGCTTTTAAGTAATTTTGATAAAAAGATACCTTGACATATTTTTAGTATAGGTAATTATATTAATTCCTACACTTTCATTTATTATTAGGTATTATAAATTATAACATTGTATACGGCAAAAGTATTTATTTAAATAAGTAACAGGCGCCCAATGCTTTAGTTTAAATTAATCTTGTCAAAGAGATTGTTTTACAAAGTGGGCATCGCCAGTGGTTCCAAACATTTGGGTCACGTGGCCTCGCATTCTGAGGTAAACAACCAAGGTTAACCTATATTTAGCGAAACCTTTTTTACAGTCACTAGCAGTGTTCCGTGGTATTGCTAGCTTTAAATCCTAAATGTAATCTCTCTGACCAAAAAAATCTTTAATCACAATTACATTTCGACACTCACGACCTTTAAAGTTTAAAATATAAGTGTGAAAACATACTGATAGCAATTTATTTTTTATTTGGAATAATATTATCATGTGATGTATGTTATATTGTGTTTATGTTCCTGTGTTTTTTATGTAAGCATAATAATTTCAACTATTTCATTGCAGTCTTACATTCGCAGGCTGTTAAACTTGTAGTTTAACATGAATAATAGGTTTGTTGCATAATAATAAGAATAAAATTGATACTGTGTGTGATTTGTTCAGTCATTTTCTTAAGAACAATGCGGGTATAAAACATGTATCGATAGCTTTTGTATGCACACGCTTTTACACAGAATATTTACAAGTCTCTCTCTGTGAGTCGTATTTCCTCATGACTAAGGGTCGTGTCGTGACTCTCCCGCAGAATTAATTCGTTAGGGGAGTTCTCTTGTGCAGACACGTCGTGGTGGGCGCCCTGGTCCTTCCACGGAAGAATGTTTGAGGACCACAATATCCGAGGACATATTGTGTCCTCGGATATTGTGGTCCTCAAACATTATTTAATTATTTATTTATTTCGTCGTTCGTCGTTTGCTCACGATGTTTTCCTTCACCGCTAAGCGAGTGCAAATCCACACATAGCTGGAAAATACGAGTCATTGGTGTAGGGTCGGATTCGAACTAGGGTGCGTTTGGATGAAAAGCAGACACTGTAACCGTCAAGCCCCACTCGCTTACAATTATTTACAAGTACGAGTATATCCCTTAAAATTTAATCAGTTTAACCCATGATGTTGAAATTTGAGCACCTTTGTTCTGTTTCATTGGCCTCCTCATTTGGGGTTAATCGCTGGAGGCGGAATGAGACCGCTAATTTATTAGCACAGGACTTTGTTTTTTGCCCCCTAGGTAATTTAGTACCTAATATGTTGGCGGTGAAGTTTTAGACGGCGATAATTTTTTATGATAATTTTCTTGTGTATTCCAATCTTGTATGCTGTTTATTAATGTTAACAACTACTTTTACATATTCAATTGTTGATTCATAAAAATAATAAAATATTATGTAGCTACTTTTTATGTGCATTCCATTTTTGGCGCATCCGTAGGTCGGATGACACGTTAAATTGTAGGTCCCGGCTGTTTGTCTAGTACGGCAGTCGTCAAGCCATGTCAGAGGCCCTCAGGGCGGCTTGATAAACTCTCGACACCAGAGTTGGCCACTCTCATTCGATAATAAGATGAATGTGCATATGAACATCTTAATGTGATAAATTAACTATTTATGTAAACAAAATAGCACACCCTCCTTGAGTTGTTTTTCTAATTACTGAGGAATAAAGCTATGCGCAAAAATTTCTTTTTTTTTGTTTATTTTTTTGGGCAGATATGTACATCATAGTAGGCATCCAAATAATTTAAATAAATTTTACGTGGTTTACGTTTGACCACAGCCTGCCTGATGTTAAGCATTGCCGCAGCCTAGGGTGTTACACGCTTACCTAGAAGATACCTATTAACTCTAGATTTGAAGACCCTAGATATTTGGTTCATTCTTTTTGAGCACTGAAATCGCACTACGGTTTTATTCACTTTAAAACTATGTGATTGCTCTAAGGTTGGATCACTTGGATCTCTAGTATGCCTATAAATAAACCATTAATACCATTTGAACAAATCCTTGTAAAGCAATAGCAATACGAAGTTTATATCAGAAATGGAGATATCCACAAATACAGTACAGTTAGAATCAGAAGTTAGATAAACTACTAACTCGGTTGTGGGCCGATAATCCGATTTCAAGAGATATTAGCACTTTTGTATGGTTTTGGCTTAAAATAGATGTAGAATAAGTAAAGATTGACTACATTGGATGAAAATGGTATTAAATAACAGCTTTTAAGATCTTTTTTACAGAACTATAGGTAGTGATTATTCAAAATTGTCAATTAAAAGAACAAAATAGTTAATAATTGTACGTGTACTGTGAACTATGTAGGTATATTACAACGATCTTTAAAGCGAGAGTGAACCGGTTCTTATTGGGTTAGCTCGATCCATCTTAGACCATAGCTTTTGCTTACCATCAGGCAAACTATGGGCAAGTGCAAACCTGTTATAGTTAAAAAACAAAAGCGTATATGCTTATTTTACGATTACATGTAAAACATTACAATACTGCATAAAAAACATATTAATAAAATAGTCTACGTGTACGTGTCTCATAATTAATGAAGACCTCAATACAAACACTAATTAATTATTTTCATTATGTCAGAAATAGTAATTAAAACCATAATCTAATTGGAATGCCCTGCCCTAAATTTTTGGGAACTTGGCAAATTCTAGGAATTTATCAATTTCAAAGTGTTTTTAGGACATGCTATTTTAGTCGTAAAGCTTATTAACAAAGTCAGTATTTACATAACAAATCAATAAAAAAAATAAAAAAGAAACGAGATCGCTATGTACTACGTACATAGGTTCATATTTCAATTCTTAATACATAATTAGTATGTTTGATATTTTATGTATGTAAATTTATTCTATTAATACTGTAACTTCACTATTATGATAATAGCTTTACGTTTATGTAAACACTAGCTGTGCGCGCGACTTCGTCCGCGTGGAATAGTTATTTTGGGCTTCATATTTATTTCTGCAAACGCCCTCAAGGATGAATAATTTTCCCCGTAGTTTCCACATTTTCCGTTGTTTCTTTGCTCCTATTAGTTGCAGCGTGATGTTATACAGCCTACAGCCTTACTCGATAAATGGTCTATTCAACTCAAAAATAATTTTTCAATTCGCACCTGTAGTTCCTGAGATTAGCGCGTTCAAACAAACAAACAAACAAACTCTTCAGCTTTATAATATTAGTATAGATTATACATAGTTTTTAATTTTCTGCAAGCTACGCAACGGATTTCATTGTTGTTTACAGAAAACTAAACCAACATTACAAACCGCACCAAATTCCATTAAGTAAAAGCGGGATTAAAAGCTTACATTAACCACACCTAAAAGTTAAAGTTATTTAATATGTATATTGCATTCTAGTGGATGGGCGAAGATTTATTCGCGTTATATGGGATAAAGATGTCAATTTAAAAATCACGACGGTCTATCGTTCCGTAAAAAAACAAACATACCCATTACTTTATTGTTTTTAATAAAGAAATCGCAGTAGCCAACCGTAGACTTGGCACGACCTTGTCTAGATTTCATTTCATTTTAGAGATAAAAGCTCATCGAGACTTTGCTAGTTATTATAGAATGTTTTTGGTGGGATATTATTTTACCGTGACACACACAGTAAAATTCTTTGCCGACGGTATTATACTACGACGACGTTACATGCTCG
The DNA here is from genome assembly GCA_964023185.1 of Macaria liturata. Classification (NCBI taxonomy): domain Eukaryota; kingdom Metazoa; phylum Arthropoda; class Insecta; order Lepidoptera; family Geometridae; genus Macaria; species Macaria liturata. The sequence goes on along the minus strand of OZ026816.1, from coordinate 2,014,965 downwards.
AGATTTCTTTATTAACTATGTAGTCTCACTTCTTTATGTACTAGGGGTCACACTTTTTATAGCAGTGAAAATAAAAACACAATAAAAACTTTTGAACAAATGTCACTATCAATGTCGCGCCTGTAGCGCCGTCCTCCTGTCAAACCTCATTCATTTCTTGTGTGCGGGCGTCGCAACATCATAAATTTCGTTGAATTTTACTATTTGAATTTTTCGTGGAAAAAAGTGTTTATTTCATGTGTTCAAGTGGTAAATTAGGAAAAGGAGCATCGGAATTTTAAAATAATGTCGAAAATTCGACGTTTGGTACAAAAACTAAGCAATTCATCAACCAGCTCAAAGGATAAAGGTTAGTGCAACTACTAACTTACCAAGCAATCTTACTGCATTTATTCATCATCGATTTTAATTTTCTTGGTACAATCTTATATATTATATAAAACTATACCGAATAGATCGTATATATAGATTTTTTTTCAACAAATGATATAACGATATTTTTTTGAAATGCCCACATTTTGATGTCATTTAGAACTAGTCTAGTGGCGTAACGTGATTACGTACAATGACTTTAAAATGTACTATAGAAATTTGCCACCACCGGTAAAACCAATTTTAACTGCTAAGAAATCAGTTATTGATGCTAGTTCTGCTACAACAAGGGCATAGATTATCAACTGCAAGTTGCAGCTGACTTTTCTTTATAATTGTATAACGAATAGGGACATGTAAATCATTTATAGTCGCCAAAATATATAAACGCCTCATTGCAGCAGAGCAGATGACAGTAAAATATTTTCACAGAGTCAATTTTAATTATAAAATGTGATAAGCTGATCCCTTGTGATACAAATTTATATTTGTAACTTATTCTTCAATCTGTATTTTTTTTTCTCAAATAAGCTATTGTTAGCATTATTAAGTAAATTTTGTTCACAATCAAAGATCTAGCAAACTGTTAATTAGCGTTTGGCATTTTTTGGCAAGTTTGGCAAACATTAAGATCTTTGATACGTGTTGGTCTCGTTTATGCTAAAGTGCTAAACATCTACATAGTTAATAAAGAAATCTCGAGCATGTAACGTCGTCGTAGTATAATTAATGGTTAAACGAACTTAACCTAAGTGAAGTTCGACCATAATTATACGAGACGACGTTACATGCGAAGAGATTTAAAGTCCCACCCGGACCCTGTAAATGTCAACAACATTGACTAACCCGTGTATTGTTAAATAGCACAAACGAGAGATGGCAAGCAGAGCATATATTATTACTCCATGGTTAGACTCTAAAAAGAATGAGGTTTGACAGGAAGACGGCGCTACAGGCGCGACATTGACAGTGACATTTGTTCAAAAGTTTTTTTTTTGTGTTTATATTTTTACAGCTATAAAAAGTGTGACGCCTAGTACATACAGAAGTGAGACTACATAGTTAATAAAGAAATCTCTTCGCATGTAACGTCGTCTCGTATAATTATGGTCTAACTTCACTTAAGGTAAGTTCGTTTAACCATTAATTATATGTTACTTATCTATAAATTAAAGGAACATTAGTCCAAGCCGTAAAAGCATTAATACTTTGAAAGCTTCCTATCTTTGTTCGTTCGTTCGACTTATTTCCTTTGCCTGTAATATGGGATTAATTAAAAAGTTCCGCTTTGTGAATCCTAGTGGGAGCTTTAGACTGCTTGGGGGCTACCATGAAAAAGCTTGAATGATTAATTTATTATAGGTTCCAATATATTAAAAAACATACTTTTCGTCATAATAGTTATGTACTTAAACCACTACAAATAAAAATATTACTAATCATACAAAATACACAAGTTATTATATTATTATTATTTTCATTTCATTTCTTGTTATCTTATTTTAGTCTTGTTCATTGTATGTTCGTATTTTATAAAATAAAAAACATATAAATAAAATCTTGCTAACTGCACAGTTATTTTTCAAGAAAAAGTGTTATATCCGTTATCTAGTACCCACGACACAAGCGCTTGCTTAGTGTGGGGCTAGATGGCGCTGTGTGCAATGTCCCGGACTATTTATTTATTTATTTTATTTGTCACCTTATAAACAAAGACATTATCTTTAATGTAACCTATTCCGGCCTAATTATTTAAATTAAACTATTAGGTGCTAAATCATTATGCTCTGAATCTATGTTACAACCTACTTTAAAAAATGATTATTTGACGTCAATTTATTTTATATTTAGTCATTTTAGTTTTAAGATAAAAACATCAGTTGTTTACCTTCCTACAAACAAAATAATGTCAAAACCATAATGTTTATCACAAAGTAATCTTTCCAAGCTCGCCATTCATCGCTATTGCGAAACGGTGTGGTCCTGTAAGGAATCGTGTGAATTGCATGCTCGGCAATTATGCAAGGAAGAGAATGGAAAAATCTCGTAGAGTTGCTACGGCGTAGCAATAGTGCTACGAGTGACGTAGCATACGTAATTTAATATGGGTTGATAGCGTATGTACATATAAACTGTTAATAGAAAATGATGTAACCCCTCATTTCATTTCGTTCATTTAGTCTAAAATCGCTAAATGTCGATACGTTGCGCAGTCGCAAAACAAAGATTTGGGTTGCGACTGTCAATGTCAAGTGTCGAATTGACATTATTTTCTAACCTGTCAGAGAGAGACGTGAAAGGTGACTCGACAGATAGAAACGCGCACGGCAAGAAAAATGTAAGCGGGGTCTAGGGCTCTCGACCCCTAGACCCCGGCAGAAGCAGTTCGGTCACCTCGCCACGCTCCGTACATAAGAACTCCCTCGTTGTTGGTGAGTGTTCGAGAAAAAGAGCTCAGTGAAAGAACCTGTTCACCGGGATTAATCTTCCACGTTTCTTGTCGTAGGCTGTTTGCTATATTTGCTGTCTGCTGGAGGTAGTGCTGGTCGATGAGGCCTGCGGACCTCATCCTAGCACGCAGCCGCTGATCTGTGAGAGGAAAAACCCCAGATTCTGGGTAAGTTTTACGACATAAGTGCGGTGCGTGCAGATACCATCTACCCTCTAAAGCGAAACATAAAATAAATGTAACTGTTTGTTAACAGGGTTTTTTAAGTTTCTCGCAAGAATACTCCCTTCTACAACTCATCTACACGGTCTAAGGCTGCTAGCCTAGGCCGCACACAATCCTACTTACTTCACCACACACCCTACTTCACATTTCTACATCGTGCTTTGGGCGCGGGGTGCCGGAGGTCACCAACCGTGTTGGGGGAACTTGCTGCTTCTTCCAGCCCTCTATGGCGGGTGTCTCCGCCCTGACTCCGTCCCCATCACTAAGCCGGTAACACCAGGCATATATAATGCCTGGTGCCTTTATACTTTTATTGTGTTGTTGACTGACTAAAACGCATACTGGTTGCAACTAGATACCCTGGTGTAGGCATTTCCCCTCGACCCTGAGGACAATTGTGTAATTTAAAGAGTACTCATTCTCTATCGCCTTGAGATAAGGCTGGCGCCCATATATCTATAGAACTAATCATTGTTTAAACTACCTGTAAATTAAAAGTAAAGAAGAAACCTAATCAGAATTGTAAAGTGAGACTACCACCTTTTGAATACCTGTTAAATATACTTAAATTATTAGTAACCATAGTCTAACCTTTTATTTAACTACCTAATACCCTCTAGATAGACTTAGGTAGCCAAACCTCATGGATAACGCTTTTATATCCACTTTCACACTTTCAAAGCGTTACAGTGATAAACATAAATCTCGCTCAAATTCCGTCTCCCAGGTATCCCACCTCTGCCCTTTGCAGCCTAGTATTATCGGATTAATAACTTAAAGGTCAGGAGCTCGATTTCAGTAACATCGCTTATATTGGAAGGACGTTGGTGGAGAGTATATTCTCGAAGGTATAGGTTTAGAGGAAATTAGATTATTACTCCAGCGGTGCCTGAATGATGTTAGGTTTAAATTAGCCTGTGACACTTTTGAGACTTTATATTAATAATAATAATCATAATAATCATTACCTGCATACATAAAAAATATAGTGATTTGGTGTTTCGTTGCACAAAAATGAAACAAAGATCAACATAGTTTCAGTCTCCTTTATTATAATGTTATGATGAATTACTAATGACAATTTTATTTTATGAAATTCTATTATGAATTATCTATACTAATATTATAAAGCTGAAGAGTTTGTTTGTTTGTTTGTTTGAACGCGCTAATCTCAGGAACTACTGGTCAGAATTGAAAAAATATTTTTGTGTTGGATAGTCAATTTATCGAGGAAGGCTTTAGGCTATATAACATCACGCTTCAACTAATAGGAGCGAAGAAACAATAGAAAATGTGGAAAAAACGGGGAAAATTGAAGACAATCTTTGAAGGCTTCCGTTGCGTGCGCTGCGAAAACGGTTCAAGATATCAAAAAAATGTGTATGAAAGAATTATTCCTCTTGAAATGATCTAACAAAATGTCCCAAACAGTACATGTCTATCTTTTAAGGTTAACTCACTAAACCATAAACCAACACTAATAACTATTCCACGCGGACGAAGTCACGCGCACCAGCTAGTCTGTTATAAAACAAAATTACATTATACGTGATTCTTTGATTTAAAAACGAAAACAAACTGAATAGCAAAATATGGGCAAATAAAACGTGAATCTATGAATAAATTAGTTAGAATATTCGACATCACAGGTCGCCATCATAAGACACGACACGTGTAATAAAATAATAATAAAACTAATACTAAAATCCGGCTAGTGGCAAACACTGGTTTCGAGAGTTTATCAAACCGCCAATGCCATGCCTCTTTTTGGTCACTCATCCAAGGACTGACCGCATCAACAATTGCTTAACATTAAGCTACGGGCGCTTTTGGTACTGCATGCCATTACCGCCACTAGCTGACCTACGGGCGCATCGGAATACTATAAATTAATATCTCAACCAAGTTACCAACTTAATATCTTTACCATGAACCTGACAAAACCACACTAAGTTTAGGCTTTCCACAAAACACAAGCCTTCACCACAATATCCTTGCATGTATTACCTAGGCATGTAACCGTTTAACCATCGACTCTGGTTTCGACAGACCATTAATTTGAAACGATTATGTATCGATAACTGAACAGTGGCGCTATGAATGCGGGTACCGCAGACCGGCCTGCGCGTGACAGTTGATATTTTATTACAACGACGCTTACGGGTTGACCACTGTTTTGTTTTAGGAATGTGGGATAAGTATTTTGACTAGTAATAAAATAAAAAATGAAATAAAAATTATTTATTATCAGGCACGTAACCCATCTAGACATTTGATTAAGTATATTATATAAAAATAATTTAAAGTAATTGGTTTAAGGTCCTAGACATATATAACTACGGACTTTACAAAAATTCTTAGGTACCTACTTTATTAAAAAAAAAACTACGAATTTTTGGTATACACGAGTATGTATTTAATTTCAATTCAGATTCAAGTTCAACGAGTTTATGTTTTTTAAATGGACATTGCTTAACACCACGGATCTTTTCTTACCGTCGGAAACAAGACATTTTTTTTTTTTAATGTATCTGTGACCCTGCATTAAAAAATAATAATTGAGATACTTTTAAGTCTACATCTTTTATCACGCTTTATCTTTTTCTAAGTATAATCAAACAGCCTCAAAAATCTAAAGGCAATTTTCACTCAACTATTCCAAAGCATCGTAAACAATAAAAAACACTAAATAAAAACGTTCAAACAGTAATTGCTACGCAAGTCTACTCCGGACACTTGAAAATATACTTGAGCAGTAGAACTTTCTAGACGCGATGTCCAGAAACAAGTAACTTTTCACTTGTTTCCTTCTAACTTTCCTGATACTTTTTATTCTTGAAATCGTCTGTAAGATATACCGCCTCTTGGTTGTGAATGATGGTGTTGGAAGTTTTACTTATTTATTGGTAAAGTAGGAGTTTTAAAGATATTCTATTACTATTTACTATTTTTATTGTGGTAAGATTCGTTTATATAAGCGATTGTATATAAACGGTTTCAGTGTCTGTTTTTCATCTCGACACACCCTGGTTCAAATCTGGCCCGACCAATTACTTGTATTTTTAAGTTATGGGTAGATTTAACTTCGTGAGGAAACTGACATGTTTGAGGACCACAATGTCCGAGGACATGTGTCTTCCGTGGCAGGACCTGGGCACCCACCACGATGTATCTGCCCAAGAGAACTCCCCTAACGAATTTATTCTGCGCGGGAGTGACGACCCTCAGTCATAAGGAAATTATTTATATAAATAAATTTTAATGACTTTGAATGTCGTCAACAAAATGTTTCCCAGTTGAAACCAGCAAAATGTACATTCCCATACATTGTGCCAGGGTTGTCACGTCCTGCGAGTGCGCACCTGATAGCTAGAGGCGCGGCGCGAGCCTGTCACCAGCCAGTGACAGCCCTCGAAATTGCCAATTATTTCGCACAAAAGACGTTAAACCTTATAGACTCCTTAAGATGATGACATGATTTTAATAACAAAAAATTACATTATTTATTATGTAATAAAACTAGTTATTGTACCTTCGTAAATTTTATTAAAGCTAAATGAAATAAATTCGATTGGACGAGATATTATAATTTGTGTGGCATATTCTACGAAATTAGTACTTATATATTTATGTTACAACTATGCAGTATCAATAAAGATTCTTTATCTTTTATCTTTAAGGTTTCTCGAAATTCACCCAAAGCGCTTTGCTTTCATAATAAAGACAGCGATACTCTGGAAATTTATACCAGAAACCTTGTTTCCTGAAAAAAATATAAGCCAGTTTTGGAGACTTCTAGTCCTGAGTAAAAGGGTTTCTTCTGGATGCTTTATTTTAGACTACATCACGTGACTGTAGTTAAATGAGAGCCAATTCCGTTCTAAACACATTATTAAAGAAGGTTTGTTCTTTCTTGGATTGATGTGATTTCACACTTATCAAATAAAGAGTTTGTTCCTTACTCACGTTTAATCGATTGAAACAACACAGGATGTTGATTGCACCATAGACAAGACTGCGTGATAGAATTGAACAAATGGATGGATTAGCAAAGTCCATTCGTAGATCAGATAGGGTTCCGAGCGTAACGGCAACATTCATAGCTTAGAAGCAACAGAGGTTGATAAAAAACTATTTGATATTTTTTGTGATACGCACTGTAATATTAGTCAGGAGCCTCTAAGTATGTATGTCTACGTTTCGCCCAAACGGGGTGTGGTGTGCCAGTGACGTTGATAAATCCATTAATTATTGTAATTTTTACAAGTTAAAAAGCTTTACGAGCCTGTTTTGCCGAAATAAACAGAATTAATCCAATTTTCGTGGTATTTAACCCGTTAGAAATATTAAACTGCTGCTACATTTGTGTCCTTAATTCGAAATTAAATGCCTGAGAAACTGTAATTAAAGGTTAATTGCAATCTTGTTATGTATGATAAATTATTAGTTGAAAAAAATGTACTCTGAATTCTGGCTTCTATATGGTACTAAATAGCTAGACTAGCCATTGTCGCGATCAATCATTGAATAAAAAGGTGACCAAAATCTTACTATAATAGGCGCTACTGAGGACCGGATACCACGTTAATTGGTACATGTCATTAAAAAAAAAACACAACATTATAGTACCTACATTGTAAGAAATGGTTACCTGGAAAAGATCGCTTTTAGCGATAAGGCCGCCACTTGTGGCACTAGTATGAGTCATTTTTTTAATCTCTATTTATGTTTTTTTTTATTTCGTGTGTACATTAAAGAATTTTCTATCTATCTGTCTAAGAGAACACTATAATACATCACTATCATCCCTTAACCGAAATGTTTAACAGTCATATCAAACGAATACAAACTGATATCATATTTTCCCGCTCCATCATAATAGTTTCTTAATCTTCCAATAACATATCCGGGTTTCGGGAAAGCAAATCCTGAAGGAGTAATTGATCAACATACCCCATATTTGATTTGCGAAGGAATATACAGGGTTTATCCCTATTACCGTGGATAAAAATATATCTGGATCTAAGGGAAAAAATCATTATGCCATTATTTTTAACCATCGACAAGGAGCGGCGATGATTATAAATTTTTATTGATAATAAATTATAATTATTTTGTCTATACAATTGAGTTGACCTCTCTCATACAGACTTACTCACTTATTGACATTAAACGTTATATAACCTGTTATATAAGTGAATTTTTCAATTACCTTCAGAAATGCACTTGCTCGTTTAAGGATTAAACTCCTGTACATTAATCTAAGTACTACATTATGTGTTTATTTTGGCATAATAAAAAGTTTTTTTAATTTACTTTCAAGTAACCCTGTATACAAATTCAGAGTTCTGTTACTCACGAAATTGGTTCTTGAGTTTGCTTACAAGAATGCGGGTATTATGGCAAAGTAGCGCAGTTTTAAGGAGCGATTGAGGCTCTTGCTTACATCAAAGAATGGGAAATTTAACCATGAAACGGTGATATTGCAACATAAGAGGTGAAAAAAATATGTGAAGTCTTTAAAATGGATGCGACGCGTTTAGTTTTTTTTATATTTGCGGTCACCGATGCTTCTCGCTTTTCCAAAAAATCTGCCGTTTCAGTACATACAAACATACTGAATTATCACACGTATCTAAATAGTCCAAAATATTTGTCCTTTATTATAAGAACAAGTTTAAAACTTACAGAAGTTTAAGTGTAATTAGAACTTGCTTGAATATTTATAATTTCATGTTTTAATTGCACTAAAATCACATCAAAACCTCACATTTTCCCCACTATCCCATTGGTATCGTGGTGTAAAACTGCCAGCTTGCTAAACGTGTTCTATCCACGGAGAGTAGAGCTGCGATACACATCGCTTTGATCCCGCACTACTACGCCCTCTACTAATACGTGTGATATTTATAGACAGAGGGATAGAATGTTCTTTATTGTAACACGCGTAATTAAAAAAATACAAAGAAAGAGATTAAAAATAACTTATACTAGTGCCACAATTGGATGGAGAGAAATAAATGAAGGATTGTAACGGCGGACATGGTTTACGACAGAAATAGACAAACAAACGTAATTATAATTTACATAAACATAAAAACATACATCATTATACATATCATACTGAATAGGTACAAATATAAACTAATGATACAATTTTTTTTTAAACTAGATAGGCTCACGCTTGTCTACTTGCCTGATGTTTATTACGTTGCTATAACGTTATAATCTACGATCTAGCGCGCTTGCCTACAATCAACCGATGAAAACATAATGAACATAATCATAAATATGACGAATATAGTAAAAACTTATGTAAATAATAAGCTTTTTTTTCGAACTAATGCAGGTACGGTAGCAGACGGTATTGTAATTTAAAGCTTGAATCAAGAGATTATTTGATAGTATTTTCTGTATCAGAAAGAAAGAAAGAAAGAAAGAAAGAAAGAAAGAAAACATTTATTGTGACAGATTTAACAGAAGAACACACAGGAGTAAAAACATAATAAACAAACATAAAAATCTGCCACAACACAGCCCCAACTCAGCATAATGCTGGTTGTGTGGAAGCAACCAGCGCTGGTCTTCCGTTGGGGCTGGCTGTGACGTCACGCACGTACAAGAAGGCAGTATCACTAATATTAACTAATATAATAGTGACCAATGATATTCTAAGAAAATAAGTATTTAGTCAAATCTATGCCACTTATGTAAAAAAGCAAATCACTTCATTTTTTACAAGTGAGGTAGCATATCTCAATATATAAAACTCAAAGTTGACTGACTGACTGACTGTTAAAGTGATCTATGAACGTACAGCCCAAACCACTATTATTATATATAGTATTGGACTAACATTTGGAATGAAGGTAGATGTTATAACGTAGGCGTCCGCTAAGAAAGGGTTTTTGGTAATGCCACTTTTAAAGGGGTGAAATAGGGGATGCAAGTTTTACTTCTTGATGCGAGCGAAGCCGCGAGCACCCGCTAGTTATAAATATAAATATATATATATATATATATATACACAAAGATTTCCCAAGTTTTTGATACATAAAAAGGCAGTTGAAAAAGTTAACATTGCAAGTAAAGTTTGAACATAACGGAGGTTAATTTTATTACTTGGTTTAGAATAAAATAACACACAGTATGTGTATTTTTTGTCCCAAATACTTAGCTTTGAATTCATACAAAATACTCTACAAATCCACCCTGTCTAGTCTACCACTTTCACAATTCATCCCCTAACAAGATAAGATAAAACGCACTCATACCAACGTCTCAGTCAAGATGATTCACATTTAACAACCCAGGGGTTTACGACGTAAACTATTTTACCCGCAAAATTTACATTTTTATTGTATTTACTTCCTCCAGATTTACAGAGGGGGTAATTTTGTAAATTAAATTTTAAATCATCGTTAGGGTAAGGGTTTAAAATAACGGAGCCTTTAGCGCATGATTTATTAAGGTTTTCGTGCCTTTGTCCGCTTATTTTAGGGAAGCCACGTATGAGCAGGTTAAGGATTAGCGAACGGTTAAAAAAATATATTTGAACGGTTAGGTACTACAGGTTATGAACCTGTATACAGAGTGTTTTTTTAAGGGTAGTTTAAAAGGTAAAACTAATCGTGGTATAAAATATCATCTTGCTCTTTTATTTAAAAAAGACAAGAGCCGGGACCGGTTTGCTGTAAAAAAAATACGATTAAAAATTTTATACGGTAATCGATCCATGTATGTCCAGTATCAGTTGATGAAACTATATTATGGTAAGGTCAGCCATCGTTCCAATGACTGGCCGCATAGTTAATTATTACTAAATTAACATACTATGTATTTCGTATAGAGATAGATACCTATCTACGTCAGTAAATTAAGCGACAGGCACTTTGCAAACTTTCCAGATTTAGGTATTGTTCTTTTTGTAGAATTATTACCTGCCTATAACACTGCTGAAAGCTAAAAGTTTAAAAGCCGCGTAAAAGCTTTTAAAAACTTTGTGTAAAGAAAAGTATTACTACTTTACTCTCTTCTCTTACCTAAGTAAGTTAAGTAAAGCAAGTAAGCTAAGTTTAATGAAAAAGCAGGTTAAGTGTCAAGTTCAGTTTAATCGAGCTAAGTTAATTCGACAAATCGTTTTTACCATCGCGACCTTTAAAATAATCTTCTTCCATTCTCAACATAAAGACAGTGTCAAAATTGCGTTTTGACTGATAGGCCGGTAGATGGCGTAAAACTGAACGCGGCAGGTGCGCTCGAACGAAGCTATTTGTCACTTTGTACTATCATGGGAGTGAATGAATGGACGGAGTAAATGACAGACAATTTGGGGCGCTTCTTAGTAAAAAGGAAAAGGTAATATTGACTGGTGATTTAACAGGTAAAAGATTTATTATCAAAATGTTTTTCGCTATAATATTTATGCCTTACCATGTTTTATTATGATATATTGACTCACTTAAATCAAAAGTATATAAAATCAGAGTATGAATAATAAAACGGTAGGAGTTAAAATTTTGATGGGATAAATATTACGATCAGTCATTAGGAATCCATTTAGACATTTGATTATACTCAAACAGATAACTAAGAAAGCATTAGCATAAAACTTATATCGTAAATTAAATATAATAGAAAATAATATGATTCTTAGCGTCGGTTTCCTTCATTTTCCAACCTTCCACAGTTTGTCATAAAAATGTTAACGTCTTAAGATAAAACTTCATTACGAAGTAGATTCGATTCGCTTTATCGAGCATGTCGGTTTCTTTTCACTCGATTTGAGCTTGTGTTTCATTGAATAATGATCTATCTACGTTGTGTATTTCCTTAGGCAAAGAGGTACGGTACGATTAACGTTAGTAAAAAATGGTTCAAAAGGTACATATTTTTTAAACAACTATTATTTTTAACCTATGTGTCATGTTGTTTCACCAGTAAACCTATTGACTTGCTAAGCAGAAATGCGATACAATGGTCATATATTATGTATGTCAAGATTTTTACTGAAATCACAATTTAAAGCTTATGAAAGCCTTGGAAAATAAAGAAACATTTAAAAACCAAAAAAAGGATTATAAATAACATCGCTTTAAATATTTTTTTTGTACGGCACTACTATATACTAATGCTAAACGTGCCAATGTTTACTTCAAGATTTATCTAGAAAGTAAACCTCAGTCAAAATACACCCGCGCCTTAAATCGTATATCGTATCGTATCTTATAATCTAACAATCCAAGCAGTCTTCCCTGCGTTTAACTTGCAGTTAACTTTTTGCTCGAGTTTTTAGCTTCTGTCTAGAGACCGATGGTAATCGTCCCGACGCTTTTTACTACTCTCTTTCAGTCTCTATTAATATTATTGGAGCTATTCTTTCCTTTCAGCAGACTGACTTATCGCGTGTTTTAAATAAGCTGTCTGGAAGATGCCTTAGATCTTTATATCATTGTTTATGTTTAATACTGTCTACTTGATTCTCGTGTTTAGGTTGTTCATTAGTTTAAAAAATACTAACAACATTTAATTAGGTCCTTGTTCATAACGAAAGTTTAAACTTCTTATATGGATGTGTTTTTTTAATATTTCAGAAATAATAATAAGCAATACATATTTGGTAAAGTTATACTAAAGTAGAAAATCCATTTCTATTGGCATACTTATCAGTAAGTTAAATTTAATTTAATATTTGTATATCTACATCTGTAATAAAAAGGGTCTCGTACTGTATTTTCAGATATCTACGACAATTATTCCGATATCATAAGGGTAGGTGGTGTAGGTATTGTTCAAAATTTTGAAAGAATGCATACATTAAATAAATATATCTGACCTAATACGTACAATCAGACAGAACAAAAAATAGCTAAACAGTCTCTCAAGCAGCGATAGAGCTGAAAGAATATAAATAATTTGATATAAATGCTGAATAACGAGCGACCCTCGTCACATGGAGTCGGAGGTGAGTAGTCACGGGTGATATAAAAACTACGTAGACAATATTAGCCAGAGACTTCTACTAACTCTATCCAAGCCGTTCTTTGTTCCCCGCGGAATATAACCTTGCGATTTTCAAAGCGAGAGTGAATCGGTTCTTACTGGGTAAGCACGTTCCATCCTAGACCGTAATGATTGCTTATCATCAGGCGAATTACGGTCAAGTGCAAACCCATTTCTTGTAAAAAAAGCTCTATACAAACTATTCAAAGAACAGAACTAAAGGGTGCACTGGTAGAAAACTCACAGTGCAAATTGTGCTGGGCACGCTGCCCTCTGGCAGTGGGCTGAAGCACTTGAAAAATCTTTAGGCTTTTTGAAATATTGCACAAGTGCCCTTTTTTATTATTTTGTGGTAGTTAGTAGTGTTTAGTTTTTTTTGCTTTGTATTTCTTAATTATTATTGTAAATTAAAGTTAAGTTTGTTAATTGGTTTGAGTGTATCTCTTTAATGATAGTTTATGAAACACTCGATTCAGCCGTTTTAGCCGTCGAAAAAGTAATAAACGCACTCAAATAAGCTTTCACCTTTACTATAGTAGGATTGTAGAAAATAAGATAGAATTCTAACCGTGGCGTCGGTTCGGTAACCTTGCTTGGCAGATGAGAGTATTAAATCCAAGGTCGTATGTTTTGTTTTCGGGTTAAACATAAGAAGTCGTTAAATTATACTAACAATCTAATGACAGAAGTCACTAAATTCGCTTTGAAGCAAATGTATGAATATAATTAAACTAGTAATCTTATGGCAAAAGTTTCTAATTTTGCTCTCATGCAAATGTGTGATATTAAAAAACAATAAAATATTTTTTTGCCGTTATCAATGAGTTGTCTTTTGTGTAGAATGTCAAATAAAAACACGTAGGTACGTCTTTTGTATGAGAAGAGTGGGTGTGCTTATAACCGTTTGTAGCTTTTCAACGATAATGTTGCCCTCATAATGATGGTATTTACAATTGTTGGAAGCATCTAATTTTGTAGCTCGACAACATGTATTGTGTTTTGTAAAGAGGAGTCGTTACATTTTACCCGTGGCGCGCCCCGCGTACACAAAAAATATGTTGCCGAAATGTCCGCCCTCTTTGTAAACAATCAAACTTGTCGGTGTCATCATAGAAAATACTAATTTAAAGCTATGTTTCACAGGTAACGATATATAATTAGTACACCATTGTTTTGCTTATGAAATTTCTGAATTCTCGCAAATGCCAAAATAATGAGATATACTCACATTTAGATTTTATGATGATTGTAAATTGCGGTTATGATTTATTCACTACTCTAAACTCTGCACTCTCCTTCACTACTCACTTTTCGACTTCATATTTTGTTAACAATTAACCATCCAGTTACAAAACACACTATAATCACTCACAATATATCCAGACATTCATATCATAAACTTTTTCACACTCAAAATGCAATATTTACATTAAAAATCATATAAAAACAAAAGGATGACGCAATAATCCACCCGCCATATTTGCCGTTTGCGCGGAACTAACTTTGGCATTTTTTACTTTTTTATTCATTTTTTCGTTGCAACTTGCGCAAAAAGTTAATCGAATCAAGCACCGTATTTATTCCATCAAGCACATCAATGCTTGATGGAATAAATACGTCAGTCACGAGTTTGAAGGAAAAGAAACGTATCAAAATGTCGGCGAATCAGAGCACAACAACGCAAGCGCACACCTTTATGTGCCCGGATCGCGTCCGGCAACATTTTTTTCTGCACATAAGGGTGTGCGCTGGACGCGCCACAGGTTAAACTAATTTGTGCTGGATTATGGTCGGGATACTTAACTTTTAGTTTCTACCTTGTTGAAATCGCACATTAACAAAATAAATAAAAAAAATTCTTCCTTGCTTTCAAATTTGTTTTTGTGATAATAGAATGAAATATCTCTCTATTTTTTCAGTATCTTTTTAACAATTTTTTTTATAGTGATCATCTTTTTTTCTTATCGAAAGGGAGTGGCCGACTCTTGTGTCGAGAGTTTATCAAGCCGCCCTAAGGGCCTCTGCAATGGCTTAACGACTGCCGTACTAGAAAAACCTACCTAAAATTTGACGAGTCATCCGACCCACGGAAGCGCCCAAAATGGACTGCCATTTTTCGGTCACCCATCCAAGGACTGATATATTTGACAAGTGATAAAATTTTGTAAAATATAATTTAGTAGAGTAAAATACAAAATATACAGAATGGATGGGAAAAAGATATGAATTATTAGTTTTATTTATATATCCGTCATAATGTTAAATTAACTTTCGATACTAATATCATAACCGCCTAAATCCCTTATTTCCCGTGGGCGTAAAAGAACGTATTACTATGTATTGCACATTGAGGTCAGGAGGGCTAAAGGTGCCAAGTAAGCACCTACAGACCCCATTACGAACATAAAGAGTATAAAGACCTTCCCAAGCACTCTGGTTATAAAATAACTTGGATGAATAAGTGATAAATATGGATATGAAAACAAAATAAGATTTATAAAACATTAAAAAAAAATGTAGCTTACTTACTTGTAGGTAGGTACTTAAAATACGTGCAAGTCTACTAAAATCCGAAATAAATTAAATACAAAACTATTTGACAATAGATAGACTTTGCCAAATTAACTTCTCTTGTAAAAACATAAAGATTCTACATCTTCTTAAATATTTCCTGTGAGTCTATTCTCTACTGCTCATCATGTCTAACGCAGTTGTTCAAAAACAAAAAAAGATTTACATACCTTATTTTTTAAATAAAATAAATAAATAAATATTTCAGGACATATCACACAGCGCCATCTAGCCCCATACTAAGCTTACGCTTGTATCATGGGTACTTGATAACGGATATAATACATATAGTATATACTTTTTTTTTGTAAATACATACTTATTTTACATAGAAACGACCAGACTCAGCGCAAGTAATTACAAATTTTAATATGCATAATTACTTGTGTTATGCGGGAATCGAACCCGCGCCCCTAGATTAGAAGGCAGAGACACTACCAACTAAGCTAACAGAGCAGTTAATCATTTTGTAATAAAGTTTATGAGCCAATGTCCTGTATTTTATTCGTTCACTACTTATCCTTTGGACCCTTCGTCTCACTAGTTGCTCCGTACACGTGACATTGCGTAATTTAAGAACATTATGGCACACACTTAGGATCCTGATTCTTTATAAAAAATCTTAGAGTCATCGAGGTTTTTAAAGGAACAGAATTAGTGGCGCCAACGGCGCTGAAAATATAATAATACCATTGACCTAGAAGCTAGGAAATGAAAATGAATTTTCGCGCCTGGTTATGAGTCTACCGTCCCGTAACTGTTAAGACAGACATAGCTTATATCGGGAAGATACAGGTGCGATTCCTGCCGGTCCTTCAGTAAGTTTAAGACGTTTTCCGCTGTAGTAAAATATGCAAAACTAGCGAGTGCTCGTGGCTTCGCTCACATTAAGAAGTAAAACTTGCATCCCCTATTTCCCCCCTTTAAAAGTGGAATATAAAAAAAACCTTTCTGAACGGATGCTTACGTCATAACATCTACCTTCATTCCAAATTTCAGCTCAATCCGTCCAGTGGTTTGGGCTGGCCCCCTTGGGCCTTGATAGATTACTATATCAGTCAAACACCTTGTAGTTACCTAACTACAAGACTGTATATGTTATGCATGTGTTTAACAACTTCATATATATAGAATAGTCATTACTGTCTACATATTTTTGTTGTTTTAATTTAATTGGCATCAATTTTCCGTCCATTTGCAAGCGATTCGAAGAAACTACAACAGTCATTAGTGCCCGAGGCGTGGGAAATGACGAGAAATTCAGTTTTCCATAATAGCGAAACTCTAGAAACGTTTGTGCATTTCTGCTGAAAATCATATACATAACTTAAATGTACCGAAGTAGGCATGGAACATTTTTACATTCATTAGACGCTTCATTATGAAAATACCTATAATAATGCTACTAATATAATATAAGTTAAAGTTTGTGTGTCCATTTGTACACACGAGTAAACAGTACAAATATCACGTGATCTATCTGTATGCTGATTGGACCGTTATGTCGTCACGTACCCAGGACGAGACTAAATTAATGTGTAATTATTGTTGGCATTCGTCGAAACGATTTTTACAGAACATAGATATATATATATATATATAAAGTAGGTCTCTTTAGGTTACATTGCCAATGAAACAAGCTTATAAAGTTAAATGTTTCAAGCAAAGTTACTTATGAAATTAATTACCGTTGAATCCGTATAACGACTTCGTTACAACGGCTTCGTTATAGCGACATTAACGGCGGCGTAACTTTTAAGTAAGTTTAGTTTACTTATACTTGTGTTTGTTCACTTGTTACCGAAGTAAATCGTATTAGAAGATCAAAAAGTTACCGATTGGATATATAGGTCAGCAAGTCTACTTTTGGCAATGAAAGTTCGCACTTGACTACTTTTAGCCTAATATTTAGCATTTTTATTTACAATGTGTCGTATTCAATAAGAATTAGAAGTTAATAAATCTCATGAAATGATTCTGGTGTTCTCTTGATACAACTATATTAAAAATTCATTAACAATTTAATATTTTCTTTATATGGAGGACGGAGGCACTTAAATAAAAAGTAAAGTTGGCTAAATGACACATTTACTTATTACTTTTCCCACTATCAATTTAGATATTGAGGAAGGAAAATGAGAAAAATGAAATGGCAATTTAATCACGTAAAATGCCCACTTTTATTACGCACACGAACCGCCAAAAATGTCTTCTCTATTCGCAATCTATTGATCGAGAAATCACGAAAAACGTTGATTGTGCAAAAAGGAATTCTTGTAAGCAACATCCTATCTTTGGCACCGAACATCATTAGCTTACCTTCGATAGATGCTACCTAAATCGTTTGTTAAATGAAACAGTGTATGATTTTAGAGTATCGAATATAAGGTAAATCTATAGGATAATACAGGTAATAGAAGTAAGTCATATTTGATATTTGATAATTTTGCCAATGATATACTTATCAATGTCAATTTATTCTTACTTTTATATCACCAAATAAATAACAAACAAAAATATCGTAAGTGCAAGTGTTGTAATTACTACCCGCGTTACATTTTTCTAAAAATTAAAACGGATATATATCAGTAAATAAAAATGTGATGTATCAACCTTTCTTTTAAGTCAATAGGCTTACATACTTAAAAAAATTGCAGATTAAACTGATGATCAAATAATAATATACAAAAACGGTCTGTTAATTTTAAAGTTAGAGGCGCGAGTTGTACAAAATCGTTGCTAGCTTGGTTTCTCTCTGATGAAGGTATATCATTAACATACTCATTACTTATACAAAATGCAGCATCTAAACTTCCATAATCATTGCCACTAAATCAATTCGCTCGCTGTCAATCAAATGTAGCTGAGAAACTCCGAGAAAGCTGTTTGATAGACAGACGGCCGATTTATTCCTTTATTCCTTCCCTATTCCCTCGGGACTCGTGACGACATTCCCAAAGATCGAGAAACTTTTTATTCGAGTTCTGTCGACTGAAAATGGTTTACATTGAGTAGGAAAGATATTAGAATATGAATGGTTACGTAAGTGGTTACTATACTGTAAGTAGAATTATTATATATAAAGAAGATGTAACCTGGTATCGAGAGTTTTCCAATTGTACTTCTGTACATTGTACTCTCTCTCTTTGAGTCGTATTTCCTCATGACTGAGGTCGTGACTCCCCCACAGAATTAATTCGTTAGGGGAGTTTTCTTGGGCAGATACATCGTGGTGGGCGCCCAGGTCCTTCCACGGAAGACGCATGCCCTCGGATATTGTGGTCCTCAAACATGTCGGTTTCCTCACGATGTTTTCCTTCACCGCTAAGCGAGTGCAAATCCACACATAACCTGAAAATACAAGTAATTCAATAGTACTTGGCTGAATGGATATTGATTGATAAATGGATTGCTAAACTAATTGTTAACATGCTTACGGATCTACGGAAGTGCCCAGAATATAATATTTCGTTTCAGCACAGGTTCCAGTCACAAGGCTAAAGAATTTTGTTATAATTTTAGTATTTAATTCTGATTTACGGCTATGGCCCTACGGATGAATACAAACCATCTAGGTATACTTAGTATTTATAAAAATCTTATTCAGCTAATGTCTCCTAAATTGAGTTCACATTAAATCACATGTCACATCGTTATGCGGCTATCAAATACAAATACAAAAAATACAAAACAAAATTATTTATTCACTGAAAGTAATACATAAAATCTAAAAAACTAATATATATGTACACATATACAATGTGTTTGTCTACCCGTGTCGGAGCCTGAAATGGCAAAATATATGATTAATTTCATCGACAAATCAAGCTCTAAAATTTTTTTTTTCCTCCTCCTGGTGGAATTGCAGCCATTTTGTTATTTTTGACACCAACCCTTGGGCGCTTGTATTAATTTAGTCATAACTTATTATGTAAAGGGCATATTGATTTAAAAAAAATATCATTTGATAGCTGAGTGTATGGGCAATAAAACGAGGTTAAACATTTGCAATATTTTATTCAATAAAGAAAAGAAAATAAATCAAAACAAAAAAAAAATATAACTTTTTTCTGAGAAAAAATCTTAAAAGTAAGCTTTTTACGAACAAACATGGCAGTAAGTTTTAAATTTGTTTCTTCCATAATGTAGTAGAGGATGTAAGCTTTCTAAAAGATTCAAACAGTATTGATGTGACTAACATACTTTAGTAGATATGGTTGGTTGAATAGGACCCTAGTTTACTAGTCATGTTGAAATAAAACAAGATGAAATTAAAAGCCACTTCATTTATTTGTGCAAAAATGTTCAATTATTCTCTTAACATACTTATTACAGCCACTGCTCAAAATGACCACCCTGGTGCTGCAAACAAGCAGTTGCCCTAATACCAACATGTTGTGTTGCGCGCCGGATCATATCTTTATCCTCGCGCAACTCATTTCCGACATGCAGTATTTTTTCTAACAACTCTTCCCGAGTATTCGGAACGTCTTTATAAACCCTCTGTTTCATCGTACCCCACAAAAAAAAATCAAGTGGGGTAAGGTCGGGTGAACGCGGTGGCCAAGCGATTGTCCCACCGCGTCCAATCCAGGGCGAATAGCGTTCGTTGAGATGGTTTCTCACGTTTGTTGCAAAGTGCGCTGGTGCTCCGTCCAACTGCAGCATCATACCGATACGATAAGTCAGCGGTAACTCCAGCAAAGCGTCATGAAATGTTGTCTCCAGGAACTCCAAAAATCTTGGTCCGTTCATTTTAGCGGGCAAAGGTTTTAAGGTTTGTTTGTGTTCTTGTTAACCCTGCACTAAGTATACACTTGTATCGCAGGCGCCCACTTCAACTTCACTTCATCATGATGTGTTCACTTCACATCATAATGACATATTTAAATTCTAAGAAACTTAACCTAACCTACAAATATTACAAATCCAAATTTCTTCAAAACAACCAACTTCCCCACTCCACGACCCTAGTTACAGTACTCAAACTAGATCTAAAAATATCCCCGACTCTCAACAAGATGATCGTAAGCGTAGGTCATCTAACAATGGCCTAGGATACCTAGATGTAGGTATAACTAGCCCATTGTAGTAAAAGGTGGAGTAGGAACAAGGTCGCATGGAATTACGGATTCATTCTTTTACAGGAAGAATGTAGGCGATAGTAAGTACTGGAATGCTAGACTTATATGACATAATTTTATGTAACATTTGAGAGCACTGATTGCGTTTTTATGTTTAGATTAGAAGAAGATTAGAATAGATATATTATTATATACTATTGTAACAAATACCTTAACAATGTAGCTTTATATATGGTATTGTATACCTTAATGCCATTGAGGTATTTGTAACAATGAATGAATTAATGTTGTATGTATCTAAAATGAAAAGTAAATACATAGATTTCAAAAACATCACCTATATTGAAATAGATAAAATGGCTGTAACATGACATTTTTTTTTATCCTTTTTTGTCTTCAGTCAATGACTTAAGTATTTTAAGAATATTGGTAATTAAAAAAAAATACTTATACATATTAATAGTAAGCCTCCCTTTTAACACTTAGATTATCTTTAGGCTTTTCTAAAGATTTTATAAGTGCCCCTTTTTATATTGTAGTTAGGAGTAGTATGTTAAGTTTGTCTTCCCTTGTTTTTATATTCTTATTGGAAATAAATAAAGTTTTTATTCCTTTTAGCACATTATATTGTTACCAAGCAAACCAAATAACATAACCCTGATTAATTATCCGTCTGGCTGTTGCTTATACGGTAATTAAGCATTTGTTTACTTATTATAGTTAAGTTATATTATAACAGAGATAAACTTTAACTTAATGACGGATCGCTCGTTCCGAGCAGTTTTGACCGCGGGCTTAAACGGTACAGTTAGCAGAATAAGTTAGATAGAATAGTTGTAGTTAGGAGAATTTATTAGAATTTGATTAATCGTTTTATTGATGAATGGAAGTCTAATTCCTGCTAGGTTCAGATTTTCAAGTAATTTCTGGGCTTTTGAAATTTTAACGCGGGGTGCTATGTGAAATCGACATTTCATAAAAATCAAATAAAATAGAAGTATGTATATAAGTTAGAGCTAATATTTTTTCAGTTTATATAATTGAGATTCAGTGTTAAGACAACAAAAAATGCCAAAACACGATTACGTATACTTTGCTCGATAGATTTATTTTTTGAAAAATAGTTGTTTTGTAATATTTTTCACCTTTTTTTCCAACAGTAGTACACAAATTAAAACCAATTTAATTATATCTAAAAGATAATGTTATTATTTATAGGAGTAAAAAGCCATAAATAAAATATTTTGAGTTGCTGATTTTATATGAATTTTTTTCGTCAAAAACGTCTGCAATACTGCTCAAATTGTGCAAAATTGTTTGCGTGTGGACAAGACTCGTCGGCCGTAGCTATGCTCGCCCTTGTTTTCATGTCAATACGGCGTGGAGTTGCATGCGAAAAAGCAACTGTAGGCATTTTTCCAAGCGCAAAGCGTTTTCGGGTGAAATATCGTGGCCTTAAGCACAAACATAAAAAAAAGAAAGAACTTTCTGTAGAATCTAGGGTCCCAGTTACTTTTGTATTTTTAAGTTTGATTCGATTGAGTTTTGATACTAATATTTTTTTTTAACCAGTAAAAAAAACTCAATGAAGACACAATGAAAACAATTACAACAGATAACCATGACAAATTTAAAATTGATTTTATAGCGATTCAACAGTCTTTATTTTTGCGTATTGTGGTATTTTTAGCTGAAAATAATTAATTATTAATCGTTATTATAATTTAAATGGTTTTATTTTAATTATTTTTAGCCGTAGTGAGACATTTTCATTGTTTGTATTTTTTCACGTGGGCTTGGTTCGAGTGGTAATTCTGGTAAACCCTAAAAACGAATCATTATAATAGTATTAACCATCAAAGCAATCAAACGGTGTTGCCAGTTTCTATTAAAATAATGAAATTGAATGAAATGAAATACTAACCATGATTGGTCTATCCCTGGGTATTTATTTTTGTTTTTTTTTTAAATTCTATTCCTGTTTGAACCAATTTTTCTGCGAACCTTACCAGCCAGTAATGAGACAGTCAACCAAGTCCCGCCAGTGCCCCACAGGACACCGCGCGCGGCCGTCCTACGTGCTTGACCCACGAGCGTGACCCACGAACGTGACCCACTGTGACCCACCGTGACCCACGGTGACCCATGGCACTCATGGTGATAGTGAACCCTAAAGTGTGTGGCATGCGGATAATTTTGTGAAGTTTTAGTGTAACGAATACATTTTTGAGGGTAGGTACTTTTAATAATCCATTTTTGTTTTTTTCTTAATTTGTAGGGTACAAAAGATAGTCATATAGGTAGTAGAGGTAAAACATTTGCGAATTATGTTATTATAAAATTATAGTGATAACTCCATCGACAATAGCGATCATCTTAAATACATTTATTATATACAAAGATAATAACAACAAAAGTTTAATTAAATCTTAAGATAATATATTAAATTTGACACATAATAAAATGAGGTGTACTTTTCATACTTTCTAAATGTTTCATGTCTTTGTAAATGTTTCAAATTATGAAAATGTTATTGCCAAATTATACGCTGTAATTAATTTCAAGGCACTTAATTAGGCAATTGTCTCCAACAACAACAAATTAAGCTATTTACTTCTACATACAGTCGCGCGCACAAATGTTGACATTTCCTTAATTTAATTATGAACAAACAAACAGTCGCTCGCGACTATGATTTAATTTTCAATACATTAGCAAATATTTGAGACCGAAGACAGTTTCGGTGGAATTCGTGGAAGGCTATTTTGAGATAGTCTAGACTTTGATAGTTTAATTGGAAATTGCTCCTTTGTTATTTATGACTCTGATGCTCATTATCTGGATTTAATTAATATAGACTTCTTGGTACTGAGATTGATATCAGACTTTGGTAGGTTGTAGTGTTTTGTATATAAATGATTTATATTACAATTGGCTCTTACCCAGTACAGACATGCTCCACCTTAAACCGCAGTGTTTGCTTGTGCGGGCATCGCTTCAGGTAATAATATGTGATGGTGGTTAGATGCCTGACTGTGTTATGTATAAAAAAAATACGATTGACCACTACTCATCTGATCTTATAAACAACGCGAACATAATGCATCCGTCTAGCCAGAAGATCAAGGTAGTTTATGCTCGCCATACTGATTAGATACTTTTATTATATTTTTTATATCTTTCAAAAAATCTAACACATATTGTAATATCAAACAAATGAAAAGGAGAGAGAAGTGAACCATTTTTTAATAAAATGTACAAAAGTACAAAGAATCGAGCCAGCATTCCATGCCCTACCTTTAAATCCTTTCCAATTGAAGCGTGACATGCTCTACTTTAAATTCTTTTGATACTTTTTATGAATGGCTCTAGTGAGGGACTTACCAAAATATACAACAGATCGATTGTCCTTTGACCTATTTGAGAGCACAAAAGTAGTTTTTATTTAATAATCTGTAGATAAAGTGATGTCAAAGATCTATTTCTATTTCCGATCTCGTGATAAATATTTGATATTTGAAAAGACAATGAAAAGTTTTATGATTCATCATTACTTTGAATGTTACTCGTAGCACTATTAAAATTAAAATATATTAATTATACCTCAATGCAATACTACGCATGGTTATGATTAGGTTACGTTAGACTAAACAAATTTAAATATCTATACAAACACAGTAACTTTCTTTCAAATTTAATATCTTAGCGATGAAAATCACATTATACTTCTGTAACCTACATTACGTTGTAATCTAACACCGTTTTCTCGCTTACAATTCAAGCGACAAGTGACGTAAAGCGATTACTTGACAGTGACGTCATCGCTCCGAGGACGTATAAGAATTAATTTTGACAGCTCGCAAATTAAACTGTCATCGCAGATCCACGAGATTGGGACCCGCGCGCTTTTGTGCACGATTATACTTACTCATGTTAAATGCTCCATTTAATTTATAAGATGGATTGCTAATTTATTTTCGTTTAGATATATTTATTTGCTGAATTCTAAGAAATAGGTATAGTAAGAGTATATTGAATTGCATTGAATTGAAATAGGTTTTAAAGATTAGGTGCGGTTTGTGGTTCTCCAAAATAGCCCTAGAACTATGACATGGAAATATCATTTTTCTCAATTTCGTCATACAAATCGGCAATTTCATAGGTAAAGACCTAATATTTGGTTATTTAAATAACTTTGAAAAAGCTCCTAATCTTAATGATTCAACAAAATTGCATAAAAATTACATCGTTCACTGCAATGGCAATATTATACAAAGAAAAGCATCCACATTATTATTGGAATGTATATCTCTTATCAGAATTGATAACGACGACCAGAGCTCTCCGAACACACACTTGACAAAATGACCTAACTATATCAAACATTCAGAGAAATGTACGCTCTACAGTCATGACTATAAAGCTTGTTATAGAATGAAAGGTTGACGGAGATGTGGTATTCAAAATTATAGCAAAGGTCAAAGATCATTGTCTGATTGTATGCGCCATTTGCAAGTAGTTAGAATAAATTGTTTATACCACATTTTGATATCAAATTCGTGTGATTGAGTATAATTACTTACAATTCATTATTATGGATGAAACACTTTTTGTATAACGCACCTATTTTTTTATATTTTTTTTGTTTACATTTGAATTGCATATAGGTAGTTGCCTATATCCTATATTTTTTTTACACTATCATGTGATGGTTTAAACTATGTACAACAATAAAATCCTTTTCCTTGTGTTTAGATGTATTAACCGAAACGAGAGATGGTTTAAATGAGCCGTAGTCTTGTAGATATTAGATAGCTAGATACCTACTTCTATTTTACTAATATATTTGACATACTAAAGTTTTTTGTGTGAATGAGCATACATGAAGCCTTAATGTATATTGTTATATGTACATGCGAAACCCAAATGAAAAATAAATATATTTTACACCCATATATGTACCTATTAGTATGTTGCTGGTATATAATTCATTGAATTTACAAAAATAATGCAAAATATGTTATGACATTTAGCGTAATTGGTATCCTTACACTGACTCATATTATTTCACTTAATAGGTACTTAATGATAATAAATTATCTTAAAATATGTAATCATTTATTATTCAATAGCACCCACAGGTTTTTCCATATGATTGGATTGTCCATTGAAGATATCGTTTCCAAGATATGTGTATAATAGGATATATGTATAGTAAGAAAAACAATAACGTAAAATGTTATTTTAAAATTAACAATTACTTATATATTTTATAGGTTAAAATATATTTGACTATCATTCTTTATTGTTCTATAATAGGTTAATGCACAAAACCTATTATTACATTCCTACTCACCATTATTAATAATTAATAAGAAATGTTATCTATCCATTTTCCAGAGAAAGACAGGTTTATAATTTAACTAGAGGGTGCTCTCGGCTTCGCTCGCATTAAGAAGTAAATCTTGCATCCTCTATTTCACCCCTTTAAAAGTGGATTCCCAAAAATCCTTTCTTAGCAGATGCCTACATCATAACATCTACCTTCATACCAAATTTCAGCCTAATCCGTCCAGTGGTTTGGGCTGTGCGTTGATAGATCACTATATCAGTCAGTCAATCAGTCAGTCACCTTTGAGTTTTATATAAATAGATATTTGAAAATATTATCTATACCATATTAATATCAATCAATAATAATGTGGTAGCGTTAATTTATTAGAGCGAGATTAGTCGCAGCTAAGAACTGTTTATCCAAACTGATTCCCATAACTGTAGTTAGTACATGTTGAGTTAAGACAATATTTTCGTCCCTAGGGTCGCAAGTGTCATTTTGCCCCTGACCCCTGGCTATCAGTATTATCAGTGTTATCAGCAAAGTTCATTGAGTTGTTTTATCCTGTTTTCGAAGCAAGTACGCAGAAAAATACGAGACATCGCTATGACATAGAGTTTATCAACAGCTGGAAAAAGAGACATTTCGTCTCTCTCTCTCTCTCTCTCTCATTTTTATGATAATTTGTTTATTATTTTATTCAGAGACAAGTGACATCTTTACGTGTTAAATGTTATCAAAGTTATTGCGTTGGAATTCCAATATGCTTCAATTATTAACAGTTCTATAAATAGGTACATAACATACAAACGTACCTTTTAAATAAGAATTGCATACATCAAATAATGGGTTCTAGTAAAAAAAAACAATAAGTCCATCGAAACTCTAGGATTCACATAGAAACAATTTTGTCAAGCAAAAGTAGAAGTACTATACAAAATAGACATAGTTATAGGAGTACTAAGCTACTAACTACAAGCTTAATTTTTAAGCCAGATATACGGTAATTATGGCGTTTGACCACCAGCTTCCTTGAATCGACACCAGCAGAAGTACCTAACTCTGGTCCAAGCTTTTTTTTCTTGGAGTACCTAAATCTCTCTCTCTTTAAGTTGCATTTTCTTATGACTGAGGACCGTGACTCCTCCACCGAATTACTTCGTTAGGGGCGTTCTCTTTGGCAGATACAATCCTGGTGGGCGCCCAGGTCCTTCCACGGAAGACACAGGTCCTCGGATTAGTGTAACACGCTTACCTAGCATACATATTATTGACTATAGATTTTGAGTGCCCTAGAATGTGCCAATATATTGCCGAGTCAGCAGCAATAGATAGTTATACCAACAAACATGTTCCAAGAGCCACATATTCAAGCTCGATGCTTCCGACAATAGACCCTTTGATGCCATGATTAGTGGCCCCGCAGTAAATACTCTGAAGCCAGTTCCAACCGTTGACATTTTACAACAGTAGACAGGTCTTGCCAATCATTGTCATCCGCAGCCCTCTCGGACTCTTTTTGCATCTGCTGTCTTTAGTCTTGCCAAAAAACGTTTCCCAAAAAAATTACAATTCAGAAAATCACTATGGAAAGACGGATTTCGAAAAACTAGGCTTTAGATTTTCAAGCCACCTACTTCAGAGCACAATGATGTAACAGGTACCATCAAAATATTTCCAAAAGTGATATAGTATAAAAGAACATTGTGTGTTGTGATTAGGTGTACAACTTTCATAAGTTGAACACCTAATAACGTTAACATAATTAACGTTTTTATGTATTTGAGTGCCGAATAAAACATAAGTACATTATCAATTTGTTTAAAATGGAAAGTTTGCTGTGCACTAGCAAAATGCTAATCGTTCCAGCCAGCCTATTTCTATTGTATGTCAATAGTTCGGACAACTTTGCCTAACTCTCCAGATAGTTGCCAACTCGGGCGTGGCTGCATGAAATTGTTGGCCATTTGACAAATTATAGCGAACATTGTCTTAGATTTTACAGTATAATTAAATTTTGCACTAGATAATTAGGTAAAATTAGGTAGAGAAGGCAATATTTTTTTTGCTTCGGTATTCTATTTTTTTCTAGCAACCATAAATAATTTTAAACTAAACCTTTTTAGCCGACTTCAAAAAAAGGAGGTTATTAAGTCTTCAGAAAGTTTTTCTTATTTTTTTATGTTACGCAATTACTCGTTTATTTATGAACCGATTTCAATATTTCTTTTTTAATTCGTCGGGGATAAATTCCGATATGGTCCCATTTTTTTTAACATAATAATACTCGTAAGCCAAGTAAATTTATAAGGTTTACGCAAACTAATTTTACCTATATTTCCAAAACGAGAGATTTTGATACAGTTTTCTGTGATGTGTTGAGGTTTAATTGGTGCATCTTTTAAACTATGTATTACGGTGACAACTCACCAGGGGGCGCTGCTGTATACACTATATCTTCTGAAATATCAGCCCGATTTTAATGCGGTTTTCTCTAATAGGCTTAGATTTGTTTAGTAGTTTATTTGAGTGCCGAATAAAACATAAGTACATTATCAATTTGTTTAAAATGGAAAGTTTGCTGTGCACTAGCAAAATGCTAATCGTTCCAGCCAGCCTATTTCTATTGTATGTCAATAGTTCGGACAACTTTGCCTAACTCTCCAGATAGTTGCCAACTCGGGCGTGGCTGCATGAAATTGTTGGCCATTTGACAAATTATAGCGAACATTGTCTTAGATTTTACAGTATAATTAAATTTTGCACTAGATAATTAGGTAAAATTAGGTAGAGAAGGCAATATTTTTTTTGCTTCGGTATTCTATTTTTTTCTAGCAACCATAAATAATTTTAAACTAAACCTTTTTAGCCGACTTCAAAAAAAGGAGGTTATTAAGTCTTCAGAAAGTTTTTCTTATTTTTTTATGTTACGCAATTACTCGTTTATTTATGAACCGATTTCAATATTTCTTTTTTAATTCGTCGGGGATAAATTCCGATATGGTCCCATTTTTTTTAACATAATAATACTCGTAAGCCAAGTAAATTTATAAGGTTTACGCAAACTAATTTTACCTATATTTCCAAAACGAGAGATTTTGATACAGTTTTCTGTGATGTGTTGAGGTTTAATTGGTGCATCTTTTAAACTATGTATTACGGTGACAACTCACCAGGGGGCGCTGCTGTATACACTATATCTTCTGAAATATCAGCCCGATTTTAATGCGGTTTTCTCTAATAGGCTTAGATTTGTTTAGTAAATGAATTTATTTAAATGATTCGTTGAATACTCACTAGAGAACGCTTTATACATACATTTGTTAGCGCCTAAAACTAAAAGTGCTAGACCTATTCTGTTGCTGATTTCAACATTGAGTTTGTTGGTGATCGGGGTAGTATGAAACCTTAGAATAAAAAAAACTCGCGCTCGCTTCGCTTGCCCACTCTTGCTAGATCTAATAAACTAATATGGATGCTACTTTCAACATTGACTAATTTGAAAATTAAAAATTGAAAAAATTTCGCTCTCGCTTCGCTTGCGCCTGGCTGCTTCGCTCGCCCTCTCTTGCTTCAATGCTAAACTAATATGGATGCAACTTTCAACATTGAGTTTATTATTGATCGGGTTAGTATGGTTCACTAGAATATTAAAAGTCATAAAAATGATAAATTATTATTATTATAAATTATTTAATAACTTTTTAGTGACAATTGAAGTCTATTTTTTGATTTGTTTGAAATAAATTTTATTACAAGACTATTATGTCCCATTACTAATTTTTACATAATATTAATGAAATTTTATTGTATCTGTTACATAACTCGCATTATATTTAAATTCGAATGCGCATTGACAATGGTTGAGAAACCACTTATTTACTTAAGCCTATTAACTACATAATAGAAGATACAATCTAAAACCCCGTCTTGAAGTTAAATTGAGCTCAAAACTCGCGAAAATTGCATTTGGCATCTTTACTCACTGATTTCACCTATTCAGTTTCTATATAGAAACATGCTGCTTCTGTCATCACATATTTTCAGGGAACTTAAGCATTACAGGCATACATGAAAAATAATGCTTCAGTTAAATTAAAAATTACACTCAATCATTATCTCCTTGCATATACTTTTTATTGAGATTTTTTTATTTGTGTTAATTATTAAACAGCGTTCAGCCTCTAAACCTTATAATAATATTTTACTGTCTATCAGCAATAATATAGCAGAAAACCCGTGTGAACTACACATCTTTTATCCAACTGTTTCATAAAAGTTTTGCAGGTACAAAACAAAAAGGTTCAGAACAAGTTTACCTGAAGTTTATGTACAGACGATTAAGCCTATTCCTTTACCCTTAACTTTGTTAAATATTATGTAATATAGGTATATACTTTGACGCTGAACATACGATGTAATCTAATATTTAACATTTCTTTGTTTCAGATCCTCGAAAACAATTCAAAAAATTATGTCATAGTGATTTGTGCAGTGATTCGATCAAAACCGCAAAATGACGTCGCGGTGTAGACATACGTCTCCGACGGCGGTCTGTGCAATACTGACTATAATAGTGTGTGCATGCTTCGAGGTAACCTCTGCGGAAGCGAAGGAGGGGGAATCACATAGGTTCACTATAGAAGAAATTATGACTATGCATGTGGAACCTAAAGTCTCCAATGATGAGGGAATGGATCCTTGTAAAGCTGGTAAGTTGATTACAGCAATATCTGACGTAATGTCTCAAAATCAAACTGTTAGTATTAGCATTTGCGTATGTGTCTAGATGGCGCTGTGTGCAATGCACCGTAATATTTATTTATGGTAATTTTCTGAAGATAATCTTCTTTAAGTTACGTTAGTTGACGTTATATTATAAGCCAATATGCCTTTCAAGCCTAAACTTATGACGGCCTTATTTCAAATATTTTGTAAAACAAGAAATTAATTTCCGTAGATCTGAAAATCAACCTGCTATATACAGAGTTGACATTTTCATTTTGAAACTTCCATTGAAAATGTTTCTCTGAAAAAATCAAAGCCAGCGTTATCGTACGCCATTTATTTTAACTTTGAAAGGTTTTGTGATATTTTACCAAAACAAACCTGCCTGAAAAAAAACATCCTTACAAAGAAATTACGATGTAGCCTTAGTTCTTCAGATTTTAAAGTTACCTATTTTGCTTTTTGATCTATTTTACCAGCTTAGTATTATTTAAGTAAGTTAAGTACCTATTCTGTTCAATATTGGGAATGCTAACAAAATTATATCAAAGGTAACGATAAAGTGAAGCCTAATCATAATTAAAATATGTATAAAGTGGTCAAATTTAAACTTCTACTTATGCGTAAAAAAAACAAAATACTGATGATTGTTTTGGTGTATATTAAAAGTATATTCATTCACACATCCATAATTAGTAAGTATTATTAGATCCATGATAATTCACAGCTTTCGAAAGCTCTTGCTAGCTCCCACAGGTTTAAATATCCACATTGTTATCTCGTCGTGAACTGAATTGAATAGTTAAATCTGAAACGGTAAAAGTTTTAACTACTTTCTTTGTTACCGATACCGACTCGTTTGGTCCTCTCTATAGAGATTTTGGGATTGCGTTTGCTTTTTGTGTTTTCAATTAAACTGTTTTTTTATTTATATTAAAGATAGGGTTATAACAGGCATTTTTATAAACCTAATAATAGGTTTTACATCGGTCTATGTAGAACAATAGCTTTTGTTTCTTGTTTGCGGAAGAAAATATATTTTTTACGTTGTATGTTAGTCAAATCACATTATGTATAAAATTATGTCATATATGTCATATATATAAATCTTACAAACATGTTCGCATTTCTGTAAATTATGTATGAAACTAAAAAAATCTATAGAACTTTTAACTAAAAATAAAACAAATAAATACAATCCTCTTATCACACAAAGTCGGTAAAACTTTTATTCCCATATCATAACAATGACCAACGAATTGGTTTCAGGTTCCATAAACCTTTAAAAGTCAATAAATCCCTGATGATCCATGAAAACCGGTAAAACCGGTACGTTACCGGTTTTACACCTTATCTGTAGCTGCCATTTATTTTACCGGTTCCAGTTTTATGGGCTGTTGGCAACATTGCCTCGAATTTCGTTTATATTTGGCGTATATTTTCATTTTAATAATAGATTGTTTAATTCTTTTATCATTGGGGTTTTTTTAATAGTTTTGAAACTAGGAAATAAGGTTTTCATTATAACACCAGTAAACATAATTAATACATCTCTTCCGGTGGTTTAAAAACTCTCCAAAGCGAGAGTTGTCTCTCATACGAACTTATTTAGCTGGTAGCAACTTAAGTAACTGCTTCTTTTACTTATTCTACTTTTTTTATTTACATTAAATTTTCTAACCTAACGTTACTCTGTGCTATACATACGAGTATGTGTCGTTTTTAAGAATCTTACCTCACGCGACATTGGCACTTTGGCGAATTCATTCTCAATAGCTTCTAGTCGTAGCGGCTATACTACGGCGTAGCATTAGTGCTACGATGATTGCTACGATTATTTTTGGACTAAAATTTATGCATTGATTGTTGTATGGATGAAATGCTACAAAACTTATTAAGAAGGAAATTTAGGAAATTTCTGAACATGTATTAGTTCATAATTATATTTTCACGAGTACTACGAGTACCTACACAAATAAAAGAATTCCAGTTTTTTAACAATGAATAAAACAATTCTCAAATCTAGAGAAATCGCCTTTTTGGTGTGATTATGATAATTTTTAACTTTAAGTTCTTACTTTTGAGTCTTAAACACAGTTCCAACTTTGGCCAACTCAGATAAGATTATGTAAATTATTGAAAAATCTCTTTTCAACTCTTGAGTTGAACAAAAGATAAAGGTTTTGACTTACCAATACTGTGAGTGATGGTTTACACATTTAATCTTTTCTTACAAGTTTATCACCTTTGAGTAATCTTGATTGGATTGATTAATGATCAAAATGATAATTATGATTTGTTTCAAAATATTTATAAGTTCTTGCCTACTTTATGCTGATTTAATATGTAGATCCATAATGGATCTTGTAGGAAAAAACGTTTCCACCAGATCAATCAAGCGCCGTTGTGGATCTACTGGGAATGTTTTTTCCGAGTAGATCCACTCTGGATCTCAGCAATGGATCTAGAGAGAATGATCCTTAATTTTACATAATGTATAACATACTATGAAAATTACATGATTATAAATAAATATATGTACCTACTATGAATAAAAAATAAACTATAGTCATCTCAGTATGTAGTATGAGAGATATTTTAATTATGTGCATGCATATGTTTTACTTCAGCCGGCCTCAAAATACAAACAACCTGAAAAAATGAAGACGGTATTTATTTAAGCACATTTTTTTGGCATTTTGGCTCATTGTGAGTGTATTTAAGAAGCCTGCTATTAATCCTACGTCTGCTCGCGACCAAATGGTTTTATATATCAACCAGTAATGGCGGAACCACGCCTTATGCGGAACTAATGGGTAACCTTTCAATTTTTGGCACGAACATTAATTTTCAGGAAGTTCATTAGAGATTAATTTAATCTGGTGTTTGGAGTTGATTTTTTTAAAATAAGTTGTGATGTTTTAACTGAACAATTCTTATATCAATAGAAATGGCAGCTTCATCTTCTTATCGAATGAGAGTGGCCAACTCTGGTGTCGAGAGTTTATCAAGCCGCCCTAAGGGCCTCTGACATGGCTTTTAAAGTCTGCCGTATAGAAATAGAAGCTAAATTGTAGGAAATTAAAAAATTGAATATTTAAACAAATAATAATATTAGATAAACACTTTTTTGTCACTTTATATGAGTAGTATGTACCTATAGGTACTAATTCGTTAAAGTTTATATACTCCCATTTTTTTTTATAAATGTAACAAATAATTATTGTACCTTAGAAAAATATGTAAATATTCATTGTGTCAAAGGCTATAAAGGATAATTTCGGCAACATTAATGCAGGGTCACGATAAATTAATTATTCTGTTTGAAATTAATTCTGTAACCTTGCCACAAACCTCTTTGCTTGACCCAAAAATAAAAATATATGATCAAAACAATGTCCTGTAATACTGAGAATATTGTTTAAGTTTAACAAAGAAACTTTGGTTGGATTTTAAATGAATTATTGCAGGGTAGAAAATTAACATGATATAATTTATTATCGCTTGGTTTAGCAAGAGATTCCAACTCAAAACTCTTACGTACTTAAATAAATTTATATTTTTCGTTTTTTTCTAAATGATTAAGTACTTCATTATTTTTGAAGTTTCTATTATCAAAAAATTATTTAAATTAATAATGCAAGGGTTAAGTAAATCTCTCTCTTTGAGTCGTATTTCCTCATGACTAAAGGGTCGTGTCTCCCCTGCAGGACTTTCTCGTTAGGGGAGTTTTCTTGGGCAAATGCATCGTGATGGGCGCCCAGGTCCTTCCACGGAAGACGCATGTCCTCGTATATTGTGGTCCTCAAACATGTCGGTTTCATCACGATGTTTTCCTTCACCGCTAAGCGCGTGCAAATCCACACATAACTTAAAAATACAAGTCATTGGTGTAGGGCCGGATTCGAACCAGGGTGTGAAATGTGTCTGGATGAAAAGCAGACACTGGAACTGCTAAGCCACACTCGCTTTGCCACAAGCAAATATAAAGAAGAACAAATGCTAGAATTAAACAATCTAATTTCCTACCACATCAACAATAGTTTAGAGCTTTATTAATATTCACAGGTAAGTAAGGATTACCTGTAGATAACCTAAGGTATACACACACCACAACGTGTTTGAGGCCTGATGGCGTAGGCATGGCTTATCTTAAATCTACTGTAACTGCTCGCCCTTTGGTAGAAGGCTTGTATAGGGTTACTTGTAACTTATGTAACACTTTTAACAGTCATTTAGTATAATTAAATTAACAGCAACACAGCTAGGACTGCTTATAAAAGCACTCTCTTTGAGTCGTATTTCCTCATGGCTGAAGGTCGTGAGTCCTCCGCAGAATTAATCCGTTAGGGGAGTTTTCTTGGGCAGATACATCGTGGTGGGTGCCCAGGTCCTTCCACGGAAGACACATGTCCTCGGATATTGTGGTCCTCAAACATGTTGGTTTACTCACGATGTTTTCCTTTACCGATAAGCGACTGCAAATCCACACATAACTTGAAAATACAAGTCATTGGTGTAGGGCCGGTTTCGAAACTGGGTGCGTCTGGATGAAAAGTAGACAATGGAACCGCTGAGCCACACTAGCTTTTTTTTCTAAAAGCTAACAGCTACTAAATCTAAATCTATGGAATGAGTAGGGAAACAGCTGCTTTAGAACTGAAGTTTTAATATGGAAGTGGTAAATGTTTTTGTGATAGTTAGTAGTATATTACCCTGTATTAGATAAATGGTGATATACTTAGTAACAAAAATACACAAACTCGTTTATTAAGATAATTCATCACTTATTCTATACTCTTATTTAAGTGTTTTTACACTACATAAAAAATCAGGAGGTACATGTTAAAGAATTTAGATTTAGCAACAGCAATAAGCCCTGGCCCTTAAATCTCGCGTTGGTATCACAGTTTCATTTCGTGTCAAACGACATACGCGTCGTTGCCCGGACAGGATATGAACTCCTTTCAAACGTCAACTGTCACATACGGACTTTATAAAAAAGCGATATTTTTCTAAAAAAAAAATACTCGAACTAAGTTTGTAACTCGGTTAGTATCCATAGTTTTCTACTTACTACCTCTGATATGCGTTGTTTTCTATTAATGACATGTAGAGACGACGTGAAAAGTTAACTTTTAAATTTCTTTACCAAAAACCTGCAGGTCAATGTATGAAGTAGGTCTCGATGATACATTATTTATCAAATCTTCAGCTTCATCAGTGAACCCTTGGGTAACTTTGAAACTTATGTACGATTCCAGAATTTGCTTTCAAACTTAATTAATTTCATCTTATATTAAAGAAACAAAAAAAAAACTATTTGTATCTTTAAATATGATGTAAATTAAATGAAATATATATGAAAAAGTTAGCCATTTTCCCTATCCGTATGTATCTAAGTACTCCACATTTCCAGCAGGAAAAAATGCTAAACAGTCATCTCGACATGTAAAAGTGGGGTCGGGGTTGGACGCGCTTTTTCAGCTGTACAGGGAGTCTGAAATATACACATTAAATATATATTTACAAGCCTAATGTGACACTTTCAAAATTTACTTGATTAACTTATGTACGTAACTGTAATAAGTCTTCAGAATTAACTCTTTGCTCATTACACTATAATATTTGGAAATATAAACTCAATTTAGTGTTATTTTTACCATTTTAATATCCAAATTAATGACATATAAAAAACATGTCATAGACTAGATTCTGCATACAGAAAAAATATAAATAAATATAGACGTAAAGAATATAAACATACAGACGAAAAAACATTCAGACATAATAGATTCAACATATCATTTTCACATTTTAAAACACTCTGTACAGTTATCAAACACACCTACTTCTATATGTATAAACACACATATGTACATACTTCACGTTTGTACATACACACAAAACGTGCGACAAAACTAGAGGGTCGTGATTCACCCACCACTCGGGTGAAAGAGATAGTTTGGATTTCTTGCGACTTTTCTACGTTTACGGAATTTTGAGTTTGAATAATATACATATACCTATATCTGTCGGATATAAGATACAAATTCATATAAATGACAAAAGTCTACTTTTGGGCTCAACGGCAATGCAAAGAGGCTTATAAAATGTCATTTTTTTTACTGATTATCCTTTACCTAAAATCTTAGATGAACCTAAATCAGATTTATAAATCTGTCACCAAACAACTACCAGTATTTTCTGGCAGCCATTACGAATCAGCTCTGTTTCACAACATATAATGTTTCAGGTCACCTTTACTGTCCAAAGCAAAACAAAAACTACCAAATAAACATCTTAAAAAATAAGCTACCATTTTTTACATCAACTAAAAAAAACCTTTTTCCATATATTAGCGTATTATTCCTTCCATATTTCAAGCGCTGTTGACCTTTCGAACAAATGACAGGCAGTTTGTTGGCAATTGTTTGTTAACTTGTTTGTTTAAATTATTGACATGTCTGCCGCGGCAAAGGGATGGCAAGGTTAGAACTCAATCTTTGCTCTGGTATTTAACAAAT
Organism: Macaria liturata; assembly: GCA_964023185.1. Lineage (NCBI taxonomy): Eukaryota > Metazoa > Arthropoda > Insecta > Lepidoptera > Geometridae > Macaria > Macaria liturata. Next base: position 1,977,672 of record OZ026816.1, on the reverse strand, counting down.
TGCTGTGTTATTGACTTATGTATTATGCTACTAGTGGACGCCCGTGGCTTAGCTCGCATTATTTCGATATAAAAGTACCCCAAGACACTCTTAAGACCTCCTACCATTTACATTCCAAAAATCACGATGACCCGTTAAGCCGTTTTTGTGTGACATAATAAACAGACAAACATTCTAAAAACTGATGGAACGTCTTCGGATTTTTAAAAATATGTGCTTTATACAGATTTCTGTTTTTAACCCTCTTTAGCTTTATTATTATGTACCTATCTAGATTGAATTAACAGTATATCGTCGTTGGATGTAACAGTAATCACTATTTACGTGTACGAATGTTTATGTTATCCGCCTATGTTAGAAATAATATTTTAGTCCCACTAATTACTGCTCGCAAATTGTTATTTTAGTGGTTGTTTTACCACTTTTTAAAAAATTCTGATGGTAGGTAACCAGGCGTGATAATAATATTATCTAGGTTTAATCTTTATGATAAATTGGCTAATCATATAGGTACATATATAAAAATATAAAAATACAGAACTCTCCAACAAATATCAATCCAAAAGCTTACTAAATCATTGTTACCCTAAGCTGTAGCTAATCGAGACAGCGCAAAAGTCCAGTCACCAATTAGCACAAATTTAAATTTATGGCAGCACCGATTCGTAATTTTTTGTTTTAATATTTTTTGTTACGGTCGTAAAGGTTTCAATGGTTTTAACTAAATTCTCCTAAAAAAAGGATGTGTTTGAGATTTTGTCAGAATTGGATATCATTTGTATATGATATTCTGATGTTGTTTATGCTACCACCGATGTTATTTTATATTGTGAATGTATTGGATAAGATTGCAATGGTATTCAAATTGGGGAACAGTTACTTCAGTACCCACGTTACAAGCGTTTGCTTAGTGTGGGGCTAGATGGCGCTGTGTGCAATGTCCCGGAATATTTATTTTATTTATTTAGTTTCAATATAAATCGGTTGAGAAGATTTAGGCTTAAGGCTACTATGGGTAACCAAGGATTTTCAAGCAAGACTCCAGAACTGGATTTAAATATTAAAAAGTCATTGCACACATTTAAATTTAATATGTGGCAATACTTTCTCGCTACTAAGCTTGAAACTATGAAGTCCGTCTGCTAAAACATTATTTTCTGACAATATGGGGAGATAACTCGACCCGTTTATGAAATTATATTTATTTCGAGGTTCACAAAAGGGTTGTGAGAATTTCACACTTGAGAGTTGAAAGGTTAGCGCTGATATGAATGAAACGCTTTGTTGAATGAAAGCGTTATTATGTACCGGTTTCACTTGAAGGTGCGCTGGAATGTTTAGTATTCAGATAAAATGAATAGTGTAGGTGTTTTTGTTTAATGTGAGAGATTAATGAGGCTTATGTTTTGTATAATTTTTTTCGTAAAATAAAAGATAAATTGACAAGGCGGAGAATTTGTTCAAAAATAATAATCATCATCATCAGCCTGTTATCGCCCACTGTTCAGCATAGGCCTCTCTTCTTGTACGCCACTCGTCCCGGGCCTCCGCAGTTGAATCCAGGTGCTCCCTGCGGTTATTCTAATGTCGTCAACCCACCGCATTGGTGGGGACCTCTGTTTCTATGGGCACTCATGTGTCTCCAGGTTAATGTTTTGGTCCACCAAAAATAATCATATGTTTTGTTTACTACATTATTAATAAACAACCTATTTTTTATTTCATACCGTCTCAAAACTGTGTACTAAAATGTTAAGTAATATACTATTCCTCGAAGTATCTTCAGTCAATAAATCACAAACAGAAAAGCGATTCTTAGTGCAATCGGGCCTTAATTTAAAGAAAGTTTATACAAAAAGATTTTATAAGATATTATGCATTTCTTGTTTCTAGCGAATGTTTATTATTTGGTTATTCTGTTTTTCTTTCTTCCATCGACACATTCAGTGCAAAAGATACACTTTTCCTCATACTTATGGCACGAGTAAAGGAGTGTCGTGGCTTCCACAAATAGCAGATAAAACACATCCAGTGCCACTTGTTTACCTTTCTGTATATAGAGGGCTTCAGATGCTCTCTGTAACAGAATATTACAGATGAACAACTCACAATAACTATTTAAATCGTTGGCGCAAAAAATAAGAGTCGCTCAGTATGACGAATCGAATTCTTGGTAAAATTGTGATAAAATGAAGAAGTTTTGCTAGTAAAATATGATTTGAAGATGGCGCTGTGTGATATATCCTGAAATACTCGTACACGTATCTGGTCTTTCCGCATCATTGTCTTCCACAAAACAAACAGACTGTTTGTGGCGCGTGTTTGTAGTGGGTTGTTGTTCTAGGCGCCAACTGCCCGTTAGCTGTGATTAAACGCCCCGTGCGTACACCACTCATATTAAATACCTACCTATCTAGTTTAATAGCTAGAATAGCTGACAAGACATTATAGCTATGAAAGTAGAAAGGTTGTGTGTGCGTGGGTAAAATTAGTGTGGCTTTCAAACAGCTCGAAGGTCCTCTGATATTGTTTAAAAAAATCAATTAATTCAATATAGCTTTAATAAAATAAATAACTCTGACAAACAAAATACTTTTTTCATTTATTTTTTTCATTTATTTTTTTAATGTTGCAAGTTTGACAAGAGCTTTCAGATGTGGCCATTTAAAAAAAATATAAAGAATGCTCGGTATCTATCTATTGTATAATTTTTTTTTTAACACTTAACCAATTTGTTACTTTCATCTGATGACGTAACAGAAAACAATTTAGCCAAAAAATACGATCATAATGTAGTTATTTAATGAACAACATTAACCCAACAAACAAACTAATCTGAGCTTATTTCCTCACTACCTCAAAGCTTTCCTTGTAATTAACGAACGGACAAATATTTATTTAAGAGACTCACAGACTCACAGACAGGATTACCGGATTTGCTAAAGATAGAAGTTACAGTAAGGATTTACGAGTTTAGCTGTGATTGACGAGTGAGGATATCAATGAGATAGATGTGTTGTGATGTGATTTATTTTTGACTAGTAAATGCTCGCGACTTCGCTTGCATTAAGAAGTAAACCTTGCATCCCCTATTTCACCCCTTTAAAAGGGAAATTTCTATAAATCCTTTCTTATCGGATACCTACGTCATAACATCTACCTTCATTCCAAATTTCAGCCCAATCCGTCCAGTGGTTTGGGCTGTGCGTTGATAGATCACTATATCAGTCAGTCAGTCAGTCACCTTTGAGTTGTATGTAGGTTTGTGTTATATGTATAATGATATACATATATACCTAAACACTCACTTGTTGGGGCAAGTGGTGAACCCGATAAGCCGGGGGTGCAATGAGTGCTCCTTCGTTTATGATGGTTCGCCATTTGACTGGAAAGAGGATCTTTGTTTGTGATTGTTTTAGTATCGGAATGTATGTATGTATGTAATATATAAAAACCTGTAATGCTATTTATTTATTATTAACATTATTAAAACGAACAATAAAGAAGGTGAATTTACCGATCAGATGAATAAACAAAGTAAACTACGTAAGCAATATGTTTAGTCTAACAATGTCTCTGACATTCATTGTCGGAGGAAGTATAGACGGAACAACAAAAAAAAAAAACCAAATTCCTCTATATTTATAAAAAAAAAAATTAAATGTGTGTCTGGTCCAAAATATATAAAATTTTATTGAAAATCGTTCAATGCGGATATAGTATACCAAGCCTGAATAAAATCGGTAGGCATAAAGGGACGCCAATAAAAAGTCATTCAAGCGGTAAAAATGTATCATTCATTGAATCCTTTTCCTATCAAATAGTTAATTAATCAGCAGCACTCTAACTGTCCTATTATCAGACCTCAGCCATCATGTAATTCTACACCTAAGTCCATCTCGAGACCATATCTATACATATACACACATATCTGTTTATTCTGTACAGAGTGGTCAGTCTATGAAGTTGACACACTACCTACCAACTTAATATACCCATGTGTCAAGCTAAATTCAACCTTATTACGATTAAATAAAGTGTTATTAAGTAGTACTATAACTTGGTATAATAGACACACTACATACAAACTTGTTATACACTTACTTCAATCTAAAATCAACCTTATTACCAGTGAATAAAGACTAGTTTAATAGCAAAGTAAGTTGGTATAATAGAACAATATCAAATGTAGACATGGCCATGCTAAGCTGCAATGCTGCACCTCATTTATCGATGTAGGCACGCGGTTGACAATTGATAGGTATCGCGTAAATCGATTATTTAGTGATGTGGTACCTACTATCGATAACATTTGACAGTTTTTTTTAAATGTTTTTTTCTACGCACTTGTAACATAATACACATAATTGGAGAGGTAATAATTAAAATAAATTAAATAACAAAAGGAGCGTAAATGTCAAATTGATTTATTTACATTTAGATTTCAAAATTATATTGTTTTGGCGCGGGGAAACTGTACACCACAATACAGAATAGAAAGATATCTAGTATGGTGTACAGAAAACCCTCAGCGTACAACACAAATTGCAGCAATAGAAAATGTAAATAGGAATGTACGCACACCCTTAAATGGATAAATAAAGGAATTTTAATTTGAATTGAATTTGAATATAAAGATACAAAATTTGCATACATTTAATATGCAATTTTTGTATCTTAATAAAGCTAAGTCTATATTGCATTGTTGTAATAAATTCTGAATCCATACATAAAGGTATTTGTTAGTTCTTTAAATTTTAATCTCTTTCTATTAGTACAAGATAATGTTCAAGAATAATTTATCACTTAAACAGTCAGAAACGTTATTAAATAGTTCTTGCTAAAATCGGTTTAATTTATATTTTAGCATGTACCTACATCTTTGACCAAATAGAAGTCACGCGCGATCGCTTAGTTAAAACTATACAAAAAAATAAGGAAAGAAAATATGATAAAAATTAACGGTACTTACAACATAAAAATAACGAGTTGTACCTCATCCCTAGTTAACCGGAAACGAGCTGTGCATTTACGTGCGCGACTGTCCGCTGCCCGCTGCTATGAAACGAACGATATTCTGCTCTCATGGCATTCACGGTACACTCGGCAACATTATAACTGTTATGTAGATACTAGGACATGCTCGCGGCTTTGCTTTATATCAATTTGAAGTAAAGTGTTTGTAATTGTGTATTTTGGGCACCAAAAGAATTTAAATCTTTGCATATAAAATTAACTAATTTTATATGCAAATATTACTTTACGGTACACTCGGTAACATAACTGTTAAGTAGCTGTTATACATGATAGATGCACGCAGTTTTGCCTTTGTTTCAGGTAAAAATGTGTGTTTATAAGGAACCAAATGATCTTAAATCTAACATTCAAAATAATATAAAAATAAACTTAAGTAAGAAATTTAGACCCTTACCGTCTTATTACAAAAAAATGGTTTGTTCTAGGCTTATGTCAGGTAATACGAAGTTCAGGGTTGTTACCGTAACACGAATTCTTATTACAAAAACAGGACTATGTCAAGACTTGTTGCTACAAAGAACGATCCTAGGTTTAAATATTATATCATCTGTGGTAGCAAAAACACGAAGTTTTTTTTTTGTTGGCTATTACTACGTAGGTAATTTGTTAGTTTTTAAGTTAAAATAACCGTCAACAAAAATATTTTAGCGTCTTTGACGTTGTCATTCAAATTGTTTTTTTTTTTGGTTTCAAAAAGTTGCATTATTTAGCAACATATCAATGAATTCAAAAAACAAAAAACGAGCCGCAAACTGGTACTGGTGGCTTTATTAATTTATTTCATTAAGGAATTAAATTTAACATCTACTGCAAAATATACTTATACTGTAAGTTTAGTTTTATTTATTTCTGGTGTGGGTTTAATGCAGTAAAAATACACAGACATATTATTATTGTTGGAGCGATAATTTTAGTTTGTAAGATTTTTACTAGATGGCGCTGTACGTCGTTGAATCGCACAAAGACCCCAGCGTCATTTCAACTGTATAGTTTTAGTTACTATTAATAAACGAGCTCTCCAACACAACACAACACAGTCTTTTCCTCAGTTGGATTGCCTCCACTCAGGGAGCTATTTAACCCTCAACCCCCAGTTTTTATCAAGGTTAGATTGGCTCCCCCGCTCGTACAATTATTATTCTTATATTAACTTTTTACATTGACACAAGTTTTAAAAAATAAAATAAATGTTTTTATACTTGAGGTTTGATTTAACATTTGCATATTTTATTATATAATTTAGATTAAGAAAACAAATTGATCCAGTTTAGTTTAAAATATTAGGTGAAAATATCATATGTACATTTTACTATAAATTTGTTTTAATCCATAAATATTAGAACATTAAACAGTTTAAACTTCACTGATTACAGTAATATATGTTGCTCAAGATATTAGGTATACAACAATCACACAAATTCTTTTTATAACAATCCAAAACTGTACAAAACTGTCCAAAACCAAACAGTTTTTAAACGATTATTAGAACACAATAACAAAATTTTGAAAATAAATCAATATCACCTCTAACTAAACGTCAGAATGGTTCCATACTTCAAATCCAGCTTAGAACAGAGTTAAACCATAGTTAAACTAGGTGTCGCGGCAAACTAAGTTTGGATCATCGGAAGTCCGAACTATCGCGTTAGTCGTTTTGTAATAAGAAATTATTTGGTACCAGACTTAGTATTGACTTAGCCCGGTAATAACAGTTAGACCTCTTTTTATAATAAGACGGTTAAGGTCACATGGAAAAAAAAATACACTTTGCAATGTAAAACCAAAGGCCTCCGCCACGGAGGGAACTAGACTTCTGTATAAAATCTAGCATTCATCTAAGCATCTAACATTTGTTATTACCTTACGGTATACTCAGTAACATGACTGTTACGCAGATAGTTGTAGATGCACGTGGCTTTTCCCGCTTTACTTAGAGATATAAATTAGCGTATGTCAAGACCTGGAAGACCATGGAAGAGGCCTTCACCAAATTTTGGGTGCCCTAAAGATATACTGAAGAAACGATTCATATTATGTTAATATAAAACAATTAATATAAAAAAGCGGGTATTTGGTATTTGGGGGCCCCATGGGTGTTAAATAAAATTATCCCGATTATGAATTTCTTAACTACAAAACACAAATGTTGTTGGTATTGATGTGAAGCCGTTAGAAGGTTTCGTGTGAGTTCCTTAATATGTTCTTTTTTTTACATTAAATAGGCTTACGTTTGACTATAGCCTGCCTGATGTTAAGCACCACTATAGTTCTGTGGAAGTTACCAGTAACGTTGTTTAATAACTAATTATTGTTAAACCTTATACCTTTACATAACTTTTCATATTGACGTCCATGTTTAAAACTCCTCGAAGCGTGTCTAAACCATAAAGTTGAAACTTTTCAATTTATTTTACAAGAAAGGGTTGTAGAAATACTTTACGACCAAATAAGGAAAGTTGAGTTGTTAAAAGTTGTTGCTTTCTATGTAACAACACTCCGATCTCGAACTTGTGGTTAAACAACATTGTAGGCTTGATACTGATTAGAACTAAGTACAATATTTTCTCTTACCAACAGACTTATGAAAATAAATTACAGATAACTTGACGAGATAAAAGATTGAACATCGGCTTCAGTTGAGAAGTGATATTTTTATCGTTAGAAAGAAAGAAAGAACGAAAACATTTACTGTGGTGTGTACAGAAAAACAAATACAAACAAACATAATAAACAAACATTATATCTGCCACAACACATCCCCAACTCAGCATAACTGAACATCATTCATAATCGATTTACAGGACTATCAAATCACTATTCGTTTTTACTTTTGAGTTTTTGAACATTTCCTGTGAATATGTAAATAAATGGTGCGAATGGCACAAGTCCTTAAGTTTTTTAGTTCTGTATGCGTGTAGTTGCCTTTGCATGTTTTTGTTCGACATAAAGAGATCCTCACAAGATAATATTAACACTCTTTCTTTTATCGCCAAAGTTTTCTATTCTTACTAACATACATTTAATTCACAAAATACATAAAAAACCATGTGATCAATCCAACAGAGCAAGTTACTTGCGCCTCCATTACTAAAGTCATTGAAATATCACAACTAAAGTGCCATGAATTCCGGATCCTATTCCACTCGAAATGAGCAAAGGGGTTACTTTCGTCATTTTGATCATGATAGTTCTGATATTACTCCTATTTATTAATTATTTTGTTTGTGTAACAACTTCAATACTTGATATTGTATGATGAATTATATGTATAGGATACTGGGTTCCTATTCGGCGTATTTTTATAGCAAACGACAGAATAAATACAGTGTGTTACACAGACTAAACAAAAATATTTTTTTTTACAAGAAATGGGTTTGATCTTAATAAAAAAAAATAACGCCGCTCCTCCCGGTTCTGCACCATCTTCTGCCATTCGGTAGATGAAGCTGCATTTTAAAGGTGTCAAATTAATTCCTCTTTACAAGAGCTCACGTTAACCCCTTGTAAAGTTCCGAAGACGCAAGCAATAATAAAGTTGAGTTCTGGTAACTTGCAGAGGTGCATAACTCAGTCAGTTCGCGCCATGTTAGGAATTCCAACATGAGGAGTGCTTACTTTATAACCTACTTTGGTGTTGGTGTATTTGAACTTACTTCCCAATATTATACACGCATTATATGTATACTACCTATATACGAAAATATATATTACATACGAAACTTGTGTATGTTTGTGGCTTCTTTACGCTCAAACGTCTGAACCGATTTGCATAAAGTTTGTTATAGGATTAAATCCTAGATAAACATTTAAGTACTTAACTTTTAAAATAAAGCATTGCCATCCAGCGTGGTAATGCGGCCAGTATGCTGCTCTCTGGTAGTGGGTTGGAGCACTTAGATAATCTTTAGGCTTTTCTAAAAAAAATCTAAGTGCCCCTTTTTATGTAGTAGGTAGAAGTAGTATGTTTAGTTTTTCTTTCCTTGTTTTTATATTTATTATTGTAAACATTGTAAATAAAAAGAGTAACTTTATATCGCTGATTAATGTGGGTGAAACCAAAAGTATTACATACAAGTCGGAATAGATGTCGTTGAATTAATAAATGATAAGGAAAAGTCGAAAGTCTTACTAAAAGAAATGTGTTTCAAACTCATAATTTGAAAGTTCAAAACGCCTCATTTTCATCGCAAATATTTAACTCGCGCTTCTCGCTTTTATTTTCTACTAAAAACCTTCTCATTCAATGTAAAAAGACCTCTCAATTTTCGTTATTTGTGTCTATGTATAATATAAATAAAGCCTTCATTTACCGGAGATTACACTACTTCAGAGATGAAACATCATTATGAAAAGATTACAGTTTTTTCACTTGGTTAGATTTTGTTTATAAACTTTTATGCCACGTTAGTTTACCTTTAAAAAATCGATTCACATTAGTCTGTTTTTCTAAATTATCGATTTTTAAGACATTTAACGACAAAGCGTATTTCTAACCCCGTTCATTATATGTAAGTTTTGAATGATTCTGGTCGCCGTTTATAAAAATGAATGTAAGTTGATAATATTATATTTAGGTACTGAAAACGCATTTAAGTATGTTTTGCGTTACCAGCAAATTTTAGAGCTATAAAATTTCGTAGTCTCATAAAATAGACATGTGTTTGTCTGTGTGTGTATATGTGTAATATACAGTAGTATATGTATAATTTCGTATGTGTGTATCTCAAACGCTTGATGCGCTCAAGATAGCCGAGTGAAACGGAAAGCATTTTTCCGGGAAACTGCTTTAGTAGGAATGAGGTGTTCAAGGAAAAGAAATATCTAAAGTTAGTTGCTTTCTACAAATATTAATATTGATAACTAAATTTAACAGTAAAGATGTGAAATGAAAGTTATTTATTCTTGTTTTTTAAAATGCAACTTTATAAAAATTTAAATCAAATATTATAATAGTTCAAGCGGTACAGATTGAACTGTAATTGATAGCGTTGACACACTCAATTTTCCTACTCTACTCTACTCTACTTTCCTGCTACTCCAGTTAGACATCCATTTTTAAGGGATTTTTGGGATATATTCACATGTTTTGTCTTTGTCCGGATTGCTTAAAACACTCTTAGGTACAAAAAAATGTTTACAAACATACAGCAACAGTTATTTATTCCAAAACAATAGGCTTACAAAATGAATAGAGCAGAGGCTATTCACATTATGAAGGATGCGGGAGGCGGCGCGGCGGAAAATGGTCTTTGTAGTCTTCATGCAGGCTTCATGCAGTCTGACTTTTCATGCCAGGCTCGATGTGGGCTGCAGTTTGCTGTTACTTTTTTTTCCTTTAGTGCATTGTGGGAACTGAGCTGCTGCTGTTAGGAGCTGTATGTGTGTAGCTTGGTTTTTAGGCCGCGTGGGTTGATGTAGCTTTGTGTGCTTGTGAACTTAAGTAAAACCTATGTATTCATGGTATTTGCGTGTGAAGAGAGGTAATATTATGTAAAGATTTTGTTGAATAACCATTAGATCTTAATGGAAAGATCGGTTACTAAACGTGAAATTTATTGGATGTTTGATTTTATTAATAAATTGTTAGATAATGCTGTATCTAATCTAAAATTGTTAGATAAACACATGCACTAAAGACTGTTTTAAAACAATTTAGAATATTTGTGATACAGAAAACTAAATATGCGTTGTTTGTTACACAAACCAATTTTAAATAATCAGACAAACTCACCGTACTCTCTTGCCAAAGTAAACCTCTTTGCAAACTATTTAAAAACTTGGCTCTCAAATTGCAAGCCAGAGACCAAAGTTCCATAAAATACGGACCTAGTTAAATGCGCATTTCTAGCCATTATATTAGCTGGATTAAGCCGGATAAAGTTGGATTAAACTAGGCGGCAACGGTTCCGGATAATGAGATAATGGGCCGTTATTTATAAGAGCCACTGTCAAGGGCAGTTTTACGGGGCAAATGTGCCAATACAGAATGTGGGCTAATATTATGGTATAACACGCCATTTTGGATAGCATAAACAAATATAACCCTCAGTTTTAGACTATTTCATGCATACTACGTTTTTTCTTCACGATCAATTTTAGAAACAACCTCGATTTTTCGAAAAACTAATAAATAAATAAATAATAATAAATAAATAAATAAATCATTAAAATCAAGCTGTCTATTTTCATGTCATGGTACTAAAAAAATATAATTTCCATTAATATTAAAAATAACTCAGGCAATATTTTTATCAATTTCATCACCAGGTAGGCATAAAAAATGAGTATAAAATAAAATATTTTCCTTGATAAACCAATGCCTTTTAGAAATACCTCCGTGAATGGCATCCGAATACGCGATATGCCACGAGCGGTGTACGTAGGGATGTCTCCTATATTCTTTAAAATAACTTATAATTTTATTTAACCTTGTCTTTCAAATTTAAGGAGTACGTGTACATATACTTTATGCTATAGTCACCGAACATAATATGTATATTAATGCTACACTATAGTAAGTAGGTAGTATATTTTGTAAAATAAAGTGATTATGAGTATTGAATTTTTTTTAACGATATTTAATAGCTGTTTTTTTAGTTTTGTAATTGATATTTTTAGTCAAAAAGTATTACATTTCATCAATGCTACGAAACGGTTAACAATCCTTCTTTCCTCTATGATTTGCTTAACGGATGATTCAATACAAAGTAAAGTAAGATGTCAATTTATGTCAACAAAAAATTTACCTTGCAGTTAGTAGACCATAGCCTAGTTAGTTAAGGCGTCCTGGACGGTGATCGGTGATAAGTAGATTCAAATCCTGCCAGTCGTGATTATTTTCGCTCATTTTCAAATAAAAAATTAAATTATAAAAACATTCAAGCAACTGTTTTACAACAACTAAGGCAACCCTATCACTTCCCTTCAGCAGAGCACCAGACGACGATTTTCCGGCATTACGCAGGTATATCGCGGAGTATTGAGGAAATGCGCCAATTTCTATAACAAAATGTACCACGAGAATATTTTACTCCGGAATTTTATGAGCCATTGCAATTTGTATTTCACGCGCGTCTCTCGCGACATTTATTGTTGTTTATTGACACGTCAAGGTGAAAGGAAAATCGCGGCTAAAAGTTTTCTAATTTATTAGCTGACTGAAGTGGGCTTTAGAGGCGATACAGGTACTTTTGGAAAAAACTTTTTGCCGTGCTAAAGACACTTTAAATCGCTGTTCGCTAGTTAACATTATCAGCCCGACTGAAGTACATTTGATAGCCAAGTTGGTAATATTTAAACTTATGTTTTAAACCCCGACAAAAAGTCGTGAATGTCCAAAAGTACCTGCTTTTGCCGTAATAAAGTTTGTTTCTCTATTTGACTGTCTGTAACATCGTAGTTTTCAAATTAAAAGGCAATTAGTGTCTCGAAAGAAGGAATATCCAAGTTGCAGCTTGTTCTCCTTACTGTACCTACTTACTTATTAGATTTACATATATTTTAACTACCATTTTGTATATAAAATAAAATAAAATAAAATAAGCCTTTATTTAAGATATATTCAGTTGATTCTTACAATAAAATACTTCAAATGTTTACTTTAGAATTTCAATAAATGGGAATAAGAGGTAGGTAATTTAAATTTGAAACTCATGTCACAATTCAACATATGTATATACTTTAGACTTATTATTGCAATAAACTACATACTAAGATTATTGGAATAAACTACCTACATAAAGTTTAACAGATTAAGTTACAATTTATTTTGAAAAACTAAAACATAAACACAAAAGAAAACGCGATAATATCGGCATTTTCTTCACAGTACAGATAACGGGCTGATAATTCTGACAGTCATTAAAAAACCGAATCGAAGTTGATTTAAATTGGTAAGGTTAATTTTATTTCTATGATTTTCAATACAGACTTTATGCAAATCAGTCGCATGACAGCTTTCTCAATAATTTAATCCTACCTACGATATGTAAATTACCCATTAACAACGACATTTAAATCTAACCATCTGTTAACTCAAGGAGTATTCAGGATAGAACGTGCACTAGACAGTCATTCGGTTAGGTAATTTGTTGCATGCTGCATTGCGGATGTCAGCGAATCGGCACATTTGCGGACATCCGTCAAACGCAAGGACAAACTCTATGCGTCGGTCGCGGGTAATTGAGTCAGATATAACCTACAAACCTATAATGTATGTACCTACAAACTATCATCATCATTGGCTTTATTTTGTCTATGTGAGATGATTTAAATGAAGGGAGTGTGGGCCCAGCGGTTCCAGTGTCTGCTTTTCATCCAGACGCTACCTGATTCGAATCCGACCCAACACCAATGACTTGTATTTTCAAGTTATGTGTTGATTTGTCCAAGAGAACTCCCCTAACGAATTAATTCTGCGGGGGAGTCATGACCTTCAGTCATGAGGAAATACCTACGACAATCGACTAAGAGAGAGATGATTTATGTGGCGTCCATAAGATTAGCAACTGCGCTTTTGGGTAAGTAAACCGCAGGAGCCACGGAACCACGGACGTGGTCATAATATTGGCGATTCTAACTTAATAATTTATGAGGGACGTAATTCAACTAGCGTATAAAATCTGTGCTGAAAATAGTATCCATGACTGAAATCAGCACACTGTGGACAACAGCGTCGCTCGTGCAGTTTGTCGATTCTTGTGAGCAAGTAAAATGTTGGCTGTCAAGTGTAATATATCCTAGATTTTCGGATTAAGTAGCAATTTTTTTCGTTGTTAAGTATAAGGTCACAGCTATACTGAGATACGTAACCATTATAAAATCAAGACTCTTGGCCATTTGTGAGTGAAACAAAACGTCCGACAATAAACAGTAAGGTACAGAAATCTTCAAAATCTCTATGCTAGATAAATGACTTCAAAGTGACTATTTACTTCACGGGAGATTTTAAGATATTAAATTCCTGTATACGTGCTGTCATATACACCGCCTTGGCTTTCCTCTATCCCCATTGTTTTCCCTTTACACCTCCAATATCAACCTTATAGGCCATTATCGAATTCAATCGTCAAACAGACGCGGCGCTGAATATTCATGCGGTATCGTAAACTGCGGCATACATTGCGCGCTATGCTCACACACATGGGACATTAATTAATGGCGAGCAAGCAACGGACGCCATCTGCGACGAAGCCGTTAAATTTTACGAGCGACACAGATGTGTTAGTAATGGTGCAATCTGGCTTTCTTGTTGGATTCTCATTTGGTTACAGAAATGATTGGTTAATTGAAAATGGCTTTTGATTACTGCAGTTTTTTCTGTTCAGTGGGTTGTTTGATTAGAAATATTGGTAAGACATTGAATCAGGCGTTACTTTGCAGAAATCTTTTGCAGATGACACTCTGGGAAGAATGTAATGTTGTTCCGCTACGAAAATTATTGACGTTACGTTCTTGTTCATAATTTCGCGTATTTATAAAAGTCAAATATACTTAATGTTAATAAATATTTTTTTTGCATTGAGTACGAGTGTATATAGAGGCTATTTTTATTTCATTTTAGAAGTCACGTTAGTGGAACTAGCTATAGATGTATAATATATGATTAGTAATTATGTGTCTATAATCATTAAAATAATAAGGTCAATTTGTGTATATTATTTAATTAAATCTAGCTAAGATATTGAAACATTCTTACCTACTTTGCAAAAATCCATGAAATATAATAGTGCTTTTCCGCTGCGACTGCTCCTTAACCGGCTTCAAACAACACTATATGTATATTTCTCCAGAGTTTCATTTTAATTATTTACAAAAGGGTAAATGCGAACTAACATTTTATATCTGTAATTGTGCGTTAATATTTTTCCACAAGCTCTGTAAATAATTTCGCGCCCAAATAATAAAATGTCCTTTATAAGCCGAGCAACTAACGGTTTTGCCGAGTCATTTAATTGCTCGGAAGTTTATAAACTGGTCCTTTCAAAACAAGAGCAGCTGTTTTTATGAGGGTACTGTAAAGGATGGGACAAAATAATATAAACACAAAATGTCTTTTGTTAGAATCTGTTAGATAAACAATTAAGTGAACCTTTACAAACCTAACAAATGCAAATTTCGGGAATTATTACTAAGTAGTCTGATAACCGTTTAGACATACAAAAAATAGTTACCGCATAAACGATAATCTAGCTAAATTTTTCTAAGTAGAGTTATAAAGTATAAACGTATTAAAATATTATTGATATATTATTAGGTAAGCAATGTTTATACTGCTTACTCATCTTTTGTCAAAACTAGAACACACCATGCTCATACTCGTATATGATTAAAATAAATAAATAGTACTTAAAAACTTCCATCAAAAACTACAAATTAACGTTGTGTTTTAATTGCAGGAAACTTCCAAGGTGACATCGCGATCCCAGACTCCGATCTCTACCGAGCAGCCACGAGGTCACCCGAGACGAAGATCAACAAGTCTCTTCAAGAAGAAGTAGAGAGACTGAAGAAGGAAGTACTTCTGGAAGGACTGCAGGTGGAAGAGGAAGGAATGCCGGACATATTGAGGAAGAGGACCAAGCAGCCGCTGGTGCTGTCGCAGGATAAACCGAAGAAATATAATGATGCTGCGCTTATGACAAAGGTAAGTTTGTATTTATTCTATAGAAAATATGTACAAGATAATAGAATTCTAAAATACCACCTTTCAAATTTAATCAACGTTTCACGTAAACAATCGTTATGATTGATAGTCGAATTTGGTCTCTTAAGTAGGTTTTAGATACTAAACAATACAGCTGTTTTTTTCTTACGAAAATAATGTTAAATGCTTTATCTTTATACATACATAAATTAATGATTAAAACAACAACATTTTTACAGGCACTTCCAGCTGGCGTAGACAAGTCAGTTCTATTAAAGAACGGCAAACTATTGCCCGAGGAATCGGAAAATTTTACCGACATCGCAAATCAAACGAGACTGGAAAGCAATCAGACCATCACAGATAACCTAACCGAGTCCGATAGCCTCGAACAAGATGGAGTACTAGTCGTAAACGTCTCAACTGATAACATTCTCAATTTAGATGAACTATTCCCTCACATACAGATTTCTAATATTAGCAGTAAAGCTGATGAAATCACAAACAAAATCCAAAGCAACAGCCGAGAAATCACTGGAGATAGAAACAACAACATCAAATTTAAAGATTTACCTGAAAATGTGACCATTGCTCCCGCTCCCACTAATGGGGTTTTGCCGTCGAGTGAAGAAGACGATAAGTTAAATAAGACTGATGAAGAGCTGGAAAGAAAATCTCTGAAAAATGATCTCTTACGGCCGACGGAAAGTTTACAAAATCTAGTGGAAGATGTTAATGGAAGAAAGAAAAGAAGACGGAGACATGGAAACAGACGAAGGTATGGTATTTATAGTTTTACTATAGAGAAAACTCATGGCTTTATTTATGCGTTAAATGGTATTACCTAACAAATTTCATTGAAATTGGTTCAGCCGTTTGAGCTTTGAGCAGAAAGAATAAATACACACAATCATTCACACATACAAATTTTTGCTTTATAAAATGAGTGAAAGTGTTATACGTGTGTATGACTACTGTAATTCTAGTGTACTTATTTATTTATTCACACAAATGTTATTGGATGTTAAACTCAGTTTGGTGAGCAAATGCAAACCTAACTCCGTAAGCATTACTTCAGATTATGGAAATAGTTCAGTGGAATGGATTGAGGCCAGTCCAAGCCTCAATTCTCAGACTCAAAGGAATTTGATATTCGGTGCAAATCTGGTGAATTTACATACTATCGTGCTCAAATAGATATGTTCAATATGCTCGAATGTCTTCAGGTAATATCACAGGAACCAGGAAGAACGCAAGTGAACTGAACAAAGTTTAAAGTTTTCCTTTTATATATATAAATCTTGCGACATTCTTTGAAAACTCTTTCTTTGAATTGTTCGAAAGTTTATTAAATCTGTCTATTGGACTTAACGGAACGTTTTTACAAATCGCTTCATTAAAACTCTCTTTCAAGCTGGTTAAAAACTGCGACAATCACTATAAAACTCCTCTATAATATTGAATGTCTGTAACTCAGGTATTTAATCTGAGACAAGCGCTTCCCTACCAGTTTTTGGCAACTGCCGAATCGGGTAGTCCTTGGACGGGTAATCAAAAAGTGATATTCTATTTGTTTAAAAAAAGTTTGTCCGGCTATTTCTCATAGTACCTACTTTAGCCAAACCATGTCCGAGATCCTAAATATAGATAAACACTAAAGTCTCGACACTAGACTCTACTCTTATAAGAAGACTAGTGGATGCTCGCGGCTTTGCTCGCATTAATATGTAAAATTTGCATTCCCTATTTCACCCCTTTAAAAGTGGCATTTCCAAAAATCCTTTCTTAGCGGATATCTACGCCATAACATCGATCTGCATGCCAAATTTCAGCTTGATCCGTCAGTCAGTCACCTTTCAGTTTTATATATTTAGAAGACGCAGTATTTAATTTCCTGTCGTATTTCCCTTGCCGTCTGCCTCATAAAAATGCATCCAAAGACTCCTGCACAAGATTCTGAATCTGCATTCGGCTCCATTCATTAGTTGCGTTTAATCTCGCCAGAGGGCTGCGGAATTCTGATGAGCGTCTGCACTATTCATACCTTTTACTCGTACCTTGACTTTTTAAATTGTTTGAAAAAATATTAGTGTGAGGAATTTGTAGTGGTGATGCGCGATATAGTTATTCCCTGCAAATAACTATATCGCGCATCACCATTTATGATTAAGGGTTATAAAAATAAAAGAAATGCTTAGTTATGTATGATATAACGTCTGTAAATATTGTATGCAAATTATTATTTTTTTAAACTGACTACTTGCTTCATCCAAATTAAATAGAACGAGGTAACTAGAACCAAGTATATTGGTTTAAAATAATATTATCTTATTATTTATCATTACTTTAATGTACAAAAGAAAGCATAGACACGTAAAATAAAATTACTACTATTATATATTATTTCTTTACAGACTAAGAAACATACATTCCAGTGAGCGTTTTGGCCAGAATTCCCTCTCAGAAAACAACACAGACTCTCATTTCATCCGCAAGAAATTTTTTCGCCATCACAAGAAACACACTAGCAGAGAACACAGGTATGTACAACTTACTTTCATTTTTCCATATATACCTATTTGTATAAGCAAGTGTATCACTAAATACAAATAATTAACACAGAAGTTCGTATATGTCGATTTTTTAATACTACTTATTTTAATTTTTTCGCTGTCATGAACTTCAAAACTAAGACAGTATGATTTTAATTTAAAATCTAAAATGGCAATGCTTTTAGACTTAGAAGTTACCCCTTGCTAACAAGCTCGCGTTATGCTGTTATAAGTCGCCGGCATCGACTAGTTTAATACAGATAGATATTTATAATAAAGCCTATTTGACTTTCAGGAGCGAAGAAAAGAAGTACGAAATACCAGAACACGAGTTCGAAGAGAGATTTGAGCTGAAGGCTCCTCCGAAGACCAACATTGGAATCAATAAATCAGAGGATACGCAGAACTTTGACAACTGGTTTTTTCGTGACGACATGGACGATTTAGAAGCATCTGAAACTCATGTGTACAACCATACAGAGGTAAGAAGATTTTTGTATATTTATCACTATACCATATATATATTATGAAGCTATTACTTTAAAAGTTATTTTATTATTAGTTGTTTATTATTATTTCAATATTAGTGATCCAATTTTAATACCATACAAAATGAGAGCGAATTTATTTCTTCAAAAGCTTATTGTAAGAATTAACTAACACCAAGTCAGTGGCCCTAGGGTGCTTAAAAATTCTTATACGAACTAATTTAATTCTTTTATTCGAATAAACTTGATTGTGTTTAGTTACTTAGCACTAATGACGTTAATGCAATTATATAATATCATAGGTATTTCTATCTAGATTTTTATTTTAGTCAACTTTTCTTTATTTAAAGTCAAGTCTTAGCATATTAAATTATCTGATTTGTCAAAATTGGCAATGATTTTTTTGACATATCACTGCAATATGATAAAAACATACTAGGTACATAAAACCAAAAGTCAAATAAAGAAATAAATAAAAAATCGCCAGCCATCGGAAAATACTCTAATTAAGTTCGACTAGGCTTAACCAAATTGGTTCGTTCATATTTTTACGTAAAAAGCTGGACATAAACCAGCCGGTTTCTAAGCCACTTGAAGCTGGAGAGATGCCAAATTAATATCACTACCATACAGGTTTATTTGGCATCTTAATACATTGTTTGATCATGCACTATAATCCAGCAATCTTCAAAGCGAGAGTAAAACGGTTCTCATCGGTAAGCACGCTCCATCTTAGGCAATAGCCTTTACTTATTATCAGGGAAACTATGGACAAATGCAAAACAGTTATATTTAAAAAAAAAACAAAAAAAAATGCATCCTGCCAGTATATAGTTTATTTGTTTGATAGTTTGTTGGTCTGTTTTTTTCCGCTTTCACTCCGCATCCGAGCGACGGATCAACGTGATATTCGGAATCATACAATTATAATAGAAGTGAAAGTTTGTTTGTTAGTCTGTGTATTGCGTTTTCATGCCGCAAGTGACAGATCATCGTGTTTTTTGGTATAGACGTAGTATAGGGTCCCAAGAGATGACGTAGGCTACATTTTATCGTCCTATGACTACTTTTTGGTTACTTTATTTAACCAAGACCAGCGGAGCAACGCATAGGAAATAATTAAGACTAATAAAACTAAAACGATGACAAATAAGATAAGATAAGATAAACATTATTTATTTCCACTAAAACAGGTTATCATTTGTACATTATATAAAAGTATCTAAATTAATTAAGTTCAAATTAAAATTGGGGTCCTGTCTACTGCTTTAGGATTCCCTGTGTTGCAGTATCCAGGGTTCTTCCACAGTGTCAACTATTGAAATTTAAATTAATTACAGATTAAATGCTACTTTTTATTTCGTTGTAATACAGACAAAACGGAATATTTTTGTACTACTCCTGGACGTGCTAGTCCAAGTATTATGCTTTTTATTTTATTTTAGAAAGCTAAATAGATAACCATTCTTACTCGATTTTCATCCAGATTCGTACAGTCGGTTAAATAAGCAAAAAATATACTTGAATTCAATAAAAAAACTGTAGCAGGCATACTTCATGTCTTGCTACGATTCCGTAGCAAGTTGCTACGACTAACGTTATTCATATATACATAATATTTAGTAATTCAAACTTCTATAAAACAATGAAAATGCTAAACATTGTTAATCGCAAGCAAACATCTTAGCAAGCTGAGCAAAACCAGGCTCAACTATCAGACCGGTAGTCAAGCAAAGGTATTTGGAAATAACATAAAAACAAAACTCAACTACTTTTACACGAAGTTCTAGTTTTTTCGCTAGTTATTCCACCAGCATCCATTAAAAAGGTTTTATTTTATCAAAATTTTAATGCTTTAAACTTAGTTTCAAACTTCAGTAAACCTAGCCTAGTTAGTACTTGCTACCACCAACATGCTTATTACCTAGTACATCTAATTCCTATCATAATTATCTGTTCGCCTCCAACATTATCTATTTTGCATGCTCGCAGGCACAGTAATCAGTGCTATGTCGTTATGCATATAGCTGAGGGGGTGGAATGGGGTGAAATTGTAGGGGGGGGAGAAGTCTGTAGCAAACTGTAGCAATTAACCAATTAGTTAGCAATCACTGACCTCTTAATGATACACGAAAAGAGCGTTTAATTGGAGTGAGCGTTGTGTTTTGGACTTAGTTCACGGGTGTTGATTTCAGTTGGAATTTTCAAATTATTTGAAGTTATAAAATCACTTTCTGATAATAAAATTTATGAATGAAATGTATGAATGGATTCAAATTGTTATTAATATTATTTAACGGTGGTTTGGAAGTCTCGATAGTAGAGTTGGCCGCTCTCATACGATGAAAGGACGAACAACTTTTTCAAAATTAGGAGATCAAATTAATAAACATATTATAATGTTTATTTAAGCTAGGTATGGCAGGAATTTTAATATTATGTGTAATCTAAAAATAAATAATAATGTCTTTTTAACCTATAACGGGACAAATTTCAAAAGCTCAAAGTGTTTGAAGTTCTTTTAACCTTTGCTTCTACGAATAATATTTTGGTAGGCTTTAAAAAAATGTCAGACATTCATGTAGAAGTGAATTCATTTCAATTTTTAACAGATTAGAACAAGCTTATGTTTTTATAGCTCAAAAAATATATAAATGTAATGGTTATGTTACAAATTAGCAATCGTTTGATTTATTGCAAATAAATAAAACAAAATTAAATTTGTAAATATATTAACATCCTATTATTGTTTGATATATCTGTATGTTTCTGTATATTGTATAAAATGTAACAGTTCTTGCTAGGATCTGGATACGTATGAGGTAAAGTAGGTTGTAATAAAATGAATTGTTGTAATGCCGCAGAAGATATTAAAAAAGTTGAAGTTGAAAATGTATTTTAGATCCAACTTACGCCACATCGAAACCTCATGACTGTTTGTATGACTTCAGTCATTTTACAAAATAGTAACAGTAGGTAAATATAAATACTAAGTATCTCTAAGTAACAGGAACAAAACTAGCTAAACTAAAAGTATACATACATAGGTATACTTTAGATCACCTCGTGGTGATAGGCTTGACTGTATGTAGGTTTGTAGGTATCTTCTTATTAAGCGTGTTACACCCTAGGCTGCAGCAATTCTTAATCAGGCAGGCTGTAATCAAACGCAAACCTATCTCACGTAAAAAAATGTGTGTATAATGTTAAATCATATAATATCAGATCTAATACAAGGCATTATTTCCAGAAATCCCGCCACCGCTCCATCCGCGCAGCAACCAACCGCAAGGAGCGTATCTGGGAGCACGGAGTCATCCCATACGAGATCGACGGCAACTTCAGTGGAGCACACAAATCACTCTTCAAGCAGGCCATGAGACATTGGGAGAATTTCACTTGTGTCAAATTTGTGGAGAGAGACGCTGATCTGCATAGAGATTATATTGTCTTCACGGAAAGACCTTGCGGGTAAGTTTCCTTTTAGGCAATGATCTGTTCCACACATAAATAAATAAATAAATAAATATTCCGGGACATTCCGCACACAGCGCCATCTAGCCCCACACTAAGCAAACGCTTGTGTCGTGGGTACTAGATAACGGATATAATACTTATATATACTTTTCTTTTGTAAATACATACTTATTATACATACAAACGACCAGACTCAACACAAGTAATTATACATTTTTAAAGTACATAAATACTTGTGTCATGCGGGAATCGAACCCGCGACCTCTAGATTAGAAGGCAGAGCCACTACCAACTAAGCTAACAGGCCAGTCATACATATAGTATACATATACATGTAAGCATCATCTTTACGGGAAAACCGTGTACCTAGTGTTAGATCATCTCAACATATTACATCCCGGCTGTTAGTCTAGTATCTACTCTACTAGCCGTACAGCCATGTCAGAGGCCCTTCAGGCGGCTTGATAAACTCTCGACACCAAAGTTGGCCACTCTCATTCGATTAGAAAAAGAAGACTTCTACTATTAGAACATGATCTCGTAAGATATCGACGGGAGTTAAAGAATTTGTTGTATATATTTATTTTAAATAATTAACTCAATGTGTGCATAATGCTTTTTTTCAAACCCCTGATAACTTTTCTTTCTAGTTTTAAAACCAAAACATGTAGTATCGAAATTTATCCTAAACAACATTATTGAATACAACCTATTGTATACTAAACCTCTTGCTACAAAATCAAAAGAGATTGTTTGAAATTCTCGTAAAGCTATTTCTGTCTCCATTATTTCGCAAGATCCTAGAAACAGATATTTTCCTCGTCCGTAAGACATCTCGAGAGATCTCCTAATGAACGGACTAAGCCGAATAATCCTGTTATACTGGAACCTACACACGATTAGGAAGGTCATGGCATATACTGCCACGTTTATATACTGTTTACAGGGTAAATAAACGTCTTAGGGTCCCTTTACTTTTTGTTTACGGGATAATTTACAGTTTTCTTTAAAAAAATCTACTTATAAGTAATCACGTACATAAGTAGATGTTAAGGAAATTATGTTTTGAAGCAATGTAATCAAAAATAGTGATCTTTTTGTTGTAGCAATAAAAAGCGAAAGCACTGTTTTAGCTAAAATTAAATTGAAATAAATTGAATGTCAGCAGAGATCAGAATAAAGTTGTTCTAAAGAAGATATTTTTAAAAATAAGAGTTCCAACCGAATATAAATTGAGTAAGATTTTTGTTTTGTTTCCTGAACTTTGAAGGCTTTCTAATAAGACTAACCTGCTTATAATCACCATAATAAATAAACAAAGAACATAAAAGTGGGTCAAAGAAACAGTTAAATAACTCAGAGGAACTTATAAGACTACACTCGTTAAATAATAAATAGTATAAATGTCCCAAGTGCTGTCATCACCAAGTACATTTACGAGGTAGTTGTAAATCAGAATAATTGAAATAATGCGCAAACTCGCATCATGATGTGCAAATAAAGAATAACGTCATGATAATGATGTCACAGGAATTCTTCTGAGTGCAGGATGCAATTCCGAAGCATTCAATCTTTTTCAGGATTAAAATAAACTGCTTATCTTATTGTTAGAAATAACATATTATCAGAACTAACTCTTTTAATGAGCAGCAATTTTTCTAAGCGATAGTTTTGCCCCTTATGAGGTGACTTTCAAGGTTTGACGTTTAATTTTACTAATGTTGTTTTTTTGTTGAATGTTCTTATACTTTATTACGTTTTTAGTATCTCCTCACCTTTTATATACTAGATAGGTTCACACCTGACAACAAGTCGCCATAATGTCAAGAATCTTTGCAGTGCTATCTAACGCGCGTTTAGAAGAAATCGGATGAGAAACGACATCGTAGCATCAGTATTACGCAAGCAATTACCCAAGCCATTAAAACCGCAAAATACAGATAATCCTGGAGAAAAATAGTGCACTAGACTAACCCACAATTTAAACTAGACACGATCTCAAGCATTGAAAAAACTGACTAAAAAGTAGATAAAGCAGCAATATTGCCTTTGCTTTGTTTGCCTGGAAGAGATCGCTTTTAGCGATAAGGTCACCATTTGTGGCATAAGAATTAAGTTTTTGTCTTTTTTGTATTATGATTTATTTTTATATGAGTGTCCAATAAAGCATTAATCAATCAATCAAGTCATCAACTGCCTTTCTTACCTATGTTTTTTTCCCCAGGTGCTGTTCTTTCGTGGGCAAGCGCGGCGGTGGCGCCCAGGCCATCTCCATCGGGAAGAACTGCGATAAGTTCGGGATAGTCGTCCACGAGCTCGGGCACGTGGTCGGCTTCTGGCACGAACACACGCGTCCTGACCGGGATAGCCATGTGCAGATCATTAGAGACAATATTATGAATGGTGAGCACTTATAATATTAAGGACTTTCTATCGGTGTGTAACCTTATTTGAGACTCATGTCCGTTCCAGTATATTAATCTTATCATATATCTCTTATTAATCTTATCTTGGTCTTCAAGTCGAGAGTAAACCGGTTTCTTCTAGGCAAGCGCGCTAGATCGTAGATTATAACGTTGCTTAACATCAGGCAAGTTGTAGTCAAGCGTGAGCCTATTTCAAGTAAAAAAAAAAAAACTTGGTCCACTGCGTTCTCTTTTTCGGCTATCGCGTCAGGTAACCTGAAGTGGTCGAATGCCTGACTGTACTGTGTAATTAGCCTGTTATTTTTTACAATGAACAGTATTTAAGCGAATTGGCCTCTAGGCCACCTGGCCCGATACTTCCCACATTCTATAAAGTAGACATTTTCAATGTAATCCAATAGTTTGCTTTACTTATAAGCTGACTTATATACCTATATATACATGAATGCCTAAAAAGATTTACCTTTTAACCTCATTTATTCCATCAAAGTCAGCTCAGTTTGTTGATGATATAAAGAAAAATACATGAAAATGGGTCACTGATTTTCAATAAGCAAGTACGTTTCGTATCCGTATTGCGCCCTTACTTAGTGAAAGTATGTTTTCCCAAAGCAAACCTTTTTACGTGACACTTTACTGTAAGTAGACCTTGAAGAACACAATATCGCGAGTAACAAAATATTTGTGTCTGTCGTAAAAATAGAATTCGGCTCTTTCAGAAAAACCGTGTCGAAAAAGGCTGCGCGTTTCAGGAATTTGAAGAATTTAGACATACAACCACAAGATGTTTCAGTAATTTAGTTAAAAGGTTTCTTTTTGTAAACCAAAGTCTGCTGAAATAAAAAAAATGTAGTCCACCAGCCATTGTCACAACATAATGCTGAAGTGAATTTAACTTGCACAATTGTATAATTTAATTTTTGTTCAACGGAAGAACCCTGGCACCGCGACACAGGGAATCCTACAGCGGTTGCCAGGGACACCTACAATGTTAACAAATGTTTTAAGGCAAATAAAAATTCTTTTATCTTTTATCTTTATCTTATCCAGCTTAAAATAACACTTGGTTAATTACACAACCTACCATACAATTGTACCAAATTGTTCAACAAGTGCAAAATTGTAAAGAAATACATTTTAGAAAACTTTCTTTTCAGCCTATCAATCAAATATTAAAAGGAGGCAAATAACTTTGATAGGTACTACTGTAACTTAGTACTTCATAGGTTTCTTCTAGGCAAACGTGCAAAATCTTAGACTACAGTGGTGCTTAACATCAGACAGGCAAAAAGAAAAAACACTTAACAGTTAAATTTAATAGAAGCCAGTGTAAGTAAAAACGTGAATTGTGAATTTTTAAATAACATTCGAATAATTTTAATAACAATTTTACTATTTCCATGCAATCAAATATTTTCAAAATGATTTACTTACACCATTTGAGTTACATTAAATTCCACCTATGATATCTACGCAAACATTCCGACTATCACTCTTAAATCTGTGTAAGGAGATCTAGTATCTAAGCGAGCGATAAGTACCGAGTAGTGATGTACAATTGTACACGGAATGCGTACTTGACCCGAATCCGTTAGAACCGTCTTTGAGTTAGATCTTTTTGCGTGGTGGCTGCGTTTACACCGAAGAGTAAGGGTTTTGGTTTAAGTCTTGACAGATATTTTCATTGTAATATTGACTCACTCACCATAAGCAAATAAAGATTATATTACGATCATTACCAAAAAATACTATCTTATAAATAGTTATCATAAAGTGTGGATAACCTTCGGACCAATAAGCAAACGTGTCATAAATTATAAAACTGTATGATTTTTTTTGACGAAAGTGCTAGTCGGTGCCATAGCTAAATTGAATCATGCGTTACAGGAACGTTAGTACATTGTATGCTATATCAACAAATGTATTTACTTATTGACAAAATATTAAACAGTAATAGGGTAGTAGTAATAGGGTCTTAAAAGGTAAAGGACGCGGTCCTTGGATGGGTGACCGAAAAGTGGCATTCCATTTTGGGCGCTTCCGTGGGTTGGATGACATAATATTACATTGTAGGTCCCGGCTGTTTGTCTACTACAGCAGTCGCTAAGCCATGTCAGAGGCCCTTAGCGGCTTTGGCGGCTTGATAAACTCTCGACACCAAAGTTGGCTATCCTCATACGATAAACAGAAGAAGAAGAAGTCTTAGAAAATAAGACAAGTAATTGCAAAAGCTTTCGCTTCGCTCATCCACCATCACACTACGGTGTAACATCATGCCTGCAGTGTCACGCACGTGCGACATTTAGAGCGTCACATCTGACGCACTCCGGCAGGAAGAATACACTTCCTGTTTACCACCTCACTGTACGACGGCGTCCCACTGATTGCATACAATGACGCTTTTGTTTGGACGATATGAAGGGCGTTAGTACGTGTGCGGGGAATGGGTTAGTGACAGAAATAATATCAACGAAATAGATTAGGATTCTCGAAAGTGATTGTATAGATTGATGCTTTTGCTTGGAGTTTTAGGGAGTGATTGGTGGGTAATATATGTTTTATTGACACTCATAATCATTACTTATATCTAGAGCAGTTTTGATAACACAATTGACAATTGATTGGCTCGTATTATCTATACTATATAATATTATAAAGCTGAAGAGTTTGTTTGTTTGTTTGAACGCGCTAATCTCAGGAACTACTGGTGCGAATTGATAAATTATTTTTGTGTTGAATAGACCATTTATCAAGGAAGGCTTTAGGCTATATAACATCACGCTGCAACTACTAGGAGCGAAGAAACAATGGAAAATGTGAAAAAAACGGGGAAAATTATTCATCTTTGAGGGCTTCCGTTGCGTGAGCTGCGAAAACGGTTCAAGTCGTGGGTAACAGCTATAATTTATAAAGCTAAAGAGATAGTTTGCAAAAAAAAAAACGATGGCCAAAATGACTATTCTACGCGGACGAAGTCGCGCGCACAGCTAGTCGGGTAATAAAAGACAGAAAAGTAAGTTAAATTATTCTATACAACAGTTTTGAAGTTTAGCTAAGGCAAGTTAATTACCTGAATATTCCAAATTCAATCCTAAATACACAAACGAAAATATATATCTTTAAATGATTAGGGATAAATGTGACTCTATGCACATTTTTTTAATCGTCCTAATTTTACATACCGCAAACTAATCTTATTTATAATTTATCTCTAAACAGTTACCAAGTTAGCATAAACACATCTCTACCGCAGCCACATTCATTAATTTAACTGATTCTCTCACCATCTAGCAAAATAGGTCATCTTCATACATCGCGAGATAGCAGTATTCGCATTACCGTATCATCCAGTGTAATTTTGCAAAGTAGTTCAGTTATGGACCAGTTACGTAACTCATTGGTGGGTGTTACCTAGTTTTCTTTGTGAAAGTGGTTAGGTCTACTCGCTTATAGTTTTGATATGTTGTTAAAGTTGTATATACATTAACATTATGTACAATTACTTATCAATTTAGTGGTTAGGAATTGCTAGGAAAGCTGGTAAAATAAACTTTGTAGTATTTATCTACGAATTGCCATGTATATACAATATATATATATATATAGGTAGGTTCCCTAATATACATAGGTCCTACATTTATTCTGACTCCCAGCTTTACCCGTTAAAATTATCGACACAGTTTCTCACTACAGGTTTTTCCCAGTCATATTTATATGTAACTAGTGGGTGCTTGCGGCTTCGCTCGCATTAAGAAGTAAAACTTGCATCCCCTGTTTCACCCCTTTCAACGTGGCATTTCCAAAAATCCTTTCTTAGCGGATGCCTACGTCATAACATCTACCTTCATTCCAAATTTCTGCCCAATCCGTCCCGTGGTTTGGGCTGTGCGTTGATAGATCACTATATCAGTCAGCCAGTCAATTCCGCTTCCGGTTGTCATAGGAAGAACAGCTGTCGGGTTGTTCTCGTGAAATTTAATTAGAAAAAGTGATGTTACCGGTGTTAATATAACCTACAAGTGCAACATACCGATCAAGATCTGGGATCTCCAAGACACAGTAAGATTTTCAAGACTCAGAACACAGTAAATATCACAAAACCTAAACAAAATTGTAACCGAGGTGATTAGCGTAACAGTTTTACACTAATTAAACTTTTGAAATACGACAAATCAGTATAAAAATAACAAAAACTCATTACGAAATTAACCCAAAACAAAACCACGGATTGGATAATGGACAGCTGATTTTTGACAGACGTGAACCAGAGATTACGTTCGGATACACAAATCTAACAATTTCCATCACTATTCGTATTTAATTTTCTGTCACAATATATTGGTCGGATACACCTCACGAATTTATATTCGTCACAAAGCCACAAAGGAAAGTATGAAGATGGAGTTACCATTATAAAATATTTTTTACTACATGGTAGAATTTCCTTATTATTTAACTTACCGAGGATTACATTTTTGAACTACAACTACAATAGTTCTTGTTATTTGATTTTACCTAAAAATGACGCAAACTAGAACTATGATGTTGGCTGAAGCTAATAACAAAATCCGGGACATGCAATCTCAATTGCAAAAAGCTCAGCAACAGAACATTGACCTTATAAGGGAACAAGAAGACTATGCGACAGAATATAAGGAACTTATAGAAAAAAAATGCACTCTTGAAGACTGATAAGGCAAGCCTGGAGATGCAACTAAATGAAGTGATTTCCGAAAAAAAATCTTCTCTTAGAGATAATTCAGGAAAAACTCAGTGATTTGGATACATATGAAAATGCTCTTAAGATCATAAAATTGCAAGAAAAAAATGTATCTTTGTGTCAACAAATACACCAACAAAGCCAAATAAAGAGAAACAAAGAAGTGGATGACCTCCAAAACCAAATAGGTGAACTGCTGAATCAAATCATAGAGCTGCAGAAAGAAAATTTGATGCTCAAAGAAGAACGCAACAATAGTGGACATGTATCACAATCTGATACTGAATTAGAAAACACTGATACGAGGAAGGAAATCTCTACAAATAAAAATGATTTACTGCAACAGAATTTCAAACCCAAATCAAAAAAGAAACGAAAATCAAAAAACATAAATCTTACAAATAAAAGGCAAGAAACACAAGAACGGGATAAAGAACAAGAAATAGGACCGGTTAGCGAGCATATTTTAAAGGAATACGCAAGTAATACAGATATTGAACAGAAATTACAGACCCCAATAAATGACACGACTGTGCTCAGTTTGTGTTATAAAGAATCTAAAGCAACAGAGAGTAAAACAACGACTGCACAGGAAGCTGGTCCTAAGGATAACATAAATAAGCATGAAGATGATAGAAAGAAAATGTTAATTTTGTGCGATGGCTTGGGAAGAGGATTAGCAGATTATATACAAAACTATAATAAAAAGACAGATGTACTCTCGATATGCAAGCCTAGTGCTTCCTCCAAACAAGTCACAGAAGATATTTTGCAACTTACCAAACACATGAAAAAAGGAGACGACTTAGTTATCATTACGTCGGAACTATTTAACTACAAATTGGAAGATGTCAAGAAGGCTAGAGAAATTTGTAAGAACAAGAACATAAAGCTACAAATTACGACGTTGCCGTATCAATACAATACTGATAGGAACTTGAATGATCGTATCTATAGATTAAATAAAAATATATATGAATATGTGTCTAGGTCGTCAGATATAACACTTATTGATGTAAACGAATATAACTACAATTGTTTCACTCAGTCACGAAAATTGAAACGTAGCTTCATTAGATTTCTTTGTAGACAAATTAACCGAAATTCAATATCTGAAATTACTCTAACTTCTACAAATAATGATTTGATTGAGCTTACGTCTTGTGATCAAGGGATGGCCACGAAGCATGTGAAATCGTTGGCACATCAACCATTGGCTGATACGAGTCCTTTTTTAGGTTAAACTGTTACAAGAACAATAAACAGGACAATAAAGGCCAGCTTATACTAATGCACTTGAACTGTAGGAGCATCAAAAGTTTAAAAAAGAGATTAGATTTACAACTAGTAGTTGACACATACTGTCCAGATATTTTAATTCTTTCAGAAACTTGGTTATGTCCCAATGACGTTAACGGTTTAGTAATCAAGGGATATAATCATAGTAATTTTTTTTGTAAGAAAACAAAGATTACATGGAGGTGTGTCCATTTTAACAAAATGTCACCTAAGATTCAAAAAACGTAGTGATATAGATGACTTATCAGTTGAGTATGACTGTAATATTACGGCAGTAGAAATTATCACTAGGACAAGAAAGGTTTTAGTCATAGGGGTTTATAGAACAGGCAAAGGGGATTTCGAAGTATTTATTAGAATCATGTCAAAACTGCTGGAAATCATTTCAAGTGTATCGGATACTGACGTAGTATTAACAGGTGACTGGAATGTAGATTTTTTGAAAGAGTCCAAGGAGAAATCTACGCTAATGGATATAATGGGACTAGGTCAGTTAAAAAATTTCGTAGATTTTCCTACCAGAATTGAAAACAATACCGAATCATCTTTGGACTTTGTGATTTCACACATCACTAATACAAGAATCACAGTAAGATCAACACCGACAGATGTGTCTGACCATGATGCACAACTGATAATACTTAAAACTACAATTGACAAAGAAAATAAATATATAGTGACCTCAAAACGACAAGTAAATCCGCAGCGAATCTGCCAGTTCGGTGAAGCTATGCTATCATATGATTGGGACGCCATTTTCACAAAATATGATGATAAAACGTTTTCTAGTTTTATGTCCAAATTCACATGGAATATGGAATTGTATTTCCCAAAACGAGAAACTAAAAGAAAGCTCAAAAAGAATAACCCATGGATTAATGACGAATTAATACAAATTCAGAATGATATTCATGATTTATATGTAATACAAAGACAGTTCCCTGAAAATATAACAGACAACATTATTGAAGATAAAATCAGAAATAAGAATGAATTGATGCTAAATAAAAAGAAGGAATATATCGATAACCGCATAAAAGAATCTAAAAATAAAAAGAAAGAAGTTTGGGAAGTAATCAAGGAAGAGACAAATAAGAACAGAAAAGAATGGACATGGAATCTCAAAGACCCTAAAACTAACAAACAAATACCAGATAATAAGGTAGCTGACTTTATCAACAATTACTTTGTGTCAATAGGTGACGAATTAAAAACATATAATAAGCCTAATCTAGAAGATTCACTAATATTTTTAAAATCTCACGTAAAAGAAAAACCTATCTTGAAAATAAAGAATATTTATCCAAATGAACTAATTAAACTGGCAAGAATGAAAATAAAAGGCAATAGAACCAAAGACATCTATGATATCTCTGGTGACTTGCTGAATGATATAATGCCCTATCTAGCAGATCACATGACATTTATGATTAATAATTTACTACAATCAACACAATATCCTGGAATTTTAAAAACAGCTCGCCTCACCCCTTTATACAAAGGGAAAGGCGAAACTGACGAAGTCCAAAATTATAGACCGATTGCCATTGTTCCAACAGTATCAAAACTGATTGAGTCTGTGTTATCCCAATCAGTAATGGCGCATTTAAATGCACACAAATCCTTAGCTGACAATCAATTTGCTTATAGAGCTGGTAAATCAACCACGTCTGCCACTCATTTATTTGTAGAAAAAGTTTTATTAAGTCTAGAAAGTAAACAATGCGTGGCAGGAATACTACTTGATTTATCCAAAGCTTTCGATTCCGTAAACCATGAATTACTACTAAATAAATTAGAAATATATGGCATTAAGGATCAAACTAGACACCTAATTAAGTCATTTCTAACACATAGACAACAAACTGTTGAAGTAAAAATTAATGGAAAAACTTATAGATCAGAACCAAAGACAATTGATGTAGGCGTACCCCAAGGCTCATCTCTCGGAAACCTACTCTTCATAATATTCCTTAACGACATGGCTCACCTGAAGGTTAAAGGGACCCTTATTCAATATGCGGATGATACTTCAATAATAGTGTCAAGTAACTCTATTGAAGGACTGAAACAAAACATTAAAGAGACACTAGAAATTCTAAGCCAATGGTTCAAGAATAATGGTCTTAAATTAAATGCATCAAAGACAAATATAGTTTGCTTCAATGCGGTATCCACCCTTAAGAAGACAATTACGATACCAACCGATAATGGAGACATAGAAAGTGTTAATATAGCAAAGTTACTAGGGTTTGACATTGACGCAGCTTTAACTTGGAAACAGCATGTTGATAACACATGCAAAAAAATGTCAAAAGGAATTTATGCATTGAAACAACTAAGAGCTGTGACTTCCAAAGAGCAACTGATAGAGGTCTACTTCGCATACGTACATTCAGTAATGTCGTACGGAATCATACTTTGGGGCTGCTCCACAGACTACGAACGTGTCCTGAAGATGCAGAAGCGTGCAATCAGGGTACTGACAAAATCTGGTTACAGAGACTCATGTAGGGAACTGTTCAGAAACCTGAACATATTGACGTCTGTCTCCGTTTACATTTTTGAAATCCTTAGATATGCCAGGTCTATAATAAATGAATATCAAAGAAAACCCCCATCAAAACCCAGAGCTTGTAAACCTGTTCAACTATTAGAAAAAATTCATTGTAGATTAGTAATGTATGAAAAATTACCTAGAGTAATGGGTCAAAAACTTTACAACAAGCTACCAGTACAAATACAACAAATTGAGAGTGAGGGCATTTTTCAGAATAATGTAAAAAAACTACTCCTATCTCAGACTATTTACAGTGTATCGGAATTTATGAAAAATGACTATAGTAATTTTAAAATATCGGTTAATGAAACTGCAATAAAATAGTTGTAATAGGTAATATAAGTTGAGGAAGTTTGTAATTTTATAATTTATTATATTTATATTTTATAATTATTTATTGACGAAGCCCCTATACAGCTGAAAATTAGTGTAAGTAACTAACTACATAATGTTTAACAAATGTTTAATTTATTTATTCTTTTTAAATTGTCTCATATTAATATCAATTATAATAGATACCTACTTAATTAGCGATGTAATGAATTACAATAACTTATCAAATCGTCACTCAAAAGTTAATAAGGTTATAAATGTAAGACTTATCTCATAGTGAAACACTTTATTATTAAATCACATACCTACCTATTATAATAACGCTGTAACACTATAGATGAATAAATGAATTATTATTATTATTATTATTATTATAATCAGTCAGTCAGTCACCTTTGAGTTTTATATATTTAGATTAATGAACACCAGAGCTCAAAAGTTTATCTTCATCCAGAGCAAATTAAAATTAAAACTGGGTTTACTGTCACAGAACCGCAATTCTTTTAATGAACTCTAATTAGGCAAACAGGCGCGAGTTTCAAAGTTTGTATTTAGGCCCAAGTTATGCTCTTTAAATCGGGAGACTTTCAAGACATCGTTTTATACTCTGGAGTTTGCAACTTCGTTTAAGTTTTAATTTGGAAACAAGCACCGGAGGAAAAAGTACGATATAACATTTTTGTTCTTGAATTATAAACTTCTTTTGTGAGATGCGAAATTGAACTTGACGTAAGTTTTTTGGAGCATGATATGTTTAGATAATAAATTAGGGCTTATCAAAAACCAAAAAAATACAATTGAGAAAAATATACTACTTATAACTACTTACCAAAATATCATAAGTACCTCACTGGCTGAAAATAAAATTTACATACTAAATTGTTTTAGTTAGGGCTTGTCATAGTTTTTGAGTCTTAGAAAAATACACTCATAGAATTAGGTTTTTGAGGTCCTTTTTAATTTCGATTTAGATTTTAATACAAATTATTCGCTTGAGCTTAGTGCAAAAAGCTAGTTATCTTGTAATTGGAAATACAATGTACAGTTATCAATAGGACCTCATTAAATAAAAAACCATGTGAAGCCGAGTACAATTGCTACTTTTAATCTAAATAATGGTCAACAAATGAAACATTGCAAAACGAAATAACTAAAAGTTGGAAAACATTTGTGACAAGTTCTCAAAGTGGCTACAGGATGATAAATCGGGTCATTGTTCCTTCAGCAAGGATCGCTAAAATACCGAACGAGCGTGCCAAAATCCCTCCAGGCATTCCAACTATATCCCATTTTGCTCCAAACCACGGAAAATTAAACTTTATTACATGTCCACTTAGTTTCAATTTCATTTTCATTCTAAACCATTTTCGACAAATTGTAACTTAGTTCTTAACACCTCTGGTATAGAGTTTACTTTCACTTGACTGGAGATAGTGGAAAACATCAAAATCTGAATTGTTCAGGTTCCTTAGATGCCCTGACTGTTTTGAGTCGAGCTGTTGGCGCATTCGCGATAAAATTATGAATGGATTATAATAGAGACGTAATTTTGCAGTTTCAAGCTGTTCATTCAACGTTTCCGCTATTTGTGCATACTATGCAAGCATAGCATTTATTGAGAACTAGTGGACGCCTTCGGCTTCGCTCGCATTATTTCAAGATAAAAATCATCCATGACACTCCTAAGACCTCATACTGCCTACATACCAAAAATCATGATGATCCGTTTATGCGTGATGAGCATTTAAATAAACAAAGAAACAGATAAACAGAAAAAATATAAAAACTGCTGAAACGTGTTTTATTATCAATTTAAAGTACGCCCGGTATTTTTTTTTTTTCAAATATCTTGTATGTACATTGTATTTTTGACCCTCTTCAGCTTTATAATAATTTACAGATAGTTTGGGTGCAGCATCTTTGTTCCAGTTTTTGTCAGCTGTGTTAGAGAGTAGGTTAAATTGCATAAATACTGTGAATTGAAAGAAAGAAAGAAAGAAAGAAAGAAAATATATTTATTGAGACAACACACACAAAACTTTAAACCTATTTACTTACTAAACTTACATGCTAAGAATAAAATTGGGGAATAGGTAGGTATATATCATGCAAATAATTCATGCCTGCCTAAGTACATTTTTCAAACTTTGGCTAAATTGTTTAAAATGTATTTAATATGGTATTAAGTATTAAATCAATGCTACCTTATTTGACCCTTCTTATTCTACGAGTAATTTGACCTTCCCTTACTCCTTTTACTAATACCTCCTTTGACTGCTCCGTCAGCTTAGTTGGTAGTGGCTCTGCCTTCTAATCTAGGGGTGCGGGTTCGATTCCCGCATAACACAAGTAATTATGAATATTAAAATTTGTAATTACTTGTGTTGAGTCTGGTCGTTTCTATGTATAATAAGTATGTATTTACAAAAGAAAAGTATATATGTATTATATCCGTTATCTAGTACCCATGATACAAGCGTAAGCTTGGTATGGGGCTAGATGGCGCTGTGTGATATGTAAAAAAAAAACCTACTAACTAACTAATATATTAAAATAGCCAACCTAATTATTAAACGGATGACCCTTGTCAATCTATCGGTTCAATTTCAAGTTACCTGGATAATTTGGCAAGAATTTCAATCGGCTGTTCAATTGATTGAATTAATGGAAATTATCGCATGGTACAGAATTCATGCTTCTAGTTAAGGCGATTAGGTACGAGCATTTCCATAATCTGTAGGATTTGGTGCTTGTAAATATATTATGAAGAAGATTTTAATGTTTGCATTAGACACTAAACTGTTTGATGCGATAACGTGTTTTGTTCATTTACTGTTAAATATATTAAGAAATTGACATGTTTAATGTAGATGAATGATAACTTCAGTGACTTATTAAATTGACTTTGGCTTTGACTAGGCTCGTTTATCATGTCAATTTAAAAAGAAATATTTATTATTATTTGAAATTACCTGAATTTCTGTCGGTCTACTTATGAGTAGCTAAAAAGTGAAGTTAGAGTCTTATCTACAATATCTACTTTTTGCATGACCAATGCATTTACATCGTAGACTTAGCTTTGACTTGCAAATCTATACTAATATTATAAAGCTGAAGAGTTTGTTTGTTTGTTTGAACGCGCTAATCTCAGGAACTACTGGTGCGAATTGAAAAAAACTTTTTGTGTTGAATAGACCATTTATTGAGGAAGGCTTTAGGCTATATAACATCACGCTGTAACTAATAGGAGCGTAAAAACAATAGAAAATGTGGAAAAACGGGGAAAATTATTCATCTTTGAGGGCTTCCGTTGCGTGCGCTGCGAAAACGGTTCAAGATATCAAAAAAATGTCTTTGAAAGAATTATTCCTCTTGAAATGATCTAACAAAATGTCCGAAACAGTATATGTCTATCTTTTAAGGTTAACTCACTAGAACCGTTTTTATGGTAATAACTATTCCACGCGGACGAAGTCGCGCGCACCAGCTAGTGATTTTATATTGCTAGTTGAAACTAAGTACTATATAAAAACAAAAAAGAAAATACCATAAAATAGTTTTAATCCCATTACTAACTTTCATACAGGATCTAGGGATGCCAGTTTTGTTCCGGAACTCATACTCCAGAGTTTCAGGCGGAGATAATTTTGGAAACGTATTTGTTTTGTTAAAATAAATACGTCGGCGTTTGCTCAAAGTTTAATGTTTCCCTCTCAGAGGAATGGTTTACTCTGAATAATATTTCGGTCGTTGAAATGCAGGTAATGCAAGCAAATGTGTTTGTTGTGCGTTTGTGTTCAGAAAGTTGGGGAATATGAAATTTATCAAACATCACGCTGTTCTAATTTACATTTAAGCAAATAAATACATATAATATTTTCTTTGCTACTGAGGGATAGCCATAGTTAAATGATAACCGAAAAGTCCATTTACGAATTCTTTTAAACCAAAGGCCTCCTCTTTATCTATTTCATGTCCCTAATAAATACATACAAATTTCAAATATCTGTGACTACTCGCTTTGCTTTCAAAAAATCACCGAATTTAATGAGCTAATTTATAATGTATTTCTTACCAGGCCAAGAATACAACTTCAACAAGCTAACCGAAGAAGAAGTGAACTCACTCGGACAGACCTACGACTACGATTCCATCATGCACTACGCAAGAAACACATTCAGTAAAGGAACCTATTTGGACACCATCTTGCCTCTGGAAGTGCATGGGAAGAAGAGACCGGAGATCGGACAGAGAGTGCGATTAAGTGCCAGCGATATAGCGCAGACTAACCTGCTGTATAAGTGTGCAAGTAAGTTTCAGACATCCTTACATAGTTCTACCTTCTTCAATTTCTGACTATGTTAGTCAGGCTACTGGGTATCAATTTGTATAAAGCAACTTCCTCATAAACGACTAATCAAGTCTTAAGTAATGTAAGTTCTCGACAACTCGCACCGTTTTGTAACGGTTTTTTACTACTTTCTGATCGTATTGTTTTTGTAACCTTTACGTTACGCCTGTAGCTCGTAACACCCGTAGAACAAATTTCTGATATATGTATTTGTTTATTGAAATGAAAAGTCAGTCTTCAAAAGGATGACCTAAAAACTAGACATTCATACATAGATAGATTAATTCCTTGGATCGAATGTCACACCCAATTACATAGGCCACTGTTGCTCGGTAATTTGCGAAAAGACAAAGGCACTCTATTCAACATAATTTATAATATATTCACCTCAACGTATCTAAGTTACGCGATTCCAAAATAATTAATTAAAAAATCCTTTCTTCTTCAGAATGCGGCAGAACCCTCCTCGGCAACTCTGGGTGGTTCAATTCTCCTGGCTGGGGGTCGGAGGCGCAGCCCGCGGCGCCGGAGCGCTGCGAGTGGAGGATCGTTGCTACGCATGGGGAGAGGGTAGTTCTTAATATTACCGGTGAGTTGATAAATAAAATTGTATCTTAGGGAGAAGAGGAGCAATCATACCAGTAAAGTACCACTACTTTGTTATATAACACATGCAATCTAAAATAGTTATAGAAATTAATTATCTGAGAACGATCTATATTTCTTTGCTATAGTGACTGTCAGCTACTTCTACTTAGATGACTATGAACCCCATCAAACAAGTGAACGCAATTTTTTGATCCCAGATTTGTAGCGTTATCCTAAAAAAAAGCCAGCCGTCGTACCTTTACTTTAATTTGAATTGCATTAAAACGGGCAAAACCCTTCAAGCTGATTTAACAAGATTAAAAATCTAAAAAAGCTAACAAAACACTTTACTCCCAGACTTGTAGCTTTATCCTAAAAACACAATAGAACCAAGCTACCTAGAAGATTTATCGTCGAATGACCGTCTTCGCAAAGGCACTTAAAATAAAAGCTGCAATAAATTCATTAATTCACGCGGACCATTTGTATTCGTCCGTATTATTTGCATTGTAGGCCCGTATCGAACCTGGCCAATGGCTATCCACTGTATTGGGGACAGACGTATCATTTATCTTGGAACAACTTTTACGGAAATGAAAACGTTCAATAAATGCCTTGTCTTTCAGTCAGATACACCTTGAAATGAAATCGCAGTGGTACACAACACTTTACTCCCAGACTTGTAGCTATTACCGAAAGGTTGTTTCATAAAATAATTCCACAGAAAAGTTGGAAAGTAACGTTTTACAGTTATTAGATGTTATTTTAACGCAATAAATAGCGCAGCACATAAATGTTTTGTTTTATGAAACGGGCTGTTTAGTTTTCGTTTACGAGTTTAACGTAAAGCTAAAAATATCTTGATAGTATTGCACACAGTGCTTATTTTAATTCAGTAAAATTTTAGTCATAAAAAAGTCAATCTTGAATCGACCCATAAATTGTGATCTTAGCTAAGAGGAACAAACCTTATATTATAGTCGTTGCTCTCAATGATATGGAAAGTGGCCATTTATTTTTCTCAATTTAATACAAACTCACAAACAAATCGTCCCAAACAAGCACCCTGGTTCAGATCGGAGTGGCATAAATCACAAATTGCATCATTTGCTAGGACAAAGCGGATATCAGCGCGGTCCCATTTCTTGCTCATCGACTTGGAAACATGCCTATTACGACCATGATATCGCTGTTAACTGTTGTCAAACGTATAAATAAGTACACTCGATATCAAATACGGATTTTTTATACATATTTTTTTGTGTTATACATTTTTCGTGGTTTGCTGATTTATTTTTGTTTATTTATTTTAAGGCAAGGTTTACGCTTTGCGTCACTCTGTCTTATTTTAAATAACGCAACGAATAACGTAACATATAAGATGTAGCACGCATGCCCAAAAGAAACCTAACCACGTTGGAATTGAAGACTCCTGATTAATGATTCTTATAAAACGGGGTATTTGGTAAATAGTTCCAAAATGTTTGACCTCTTTGAACTTTGAAGGTAGAAGCCAATATATTAACTAAATTGGATGTTTTCATAATTATGGATGGTACATAAATACTTAATACTACAACACAATACTCAATTTGTGTAGGCATTCTAGTCTTGAATTAACAATTCCTAGCAGCTAGGCAACCTAGCCATAAATCTCCAGCCAAAGTCTCCACACTTCACAATACAACAGATAACGATGTCAATCCAAATGATAAACGTTGGTGAGACAGCCATTTGTCTCTCGAGGCTTAACGAGGTCTGGACAAGTTGTTACGAAGGATTAGTACGAACATTTGCTCTCAATGTACGGAGGTGATAACTGACTGAACCTCTCAGCTCATAATTTAACAACTCATTCATTTAAACTTTAAAAATAAAATAATCACGAATAGCAGGATTTAATTTTCGCTTATTTTCCAATAAAAGTTTAAGTTATACAACCATAGTGCGGGTTTGGCACTTGACAAAATAACTCATAACTGGTTAATCTCATACATAATTTTCTTCACTCGTTTTTGTCAACTTGAAAATTTTATAAATTGACTTACTAATCGGAAACTAAATTTTACGGTTGTTTTTTCGTTTTATTCGCGCTGTATGTAAAGTATCAGGTTTTTAAGGTTATTGCGTTGTGAAAAATGGTGCTGCACCTACCTACGAGTATAATATATATCAAATTTTTGATTTGCTTGTTAAAAATAAGTACCTACTTACATAAAGTTAAAATACTTATAGTGCTGTTACCTAACTTGATGCTGTAGTCCAAGTATTTTCCTTTTTTCAGTAACAATGAAGATAAACATGTTTTTAAGTAAAATATTGACACATACACGACACCAGAGTTGGCCACTCTCAATCGATAAGAAGAAGAAGAAGTAAAATTTATTCAATTAATAGTTCTAAGGATGAAAATCATCAAATTCAGCTAATGAATATGTGTAAATTTTACATTTTTAAACAAAAATTTATATGTTTTACTTTATCTCTTAAATACGAAGAAAGAAATTTCTTTAACCAT
This sequence comes from Macaria liturata, assembly GCA_964023185.1. NCBI lineage: Eukaryota > Metazoa > Arthropoda > Insecta > Lepidoptera > Geometridae > Macaria > Macaria liturata. Next base: position 1,936,678 of record OZ026816.1, on the reverse strand, counting down.
AATGAGTAGGTAAGCCACAACATCCCTGTCAATCTATACCACAATCCTCCAGAATAGATCCCCACCTCACCAACGACTCGACAATTACACGTCACGTCATCTGAATAGTTTCCCTGTCTCTTACCTTCAAGATGAATTGGGAATTAAGTCGGTACATGGATAGGGATGAATTTAAACGGTAACAAGATGGTTTATACGCTTAGCATTAGGGAAATACGATGTAGGGCTTAGCTGAACATTTGTAGTGACAAGATTGAAAATGTCAAAGGTATACATAATATGTAAGTAGATTTAGTTCAGTTATATCTCCTGTTGGGCTAAATTGGATTAGACATTGATTTCTGTAATAACTTAGATATTTTATTAGATATCCTCTGAATAAGTTACCCTAGTTATACGTAGTTACAGTTTTTATGATCTTTAATGATAAAACGAGCAAGTTAACTGACTGATAAGTAAAATCGCGCATGATGAATTTGCTCATTCCATTTGCAGTAATGCTCTAGCTCTAGAAACCCTCAGTGTATGACTGTACTATGCTAATCATCGCGAGGCGAGGTTTTGATGGCATAATGTTTTGTATAAAAAATCAATGAGAAAAAAATATGATATCTCCTCTATACATACGCAGCTACTCAGAAAATGCAATCATACCATATAACACGTTACCACTTATAATATAAGTAATAAGTTTATGTTTAATGCAGAGCCCAATACAATTGATATCGGTTGAACGCAGTTATTATTATCAATCCAACGAGTGCATAATTCATGGTTTTCCAATACTCGTTCAATAAAATCACGTGAATGCTTGTGGTTTGGCTCAATTATCGGTTTTATAACTGTTTCATTTTATCCAATTTAAACTGAATGTTGTGACAACATTGGTTTAAACGTGAATAACGTAATTATTAATAATGATTTGTATTTATTTTAACGCTAACTGCGTTTCGTAGCGCGTAAATGGCACAAAAATTAATTTCGTCTCAACAAGACAGAAATTCAAAAAGTGCCCTGTAGGCATTGGAGTAGGTAATACACCGTTTGTTTTTCCAAAAAATATCTAAATAATTTGTTTGAATTTGAATAATTTTCTAATTAGTAATTATTTAATTTCAATACATTCTACACGCAACTCATTAAAATCTTTTACAATTAAAAGTTACCCACAAACTTCCTACTTCCTCGTTACTCCGGACCTAGAAGACTTAACTTATTTATTATACAAATATACCCACTTACCCACCTATTTTTATTTTTATTTATTCTTAATTTCTTCAAGTAGGCACCTCAGTGCACTTTTGAAAGTCAATTTACATAAATAAAAAACATTATTATGTTACCACTACGGTAAGTTCCATTAGTCATTTGCGGAGTTGGAAACAATCCAAATATTTTTGTCTTTCAAAATATTGACACATTTGTAGTAGGCACCCCTACTTAACGACATCTTGATTATGTTTTTGAATCTAGTATCGTTCTGCTCTAAAATCGATTGTGGGATTACATTGTAAAATTCTATGCTTTTTCTAATGAAGGTTTTACTACTTTTACATAGTCTAAGTTTAGGTGTTACAAGTTTTTGTATAACTATCGCTTCATAAATGGGTAGGCGGTTCATGTAATCTCGCTTCCAAGATTATCTGAAACTTTTGCTTCCTTTATTCTCAGTAACTGGTTTCGAACAAGAAGTGAACAACATGAAAGTACTCTGCTAAGTCTTAATAATCTTTTCCAAGATAGTAGGTAGGTAGGTACCTACTTTACTTACCTACTTGTACGTCCAAATATCTTCTCGCTACTTGTTGGAAAGAGCAATGTCGGAACAAAGACTGAAGTGTTTGAAGAGGACCGCGTATAGTACGGAGTACCGCAGGGGTATCTCTCGAGACCACTCTGCTTTGTATTATACGCAAATTTTTCCTTGAAACTTTACTGTTTATTGATTTGAAAATGATGAAAAAAGAGTCAGAGAAATACGAATAGGTGCATTTGTGAAAAAAGTGTGCACCATTGATTTATAGATAAAGTAGAAATGCCACTTTAAAGATTTTGTTGAGTCTTATCGAAACAATTAAAAGGTTTCAAAGAAATACAAGTAGGTAAGTACATAGATGGTAGTGAGAGTGCCTGGAATCATGATTTCAATATACATACATACGTCTTTAAAAGTTTTGTAAAGAAATTGTCTTCCTAGTTTCAATTAATCCTTTAGCGTATAAAAACTTTGGTATCACTATCGACGTTTTGCAAGTAGGTACATAGGTAAGCACAACAAAAGCAATCACTGATTAATTGTCTCATCCAATGAGATTGTGTGAAGGCATTGTGCCCATCGCTTGCACGTTTGGTCCTTTATTGTGGGTCTGTTTACACGGGAGCAGCCATTGATTTCAGCACGGGTTACTATAAATAATATACTGAGCTATAGACTCTCAAATCCTATTGTTCAAGCTTTGTCTTAGCAACGGGCGGTCTCTATTGGGTCACACGTCTTTTTGTTCACTTTAGGGCTGATGAAGAAAATTTGGGTCATTGGTTAATATTCATTATATGGGCAAGAATAGCTCAAGATAGGAATTATTCCCGTAAAAAGGAGATGACCTATGTCCAGCAGTAAGCTCCATAGGCTGATTATGATGATGATCAGACAATTCCTATCAAACCATCAGCCATGCAACTTATAGTGCTTAAATACTTATTGCTCGTACTACGTACGATATTTAAGAAATCTAGAAATATTATTTTTGCCTATCAGACAAGTTAATCCAAAGAATGTTAAATCTCCTAAATCTGCGAACAAAAAAGTCCGAAACAACTTGTTAACATTCTTTTAAAATTATTTCGAAGGGATTCGTTTATTTTAGATAGCAATTTACTAATGAACTCTAGCTACCGACTGAGTGATCGACTGGCGGACTTAGGTATAGAAATTGACGTGGGTCAGCTTTAAACTAAAACTTTGTTAGAATACTCGTACTTTCAATTCCTAGAATTTTAGAATTATAATTGTATAAACCTAGCTATAAATTGACTAGCAGACTGTTTAGCTTTTCACACATTATTCACACGAAACTAGATACAAAGAAATTTTAAGCATTAAATTAAGCTTTTGTGGATTCTGATCTGTTGATTGCTGATGGTGACATTTGTATTCAATCTACATAATATAGGCATCTGCATCGAGTTTCTAAAACACAAACGGAATTAATTCTACATTGATTAAATTTGTCCAAAAACCTGTCGTTACATGTAAACATTTACCTGCACAGATCCAATTTGGAAAGGTTGTGTCGCGCAAAATACACGGGACGGGATATTTTTACCAGCCGAAGGTTTGCTAAAGCTAAAAGCAATATCCATAAACTTATGTGTTTGCTAAATCAACGGGCGGTGAGACATCAAAGGTTTTAAAAACACGAATGTATTGACTCGGGAAAATGTCGGGAAAGTCGGCGAAATGTTGGCGAAAGTCGAGTCAATGTTAGTCACAGTCGGGAGCTCGTAGCAAATGCGCTATTATGGTAAGCTAGGGTTATTTATGCGTATTCTGGCAAACTGAAACATTGTGTGGCTGTGACTGAAATGTGTGGACGATGGTTTTGGACATTTTCATTTGTTATCAAAAACAGAATGTGAATTTAATTTAAGGGGTAGGTGGGAGAAGACCGGTATTGCTTTTAAGAACTTATGTTCTCACTTGGAAAGTTTACGTATACTGTATATGTTCTCACTTAATCAGGAATTAGAAAAATAGCTATTTTTTATCAAAACAGAACCAGAATTTAATTAGAAGAAATAAGTACATACATTTATCGTGACACTTGGAAAGGTTTTGGAGTAGGTTCTCACTCAATCAAGACATAGAGAAATAATTAACTAAAGTCGGTATTTATTTAACCACTGCCAAACCAGAGTTCCAGCATTAGTAACTCACAAAACGGCCTTCGGAAGCAATAAGTTGGCACTTCGATTTGCAACGTTAGTGGCTGCCGTCAGTTTCCAGTACAGTACAGGACCAGTGTAACTTGATCTACACTTTATGGATGCACATCCTTTTGCATGTGTGTTCATGTGAGAATCTGCGTGTGGAAATATATTGGATAGGTTGCACGTGGTCATAAAAACTATAGATAGATCGATAGATAGATAATAATTTATTGATAAATTGAAATTCCAACTTAAGAACTAAATTTGTAATTACATTACATAATTATAGAAATTTGTAATTACATTACATAATTGGGCCTATCTTCCAGCATTACCAAGTGCTAAATGTTTTTCAGTTAAGTTCTTGGCTTGGAAAGGGATTGACAAAATGCACTAGCTAGACTTTATCTAATAATCACATACACATCATGAACTCAGTACAGAAGCCAAATATTAATAAAGGCACAGCTAAATTACTGTATTCTTTAGATTTAGATTGTATCAAAATTTTGATTTGTCAGGTACTTACATTATTCGTACTTCCATACGACATACCAAATGTTTAGTTTGAACTTGTCAATAAATGTTTATCTAGTTTACAAACATTCCAAAAAATCTCTCCAGTTTGGTCAGCCATAGAGTAGATTGGCAGCTCAGCGTTAGCTGGTTACGAAAGGGCGGTAGTCGTAAATATTCGAAGCGACCACGAGTTTAGTTTACGATTGCGGCTGCGGGAGTTTAGCGGCAATAATCCGCAAACGCAGATATAGCAGGGTTAAATTAATTTACGTGCCATTTTACTGAACCTTTAGCGCTTGCCCATAAAGTTTACCCTTGGCTATTCTTATCAGAACACTACCATTCTCAGAAGTTACGGCAGGATAAAGTGCTTTTGAGTTTTATTGTGAGATGAATTAACTGATAATTTACTCGAGTTGAAAGAAGACGCTTAGTACTAGTGTAGACGGTACAAGTAAAATAAGAAAAAGTATGTCATGTTATAAGTAAACAGTAGCTAAACGATATGTGTGTTGGATTGGTGGGTATCTAATAAAAATCTCCAGCGTGAAAATAATAATACTCACACATTTTACATTAATCTTACAAAAAACATGTAATAAAATTCTCTATTCTCTGACCGAAGCTATTATTATCCAAAACAATCATACTAAAACCTCAGAATACAGAAAAAAACATATATTTCTAATTATTTCCAGAAATCGACATCCACAAGTCGGAGGAGTGTCGCTCCGAATGGGTAGAAGTCCGAGACGGGTACATGCCAGACGCTCCGGTCCTCGGCCGCATCTGTGGCTCGGGGAAGGGGCCCATGATGCGGTCTACTGGATCCAGGCTCACTGTGGTGTACCAGCCAGGGTTGAGACCTAAGCCGCATAGAGGATTTAGAGCCTTTTATGAAGGTAACAGTCATTTTTAATTCCTATCTACATCCAACACTCAGACCCCCGCCTTTAAGTATTCATGTGGTAGCATTTTATATGCAATACAAAGCAATACTGTTTACGTTGGTTGCTGTCACTTGATGTTAGGATGTATGTTATCTAAATATATTAAAGACAAAGGTGACTGACTGACATAGTGATCTATCAACGCACAGCCCAAACTACTGGACGGATCGGGCTGAAATTTGTCATTCAGGTAGATGTTATAACGTAGGCATTCACAAAGAAAGGGTTTTTGTAAATGCCATTTTTAAAGAGGTAAATAGGGGAAGTAAGTTTTACTTCTTAATGCGAGCAAAGCCGCGAGCAGCCACTAGTTAGGATATATGCAGAGGGTACACCCTGACATGGAGATAAATGAAGCATGAATTTTCAACGCTTAAACAATGTGGTAAAAGGTAGGGTATTATACCATATGGAAGTAGGTAAGTATGTATATGAGATGCAATCTACCTAATCCATCTTCAAGTTTCAGGTTCTATAGTTGATTAGTGCGTATTCAAGTGGCGAGCTATCTTCATTCAATTAGAAATTGTAGACTTAAGTACCTAGTTTTTAAACTCAAATTAAAAGAAGTTATTTAACTTTCTCATTCTGTTCCAGCTGTGTGTGGAGGCGACATAGAAGTGGACAGCAGCGGGCACCTGGAGTCTCCCAACTACCCTGATGATTACCAGCCTAATAAACTTTGCATTTGGCGATTATCTGTTCCTCAGGTATATTTTTTCTTCTGATTATCTTTTTTTCTTCAAAATCGTGAATTGATACGATCATACTCAAATATATAAAAAAATACTTTATTATTTACTTGTGAAAATACTCAAATACAATAAGATATTTAAGACACCTCATTTTCTTGAAATGTTAATGCCAATTTCTTTGCTAGTTTTGTTTTAAACCTTTTAATCCTTACAAACCAATAAACATTACCTGACTTAAGAATCGAAATAGCCGAAAAATCAGACTTTCCAAAATAAGACATTTACTATATTTTTTTACTATTTTCTTTAGGATTACCAAGTGGCACTAAGATTCCACTCCTTTGAAGTGGAAAACCATGATACCTGTTCCTATGACAAAGTGAAAGTACGAGATGGTGATTCATTGGACAGCCCTCTCATTGGAATGTTTTGTGGTCACAAAATTCCACCGGATATCAGGTAAGTGGGAACTAGAATAATTAAAATAAAAACGGTAATAAAAGTGAACGTTACACCAAATGAAAGATAAAAGAGGAGAGTGACTTACCACTTTGAACAGGAATAAAATTAAAATTATCAAAAACATTGAACAACAGTCCCATTTTTGTTTTTAGTTAGCAAAATGATAACGATCAATGTTAACACATTTTTTTTGAGTCAAAGAAAGAGATAACTTACAAATAAGTAATGTGAAAAAATGGGAAGCTTTAAATTAAATTGGAGATACAGGCCTCTCTGCTAACAAATAAATTAATCTATTAGTACCGAAGCATTTAATATTCTTGCATACATAACAATCAATGATCGGTTGAATCGGTAATTCGAAAAAATATATATTTTTTTTTATCTGTTAATCGGTTCTATTTCCAGGTCCACCTCAAATAAGTTGCTAGTGATCTTCGAGTCCGACAGCACGGTACAGAAGGCTGGCTTCTCCGCCACCTTCATGAAGGAGTTCGACGAGTGCGCTTCCATCGAGCACGGCTGCAGCCACTCCTGTGTCAACACGCTGGGCGGGTACGAGTGTGCCTGCAATATAGGGTACGAACTGCACTCCGATGGGAAGAAGTGTGAAAGTAAGTTGTTAAACGATTTTTTAAACTTTTTGATTGTCTACATTATACACTCATGTGCCTAAATAGTAACTGGAAGATCAAATCAAATGACTCGGATGGGTAGAAGTGTGAAAGTAAGCCATTAGACGAATTTTAACATATTGTACACTCATGCAAAGGAGGAGTGGCGTCTCTTTGTGTCGGAGGTCAGGATCCGCTTTGGGTTGCAGCGCCACATGAGTAGGTAAGTAAGTAAGTACAATCATGCAAACAGTATATGGAAGGCCAATATATTAAATAAATAGTAACTTAATGATAATATTCAACTCCATATTATGTTTTGCGGGTACTACAAAATATGTCAAGTAGTAATATAATAAAGTGAAAAAATAAATTTGCTAATCTATTTTTGATAAATTTCCTATCATGTTCATATCTGGAACTCAAGGTATTAATTAGTAAAATCCAATCAGATCATCACGCTAACCAAGTAAATGTATCTAAAGTAAAATAGCCCATAAGTATTTAAAAAGTCCGTAATCTGATTTTTTCCAGACGCGTGCGGAGGATCTCTTTACGCTCCCAACGGCACGATAACGTCTCCCTCATTCCCTGAACTCTACCCTCCATCGAAGAACTGCCTCTGGGAGATAGTGGCGCCCCCGCAGCATCGCATCACGTTAAACTTCACGCACTTTGACCTGGAGGGAAACAATATGTATCAGCAAGTAAGTTGCTTACATTTTTAGAGATCATCTGTATTAAATAGTAGGTACTATAAAACTCAATATTACAACTAGGTCTAGGTTCTAACATTCGTAGTTTTTTTTCTTACATTTAGATCAGTGATAGCTCGATTGTTGGCTGAGATTTTTTACAGGGATCGTTGTCAATCAAATAGGTATTATAATTACCTAGTAAAAAAATAAAGGCAAAATGATATTCAACTAATCGTTGAAAAAAACTGTTTCCAACCACATTTATAAATTCACTGATTCTATTTGGGTTAGCATCCAGTTTGTACGTGAGAAATGCCAAGATTTATGCTTGGCCCATGAGGGCTTCGCTGAGAAGCAAAAGATCTCAAAACCCAGCTACTCAATGTGCAACACTTTAATCTAAGTATATTTTTCTGTTTTGTAATTTCTGTGTTTTATGGTGTACATTGAAGTTATATTATATTCTATTCTACTCACGAAAATGTTAATACAGTTTAATTATAATGTTTGCGGTGTTTTGTTTCAGGAATGTGAGTATGACAGTGTGACTGTTCACTCCAAACTGGCAGAAGTGCTGAGGAGACATGGGGCTTTCTGTGGAAACGCGCTGCCACCACCGGTCACTTCTGATGGCAATGTTTTGAGGGTCCAGGTAAATTTAGCATGCCTTTTGCATAGATCAATTTTCTTTAAAATCAGGTGAACAAAATTTTTTATGGAACGTTTTTGATAGTTTCCAAGAATCATAGAAAATATTTATGGTTTTGATGTAGAACTTTAGGCGGTTCTAAGAGGTTGCTCATTTATTACCAGGAACCCTATCAGTGGTTCTGTGTTAAATTCGGTATTCTGCCAAATCAGGAGTTAATCCCATAAGTTAGGAACCTAGCTTTTGATCATGTCAAAAGCTAGGTTCACTGTATAGGAAATATACGAATTGTAATTTGTTAGCATCTAAAAAAATGTGTAATATAACCTGTATGTTTCTTCGTGTGAACTAATAATTAAAAAAAAACATCAAGAAGAATTTACAACAACTCTGTTAAGTAGAAAGTCTGTTAAGATGCTCAAATTAAAATATATTGCACTTTATAGGTAGTCTGCGCTCGTTGTGTATTACAAATACAAATTATATAATTGATAATACCACAAATTACTTATTAATACTTACCTAGTTGTGTTAAACAATATTTCTATCATGCCCAGTTCACATCAGACGGCTCAGTCCACCGCACCGGCTTCGCAGCAGCCTACTACTTCGACCAGGACGAGTGTGCTGAGAACAACGGCGGCTGTCAGCACGAGTGTCACAACACCCTGGGAGGGTACGAGTGCGCGTGCCACAGCGGGTTCACGCTGCATCCGAACAAACATGACTGTAAGGAAGGTGGCTGCAAATACGATGTGACGCTGCCGCATGGAACTATTTATAGGTGAGTAAAAGAGTGTTGTTGAAATTATAACAGACGTTCATAACTCTGCATTCTAAGTTTCTTTAGTGAACACTAAAGAAATTTAAAATGCTGAGTTATGAACGTCTGTTCTTTTAGCTGATCTTTTATGTCGTTACAATTTAAATCTTCACAATGTTTACTCTGCAATCAACTTGTCTGCTATACATAAGTTTGTAATAGATTTGCAAGATTCTATCAATACTTATTGATAGTGATGTAGACAGTATCCTCAAACCCCATTACTTTATTGTCACTAACTTAAGTTCTGTTTTTGTGATTCCAGTCCCAACTATCCAGCTGCCTACCCCTCAAGAAAGGATTGTGTGTGGCAGTTCTCGACTACACCGGGACATCGCATCAAATTGATCTTCAACGTCTTTGAACTGGAACCTCACCAGGTAGATATAATATTTCAATCTATATGTTATTTTATTAGGTATAACATAGACTGTAGAGGTCAAATATGGACCAAGTAAAGGATAATGCGTGCAACATGTCATTTAAGGAGGTGAATAAATTGGCAGAAGACCGGGAAGAATGGCGCATGCCCCACAGACAAGAACGTCGCCCTCAAATTTGTGATGATAATGATAACTTAGTTTCACGATTGTTCCTATATTTCAGCGCTGTTACCGCGATATCATCCTCAGTCCAAATCGGTTCATTCAGTAAAACGTAAAAAAAAACAGGAAAACTTACACGCACAAAATCCTGTGCCTTTATGCGGTTTAAATATCTTGTGAAAATAAGATAAAAGATAAAGATTAAAATTATTTATTTGCACTAAAACATGATGTTATTTTCACAGTTAAAAAAGTATTTAAATTACAATATGGATTTATCAACAAATGGAACTATTAATTTAAGAGAATTTGCTTTTGGGGTCCTGTCTTCTGCTTTAGGATTCCCTGTGTTGCAGTATCCAGGGTTCTTCCAGTGTTTTACATTGACTATTCATTATTTAAATTAAAAATGCGAGTAAAGATTTTATTGTTCTATTCAGGAATGTGCTTACGACCACGTGACGATCTACGACGGAGCGTCAGCTGACGACAAGACCCTGGGCCTGTTCTGCGGGAGCAAGCTGCCTCACCCCGTGGTGGCCAGCCAGAACCAGATGTACGTGGTCTTCAAGTCTGACAGCTCCGTGCAGAGGAAGGGGTTCTTGGCTACACATTCTACTGGTAAGCCATTAGCAACTGCCCATTAACACCTAAGTACTTCCTTTCTTGTGCGCTTTTCATCCCGATTTTTTTCTTGCCCGCTTGTTATCTTGGTCGGAGTATTTTATGACAAGTTTTTTCGTGGCGACTGAAATGATCATTATGAGACGTGATGATTGCTCATTCAGACAAAATGATATCTTGATTGCTCAGGCTAACCAAAAATGGTAAAAGTGCCTTGCTTTCTTGTCATAAATTGATCATAACTGCAGCACTATAGGCGTTTATCTAGTAGGTTATTATTTCGAACGATGATCTTCAGTTAGTTCCAATATTTCTATCCTTGTCATAATCTACCAGTTGGTACGTACCGATCTACATTTATACTTTTTCTTCTTCCCCAGCTTGTGGAGGTTACCTAGCCGCATCAGAATCAGTCAAGCACCTCTACTCCCACGCTCGCTACGGAGACAACGCCTACGAATCCCGCTCCGACTGCGACTGGAACATAGTGGCGCCACCTAACCACTTCGTGAGACTTACCTTCTTGACTTTCGAGCTGGAACCAGAGGCCAACTGCAGATACGACTTTGTACAAGTGTTTGAGGGGTTGGAAGGCAGTGGAGGGAATTATGGAACGTTTTGTGGAACTAAGGTAAGAGAGAAAAATGGAACTAACATAAATACAATCAGAATAATAGGTACTAAGAAGAATATAGAAGCGTCGCCTAATAATTCCAACGGACTCAACAGAGGCCAACTGTAGAGACAATTTAATTTTATTTTTTGTGTTCATATAAAGCGTATCTTAATTAAAACTAAATACATTTAAAAACAGAGTAGAAAAATTAACCTACAGTCCTATACACTCTGTGATTAAATTGTTTTAAAGGAAGTTTGTGGTAATTAATATATAAAAACATAGCATGTTATACTTCTATGTATAAAAATATATAAATCAAATTCTCATTATTTTTCTCATTTTTAGATGCCACCAGAAATCGTGAGCACATCAGAGGCGTTGCTCGTGAAATTCCGTACTGACGACTCACTAGTATTCAAGGGATTCTCCGCATCATACCAGATGGTGAAACCAGTGTGGAGTGACGAGGACAGCTTGGAAGGAGAGGATCAGGACGAGGAGGAGGATGAGAGGATGCCTCCTCTCGTGGTGGGGAGGAGGGGCCTCCGGGCGCCGCAGCCGAGGTTCGTGCGGAGGCCCACGTGACGCTGGCCGCTACCCCGGCACCCGCGGCACCGGCGACCGCATCAACACGCGCACAATCGATTGTAGGATGTTAGAAACCGAATGAAATACCTAGTAGGTTCTGGATTTATGTTCTCTTGTATCAAGGTATGGTTCCGATTTTAGTAGGGTGTTACGAAATTCGGAAACTTTTCGTTCGGAAACATAACGCTTATTAAGTACAGAAAGCTTTGGTTGATTGATGAAACACTCCCATTGGTCAAAATAAAATAATAATCGGATTGGTGTTTAGTTTACTAGTGAAGTTTCCGACACTGCGAAACTCTTAAATTTTATTCTGTGGTATGGTTATGTTCTGACTTATGTTGTAGCTTTGTTGTTCAAGATTATTATTTTATGTAAAGTTCCGTGATTTACCTACCTATGACTATTGATGGAGAATTTATAACGGCATTTTATAATAAATTCTTACCTTTCGTTCCCACATACCTGTTGCAGAACTAAACATCTAAAATTAATCTTTATAATATATTGTAATAGATTTTTACTTAAAAAATAACATTAAATTGATTTTCTCGCATGAATAATTAACAGAGAGAAAAAAATACTCAATCTTTACAGCATACATTTATTAAGTACAATACATAATATATTTTTATTGTTATTTATTTCTTACATTGTATAATATTAATTCCAAATAATTCTATTACAGGTCCAGATAAAAATCTTCCCGCCAAATCGAAAAAAAAAATCATTGGTATACCTTATTGTAATTTGCCACATTCAAAATACGACATAAAATATTGCTACCTTTTTACTTATAAAATCGCCAATGTAATCCTAAAATTAGCAGTACCTACTCTATTTTTAAGTACTTAATGCAATATATCTCCATTTGATGCGGTTTAACAGACAAAAAGTTGACATTTATTTTTTAGACTGAATTTAAAAAGAATGTAAATAAACAAAAATACTCAATATACCTTTTGATAAGGATACCTACTCGTTAAGGAATGAGTATGGCTATCATAGACAATTATTGTAATAAGTAAGAATATTAACATTACATTATTGTTAAGAGGATGTATGTAATAGTGGTTAGGTACCATTATATTTAAAAAAGCAACTGGCGCTCGTATAGTGGCATTATTTTTTCGTAGTAACCTGTAATGACAAGTACTTAGTTAGATTTGAAGATCTTGGCAATTTTTAGTTTGTGTGTTAGGTAATGACAATTTTATTTTAAGCCATATCCATGGTTTTCCAATGTTCTATTTATTACTTAATGTTTTATAGAAAACGAGAATGAGTACATAATTTATTAAGTACATTACGGTTACGTTTACGTAAAATTTCTTAGTGTCTTGAAATTTTTAAAATAGTGCTATTATTAACGTGGCACAAAATTAGTGAAGACTACTACTGTGACAATATTTAATGTTAGGACACTATGTTTTAGATGAAGGAAATCCATGTCTTTATAATAAAAATTGTATCCATTAAGAAAGTTAGCAAATTGTGTTGTTTATTAGTGCCAAAAAAACTGGACAAGAAAAGGACGATGAAGTTTGCTAAATACTCAGTAATTTCATAAAATAACCCGATCTTAAATATTATTATACCATAAGCCATGAGCATTAAGTGTTAAGATAATAATAGTTTTGTATGGTAAGTACGAATAAATTAAATAATGGCATATTTGAATATCATAAATGTAGTAGTATAGTATAAGTTAGTAGGTATGTTATTTTTATTAAAATGTGCATAAATCGATGTGCTATTTTATTTTATACAATATAATATATCGTCGGGGATAGTGCAAATCCGCGTAACTAGCATTGGATAACACCGCGTAGGTATCTGACAAATATAGTCAGTTTTAAATTTCACGGGCAATCCACGTAAGATCCCGATTGACTGCTTTCTCGCTGATGTGACCTTTATTCGACCAATAGAAAGCTAGGATCCGCCCAAAAACAAATACTGCGTACCAAGGATTTTTTATTTCATCCCTCTCTTTGTACTATATATTATTTCCATGCTGCGTATCTACAGCCGGCAATTGACAATACCGCGTAGGTATGTCATCAGTGTCATTGAGAGCGTGTTTTGTGGTTAGTCAAAGTTTTGTTTTTTTTTAAACTCACGGTGCTTACGTTGTGATGATTTAATGTTGATTAAGTATTTGCGAAAATAACTAATTATTATAAAGTGAACGTGTCTAAGTAAAGAAATCTTTATAAACACTTTTAATTACAACAAGTTCTTAAGTACAATCCTAATGGTACAATGTTCAATGTTCAATGTTCATTTATTCGTAAAGATTATTTACACGTCAAATTCCATACATTCATATAATAACAATATTAATAAATTACTAGTACTATTGAATACAAACTAAACTTTTTTTTTTTACGTGGTATAGGTTTACGTTTGACTACAGCCTGACTACTTTAATGACGAATTTCAGCCATTACTTACCACAAAGGCTAAAAAAATTGCTCCTGTTATTCCACCACCGCTCTATACTGAGGAAGTGCCAATTACAAAATCTAAGTATGATCATTTTACAAGAATTAAAAAGTGTCATACCCTTGGATTGTCATGAATTCTATGACAACTTACCTAATAAGAACAATTAATTTACTTAAAATGTTTATTTATTTTGATTAATAAATAAAAGAATATATTTGTCAGAACTGGGCCTAATTTTGTAAGTCGCACTTTGCTTTGATTGTTAAATATTAATTTTAAAATTAAATACCAGTTTGATTTCAAAACCGCGCAACTGACTATTAGGTTCCATTTTGAAAAGATAACAATTAAACCAAAACCGCGTAAGTAGCATGGCGGGCATACTCAATCATATTAACGGATAATTATTTATGGTAAAATACATAGATTACATCAATTACATATTACTCTCTATGTAAAAATGAGCCCAACTACCATTAAAATAACGATATTAAAAAGTTTTATCTTTCCCCTGTAAAATTAGACCGAATGCAGATACGCGGTATTATCCTATGCTAGTTACGCGAGTTTGCACTATCCCTGACGATATACATGCATATATTTATAAGAATAGAGGTAGGTCATAATTCGAATATCAATAAAATTATCAGGTTTTGAAGTAAGTACCTACTTCAAAACCTTTTGTAGTAGTGTGTTTTTGTAATAGTAAAATCTTAAGAGGTTAAAATAATTTAACGTAATTTTTTGGCCATTTTTTAATAATCAAGTAATATTTGCCTGTTTATACACCATGCTAGTATATAATAGTTATTGGTGTACATACATATTATTTTTATAAAAAATGTTTCTGTAAACATTTTGGAAAAATGCTAGAAAAGCAAATTTTTTCGTGTTATTGCAAGTACTAAATAAAAAACAACCTATTTGTTGATGTCAAAAACGTATACCTTAAAGCCAAAGCATAAAAAAATTTGGATGTCAGCATCAATAAATTTGTTATGTCACTTTCATCTTTGATTCTATTTTCGACTCATTTCCAAAGAATACTATTACCCTTTTGAAAAAGGCAGGCTCATTTCATTCAGTCCGATAAAGTCGACGCTTTTGTCGTTTTTATTTATTTATTTCACATTAGATTTCGCGTTATATGTTTTGTTATAACGAGTGTTTCGACCTAGTTAATTATTTATTACATGCTGAGATTGTATTGCTCGTTTAGATTAGTTTCCAATACATTAATATGGCTGCGTTGGCGTTCAAAGTTAAAAGCAAGAATGGTCAGCAGATATTGAAGGATCTGACCTCTGAGAGTTCAGTAGGAGAATTGAAGATGTTTTTATCGAGCATATCGGACATTAGCATAGAGAGAGTGTGTATCTTGTGTGGATATCCTCCGAAGCCAATAGATATTAGCGACGATAACAAGACTCTCGGTCAGATTGGTTTGAAATCTGGTGAAACTCTGATCGTGGAAGAGAAAGCTCCATCGAAGGTTGTGAGTAAACCTCCAGAACCCAAGCCTGAGCCCAAACCTGTGGAAAATGGCGTCTCACATGAAACTATAGGGCCATGTCGGCCAGGCATTCTTATGAAAAAAGTGGTGCCTTCAGATAACTCTTGCCTATTTACTAGTATTGGTGAGTATTGATAACAAAGGCTCTTTGTTGCAATGTAGGTATAGGTACATTTGGTTGTGAATTGCATAACTAGCTATCCAGGTTTTATGATCATAATAGGTACCTACCTAATGTACACTACATTAGGTACCTATTATGATCATAAACATAAATGACATAGCATAATTTTTTTCTTTATTACAATTCCCGCAATATTGAAAAAAAAATACAGTTGAAGTTATGAGGTTAACTACTTAGTAAGTATTTATTTCATTCATACCATTCTTTTAATAATAACTAAAATGCTTTTGGCTAAAACAAGCAATTTTATTAAAATTGCAGGTTTTGTTCTCAACGGCAATGTGGACACAACAGTGCACACATTAATGCGACAGATCATCGCCATGGAGGTTGCGAGTGATCCAGAGACATACAATGAAGCTATGCTCGGGAAGCCCAACGCTGAGTACTGTGCTTGGATACAGCAGCCTAGCTCCTGGGGAGGCGCTATAGAGGTATGTTATGATCTCTCTTAGTTGTATTCCTATCACTGAGGGTCATGACTTCCTCACAGAATTAATTAATTGGGGGATGCTGTTTTAGTATGTTAAGCTATTACAATGACTACCTTCCTTACTACATGCTTCTTAATTAAAATACATTGATTGGTTGAAACTTGGTAAAGTTCCATACAAATTGGTTCTGTTGCAAGTGTAAAGAAGTAAGCATTATAAATACACACATACAAATGGATGATCCTAGTGTTGAACAGTGGCTGAAAATACACCATAAATGGTGATTAGATTAAAGGTGACCTCATCTAGCCAGTTAGTTAACATTATGTCACACTCTAAGATGTTTTACTTTACATGTATCAGTTTATCTTTGTGAAATAGGACTATGTCTTGGACTGTTATTTAGTTAATTAACCTATATTAATAGAAGTAAGTTGTGGAACTCCTTGCCTGACTCCCTGTTCCCCATGCATTATAATCTAGCATAGAACTTCAAAGCGAGAGTGATTGTTTCTTATCGGGTAAGCACACTCCATCTTAGGCCATTGCCTTTGCCTACTATCAGGCAAACTATGGCCAAGTGCAAATCCATACTAGTTAAAAAAAAAAGAGTAAGTCATGTGGCATCACAATCAGCAAAAGGGTCTTGGCCTCCTTCACAAGAGAATGCTATCTTTGTCTATATTATGTCTGTTATAAATTTATCAATACAATGAATTTTACAAACCGCATCATTCTGATAATGCAAAATATGTTTTTCTTTGTTTTTTAAATGTTATTTTTATGTTTCAGGTAGCAATATTGTCCCGCTTTTACGGCTTAGAAATGGCCGTTGTAGACACAATTAATTCAATTATAAACAGGTTTGGAGAAGATAAGAACTATGGAAATAGAGTGTTTTTACTTTTTGATGGAGTCCATTATGATCCTTTGTATTTGGAGCAGTCAGATGTAAGTAAAAACCTGATAAAAGTATTATCTTAAACTTCCTAGAAGATAGTTAAACTTAGATACTTGAAGTCATATTGTTTCTTGAAGAGTCCGCTCTTTTATTATGTTCATTACTTGTCAATAGCATACAAGATATTTGGACATGCCTGATGTAAAACATCTAATCAAGTTGTCAGTCCATGTTTACTGCTATAATTATATCTTGAGTTTACTACCAATGCCCAATGTTATGATTTGTTGAAATGTTGGTGCATTGCTATTAGCAATTTCAAGCTTCCTATCATACCATTCTTATGAAAATTACTATTATTGTCAATTCTGAAGTGCCCGTAGCACAGATGGCAGAGGCAATAGAATGTGATCATCAATGTTAAGCAAAGGTTGGCCCGATCAGTCCTTGGATGGGGATAAATTGTAGGTCCCGACTGTTGTAATAGTACAGCTGTCGTTAAGCCATGGCAGAGGCCCTTAGGTTGGCTTTATAAACTCTCTACACCAGAGCAGGCCACTCATTTGATAAGAAGAAGAAGACTGTCAATACTTTAATCAAATCATTCATATTCCATTTCCAGGGTGGCATCCAAACAATGTTCCCGGCTGAAGACCTGGACATCTACAGGGAAGCGGAGCAGCTAGCACATGAAGCCAAGTCCTCCCGGCAGTTCACCGACCTCAACAAGTTCACCCTCAAATGCATGATCTGTGATAAATTCCTCACAGGACAAGTTGAAGCCCAGAAACACGCTAAAGAAACTATGCACACGAATTTTGGTGAAGTCTAGCATAGAAATAGATGTGTAGCAAGTTTAGGAATCTTTTGGTATTTCCAAGTCTCCAGTGCCCACTTGGAATGTAATGTTTATTTGTTATGACGCTTGTTTTATTGTTATATAGAGATGCTGTGCTTTGGCAGTGTTTTATTTGACTTAAGTTGGACTCAACAAGAGAGACTATGTTCATATGGATTTATTACCTAATTTTGTACCAATTGTGGTCAGACTTTAAAATCTAATTTTAGATAGAGTTACATACAGTTTTATTTGGTGCATGATAAACATAAATTACCTGTTTCTTTATTGTAGTTACATAAAATGAAACAGTATGTATTGATATTGTGTTATGTTTCTGGTGTCCTCACAGATGTTATAAATATTGTTGCTATCAAAATATTCCTTATGAAATATCAGTCTAGTAAATTATCACTAACCTTGTAAATAGGAAGAACATGTGACAATAATAATGATAGGTTACACCAAATACAGTAATCATAGTATTCTCTTATTATTTATTTAAATATTGTATTACAAGTGCAATATAGTTTTTGTACATAATTTTATCTAAACACTGCCATTGTGCTTATTTATTTGAAAATACTCATGTATTTTAGTCATATTTGGAGTATAAAAGTTATTATTATGTGAATGTTTTCATTTGTTTTATATTATTTAGTCGGGTTGTTTGATTTTGTTTTCCCATTTTATGAGTGTACTTATATAAGAAACATTAGTATTTTATGCACTTGCCAAACTACAAACAAATCTATAACATAATGTATATCTGAAATGGTTTCTATAGTGTACTGACCTAAGTTTGGACTTTAGTTAGTCTTATTCATCGTTCAGTTTTATATTACACTAGGTCATGTCATATAAATACTTATCATGCAGTTGTGAAAGAAAGATAGATTAGATCGATATATAGATATACATTATATCATTTTTATGTCCTTAACAAGTGGGCACTGACTCTCCTTTGCCTTAGCATAATTTAGATAAGTAGCATTAACAAATCCTCGTATCTTCTAAAATCTCTAATTATTTACTTCATTAATCAAATAGCGCTTTTAGGAAAAGGTTCCTAAATTATAAAAGGTCACAATATGTGGACCACACACATTTGCTCAGAATATGAAATTAATTAAAAATATTATATTACAAGTTAATCCCTTTTCTACACAAAATAGCTTGATAACAGCTTTTAGAGTATATTTTATTAATTTATTTTGTATAATATAGTAACATAGCACACCAAAGTATCAAATTACCGAATGCCTTAACAAAGCTGCGCACATAGATTTTGTAATAGAGTATACTTGACTGATGGTTTCAGTGGGATACCTACTTGGAAGATAAACAAAGACAAATATAATATAATATAGTTTTATTCCACATAATCCTGGTTTTCTTTATTAATTTCTACTAGATTTTTACTATTTTATGAGTCTAGTTCTTGGATGGATAAAAAGAAAACAACGGAATAAACGGTTTATGCGTTTTATTTTAACACAATAATGTACAATATCAATAAATATAGTCACATCGTCTATCTATCACTCGTTTTACTCTATGATTCACTTTATACAATGTTGTTTTACAACTTGTAGTACTCTTACAGTTAAAAGTTCAGAATAAATTGTGCATCTTATATAGAAGGGACATCGAAATATGTGCGAACTTCACTTGAATTACATTATCGCGTTTCTCACTACTTTTTACCTATAATATACTTACAAGAATTTATTTTTAACTTAGTGACAGGCCTCATGGAGTGAAGAGATATAAGATAAGAACATATACAGGGTTACTGGTAACTAACGCATAACCTTTTAAGGGTGGCTTTAGTACATCTATACCAACAACTTTTGGAAATTTGTGAAACAAAAATCAGCTGTTTCATACAAAAGTATGAAAGATATTCGACAAAATGTATGGAACAGCTGATTTTATTTTCACGAATTTCCGAAAGTTGTTGGTATAGATGTACTAAAGCCACCCTTAAAAGGTTACTTATGCGTTAGTTACCAGTAACCCTGTATAATAGAGGCCAATATATAAAATATAATTTTAGATAAGTTTTTTCGTATTATACAATTCAAGCTGAGGAAATCAAAATGAACATGAATTATTCAGTTCTGATTTTTCAGCGAGTATTTTTTGTATTGGCACTTTACTGCATTAGTTAGAATTGTATAAAAACTTTGTAATATGAAACCTAGCTCGGAGTGATTATTTTGATATTTCAAATCAATTACTAAATCTCCTTTTAATATATGCCTGTTTAATTTAAATTAGATCCTGAGGTCAATAATCGTTAAATCAGTTTATATGAATATACATTATATTTATATACCTGCATAACTCGTTATTTATAAACCTACCCCTTATAAATTTGACAGCTTTTAGCCTAAAAATAGTAAGTATTTGTACTAGAATATAACGATGATGTGATTCAAGTATATAGTTGGAAATTCTGCAAAAGCATATAAAATTTGCAAAACCTTAAAACACTAGGCGTGAGCAAATCATATTGCGTACATGAAATTGCTTTCATTATTGTTTAAAATAATAAAAATATTCAAGTGTTTCATAGGAAGGTTTAAAAAATGCCATTCTAATTAATTCGGAAAATATTTCTAAATGAAAAAGTACGTCATTTTAATTTATGCTTCCAGAATGAATGAAAAACCTAGCTTTGAATGACTGTATTTGTATAAATTTTTTCTGTGGTTACCTGTTGTGGTTTTAAGTTAATACGCAATCAATTCATTTTTATTGGTAGCAACAAATGAACTTGTGTTTTTAAGAATCTTATAAAATATCTGTTAGACTACTAATTCAGTATAGTCCATATTTCCCGAATGATTTAGTTATACAATAGGGTACAGTTTATAACGCAATTAATTTATTTTTAATTAGCGTATACAAACGACATGGCAATAAGGTAAAATTTGCTGTAGATAAAAAAATATGGACGTGCCTGCCTAAGCTAGATTAATATAGTATTATTTCCGCAAAACAACAAGTCGTGATAACAATATATCGACACAATTTTATAGTAGTAAGTGATCTCTTTCAGTCGTATTTCTTCATGACTGAGGGTCGTGACTCCCCCGCAGAAACGATTCGTTAGGGGAGTTTTCTTGGGCAGATACATCGTGGTGGGCGTCCAAGTCCTACCACGGCAAGTAAGTAAGTAATAGCTTTCTTTAATCATTGCATTATTTAAATAAAGGAACTGCAAGTTATATAGGCAACCTTAAGTACTTCAATATCTCTTTAACAGTCCACAAAATTTTTCTTGAAGATAAATTATTTGCAGATAGTTTAGTTATTTTAAGAAAAGGGTAACTAAAATATGTGTCAATATA